>OU015491.1:163050917-163435011 GCA_907164885.2 Dolomedes plantarius | reverse complement strand
CCTAGTTCAAGGTAAAAAATATTATCTTTCACTAACTTTACTCGTTTTTAAACTCCCTCTGGTCGCAGAAATTCGAAGAACTTATAAATTACACTATCTTAAACACAGCTCCTTTTTACTAACAACTCCACCGACATAGTAATATGGCAAGCTCCTGAAAAATAAAGATACTTTTTAGAAGTCGGGGGTATCCATATACCCAGGTACTTCTACACAGCCTGATTGATTGATTGATTGATTGGTAGCTTCACTCATAGTGGGTGCCTCTTAAAAGAAGTTACCTCCAGCTTAAGAGTAAGTAACATTGTTTATTGTTTAGCGATTTGTGATTAAACTAATTGCAGTTATTTAAAATAAATTATTGTTTTTAATTTTCAACGTTTCAAATTTAATGCATATATTGATGTAAAAGAATGGGTAGGATTAACTGAGTTGATCTTCAATGTCTTGCCTACAGTTAGTAAAGGATATAAAAGTTAAATTAATGTAATTGAATGTTATACAAATTCCAGAAACTTCATTCTAACACTGTTTAATTTAGATATACATTTATGCAAATTCTTTTGTATTTAAATGAAATATGTAATTTTATTTTGTAGTAAAGTAAATATCTTTTTGTTTGTATTTAACTTCGTAGATAAGATCAACAAAACATCAGCCTGGCTTAAAGGATTGTGGAAAGCATCAAAAGGTAACGTGCTATTCTAAAACTTAATATTGTGGCATTTGTTAAGAATTGTAAGATTTCAAAATTTAATAATTATAAATTTCCTTGCAAAACAAATAAGATAAATAATATGTTAAGCATTTTAAAAGAATTTGGATTAAATGAAAACAGTAATGAGTGATGGTGAAAATGTATTAAATGTGGTAATTGAATTGCTTGATGTTCTACGACATAAAATTTCTGATCATCCAAATACAATAATTGACTTCTTGACAGAACAACTGACTTTATTATTAACCAAAAAAAAAATGCCTTTCATTTTAGTTCTGAATCGATGATATTTTGTAGTATATTATATAGTAAATATTTGAATGCTTAGAATAATTATGTCTATCAAAGTATTCTCTTTAAACATACAGACTTTGTTCCATTCCCAACCTCCAGTCAACCAGAGCAGAAAATTATAAAAAAAGAAAGTTACTATTTTTCTTCAAAATTTTATTGACTTCAGAAGTTTATTGATTTTATACTTATAGATCAGATATCAGATATGCATATTTTTAACACAACATACTATATAATTCTGATTTATGCTCAATCATGCAGTCTCTATGAGTGCATAAAAGAAGCAACTGGAAAAAAAGTCATGCACTTATCAGCATACATCTGAATATTAATATTTATAGTTGTTTTATTTTTTAGTATTGCATAATCATATGTATATAAATATATGCAGAAAGTTATTCTATTTTTCATTCCTAAGTTATTAAATTGCTGGTCATCATGCATTTATATAATTTAATTTGTCAGTTTCAACTTTAAAATTTTGTTTAACCTGACAAGGATGAGAACCTTTATTTAGATAACCTCATGTGTGCTAGATTTTTATTAAAACTTTAGGTAAACTTTTGCATTCTGTGTGTGTCATTAAAAATTTGAGAATGTCCTCAATAACTGATTTATAAGCTATTTGTTTTCAAGACTTTTAGAGAGTATTTAGTTGTCATGTTGTGCAAAATAAATAAGAACTTACTGGTCCAAAGCATAGACGTGTCCCCCCCCCCCCCCCACTTAACTTAAATAAATTAAAACGCTAATAGAAGTTCGGTTAAATCAGAAAATTGTAGAAAACTTTTAAGAAAGTTGGTTTTTTCCCGTTTTTTTCAAACTGTGAAACTGAAAATACCGATTATGTCTTTATCCCTAACATAGTTTTTAACAATATGATCCATAACAAAAATTCGATGCTACATTTTTTTCTTCTTTTATTTATATTACATTTATTTTTCTCATTGTATAACTTTTTGAATACTACTCAAACATCAATTCTATTGTTACTCAATTTCAAAAAATCATAATATTTCAAATTTTAAGGATCGACCTTTTTTATTTCACTGATAAGCAAATTTATAATGAACTCTGCTTTTCAATGCTTCTTGGTATCACAAATCACTCTAATTTTTATTATGGCATTATAAGAAAATATTGGTTTCTTTACAGAATTCAGAAACTGGAATCCATCTTCAGCTCATTGTGATTTGCTTCGAAAGATTCCATAGCTCACTTGGCAGTGTGTTCGATTCATAATCTGTGTAAGTTGATTTGAACCTCACTGAACCCATTTTTTTTTATTATTCTCTAGATATCCTTTTTTTTCAGCAGTGAACTTGTGGTCAAAATCACAAAGTTGTGAATATATTTTTTTTTAATTTATTTTTTGTACTTAAATTTGAATTTTTCTATGAAAAACCATAAAAAATATTTTTATTACATAATTCTTAATTAATAAACAACTCAAATTTTCAAATTTCTCTTTGTAAATTTTATATGCTAATCCGAACATTCTCATAAACTTTGGTTGCAGTAAATTGTGGATTGATATTGATTTCCTTTATTCATTATATTTTTAACTGGCAAGCCTGTTATTAAAGTATTAGGTATGTTTGAAAGTGCAGTTCAGGGACTTCAGTTAACCATGACTCTTGTGAAAGTCTTTTAACATAACTGCTTACCAAAAAAAATTTATATTTTTATATTATAAAGATATAAAATGCCAAGGGTTATTTTACTCTTGATAGTTAATGTTAAAAATTTTTTAATTTAATTATCAGAATGTCATGAGAAGTAGTTAGAGGTTCATTCATAATTCCTTACAGAAGTAATAATAATATTGCTTTTAGATGTATTAGATTATTCGTTGATGAGCTAATAGGTAGTTGAATGTCATTTGGAATACTAACTTCTGCCTAGTATTTAATTTTTTTATTATTTCATTGTCAAATTTTGGTGGAAATCTGTCACATAAAATATATTTTTGTGAGCAGCTGTTATTATAAAGTGTAAGGATAAGGGCAGTAAAAAAATATTCCAAAATATATTATTTAGGTTCAGTTAATTATTAAACAATTGTTGACTATAATAAGGTTATGTTTGCAAGTGTGTAGGTTTTTTTTATGGTGTATTATTTGGTTTATCTAACTTAAGTTGAAAAATGATGCAAGCATACAAAGATTGACTGGCTGTCAATGTTGAGTGCAGTAGCATAGATTATTTTACAAAGTGCAATAAAATACTTTTAACATTTCAAACCGAACTTCTAACCAGAATTTTTAAAAAAATTTAAAACTTTTAAAATTGAAAATATTTTCATGGATCTAAAGAATGGAACATAACACCTGTATTGTCAACTAAGTCATGGATAAAAGATGCAGCCCTAAAAGCAAAAGGCCTGGTTTCTGTATACTTTTATAATAATCATGTTACAACAGTATACAGAAACCAGGCTTTTTGCTTTTAGAACTGAATCGTTTATCCATGAATTTGTTGACTATACGGGTTTTCTATTCCATTGTTAAGATCTGTGAAAAATACTCTCATTAGCAAAATATTTAAAAAAAATTTTAAATTTGGGTTAGAAGCTTGGTTCAAAAAGTCTAAGTGTTTCTTCACGCTTTATAATATAATCTATGCCATTTCACTCAACATTGACAGCTAGTCAATATTACCCACCTCATTTTTCAAATTAACCTAGACTAATCAAACAATATATCATAACAATTGTTTAGTAATTACTGAATCTAAATAGTATATTTTGAATAATTTCTTACTGTGGTTATCCCTAATAACAGCTGCTCGCAAATAAAAAATATTTTATACACAGATCTCCACCATAATTTGACAATTAAGTAACAAAAGATATGCTCTATTAAAATACTATGCAGAAGTTTTATCCCAAAGTACTTTCTACCACATTTTTTGTAAAACCAATTACTGTGAAAGCTACATCATATAATAAATGTTTACTTTATTCATTATTATAGTAATAGATTAGTTGTTAAAGAGTATTCACCCTTTTCACTAAATTTCTGAGTACAGTAAGACATTCAATCCTGTCAATTAAATGATTAGTTATTACAGATATAAATAAAATAGATTAGAATGCCTTGATAGAGTACAATAATTGAAAGCTGACTGAGAGACTTGTTTAGAATGACAACAAAATTTTCTCTTCACTATCGAGAATCACTCTCACATTGAAAGTAAAGAAACACAAGAATGAAGATTGAATACTAAATAATATGTTAGCATATAAAATCTTAAATTTCTAAATCTGACCCAGCATCTGTATTAATGCTCTCTATGGCATGTTGTAATTAAATTTAGAAATTTAAGATTTTGTATGCAAATGTTTTACTTAGCATTCAATCTTTATTCTTGTGTTTCTCTACTTTCAACAGCATTATTGTCAGTAGTGAAGAGGAAATTTTGGTGTCATTCTAGACAAGTCTCTGATTCAGCTTTCAATGTTGAGCTGAAATTATGCTCAACATTAAAAACTTATTATTGTACTCTTATCAAGGCAATCTACCCTATTTTATTTATATCTAAAATAACAAATTAATCGACATGGTTGGATTTTCTACTGTACAGAGAGAAATTTAGTGAAAAGGGTAATACTCTTTACAAATATTTTATAACTATTTTCTATTAGTATATTTATTTAATCAAGTAAATATTTTTTACATGATGTAGTTTTCACAGTATGTAATTGGTTTTACAAAAAAAATGTGGTAGGAATTTACTTCTTGGAAGTAGTTATCAATAAAATGACAACAGATTTAAAACTGCACTCATGTGTTGGGTGCTGTTTTATATCAAGTTTTTTTAAACCCCTGTCTCAGAATTTATATTTCCTAATTGGATTTATTTAATTCTACTTTATCAACAATGAATTTTTTCAACTACTTTCAACAATCAACTATTTTTACAACAATAAATTACCCTTTAATGTACAAAACTATGCAAAAAATAATTTTCTTATCTGCAGAGCATTTACTAACTCTACATCAAAAAATAATTTAAATAAATTCTTTTGTTTCATAAATTATATCAGGGGATGGGAGTCATTTTCCTTTCACATAAATTTATGAACTGATTTTCTCTTTCTTTTTTTTCCCTAGATGCTGTAAAGATGGAGCCAGAGGCACAGCGAAAGGATCCTGTTTCGTAGAACAAATTGTGTAAATGTGCTATGTACTTTCTAAATAAACTATTTTTTACTTTAAACCAGCTCTTTTCTGTATTTAAAAACATGTGTTTCTATAATTATCTTTTGTTTTGCATAGTTTTATGAATTAAAGAGTAATTCATTAAATTCTTATAAGTCATTTTTAAAAAATATTTTCTTTTATATTATATTGGACATTCAATATCCAACACTTGATAGTACTATTTTTGAGAAATATTACTATCATAGTACTATTTTGTATAATAGAAATATTACTATCAACTCTGTACAAAAATTACTCTGTAGAAATATTACTATCATAGAACTATTTCTCAAAAATAGTACTATCAAGTGTTGGATATTGAATGTCCAATATAATATAAAAGAAAATATTTTTTAAAAATGACTTATAAGAATTTAATGAATTACTCTTTAATTCACAAAACTATGCAAAAAATAATTTTCTTATCTGTAGAGCATTTATTAACTCTACACCAAAAAATAATTTAAATAAATTCTGAGCAAGTTTTCATGAGCTCACTAAGATGGGTTTCATCATACACACTACACATTAGTCACGTTTTGAAAATGAATGTATCAAATTTGTTTATAAATTTATCAAATTATGTTAATAAATTTTATACTGGGGAAGTACAAATTTTTTGGGTTAATTATTAAAGTAGTACTGTTTTACATACTATAATCTCATTCTAAGTTAAAAAAACAAACAAACGGGAACCTTAGATCGAATGGAAAGATGATTTAGCTTTAATGGTTGGTATTAATGTTATCTTAACTTTCTAATTTGGGTAAATGTATCTTAATACAAAAGGAGGTTTTGTTCTAACAAGCAAACTTGTGATTCAAATGAAAATTTTTAGGTAATAACAAAGATCAGTATTTGGTAATACCTAAAAATACATAAGGCAAAACTGGCAAGAATACTAGAAATATGAAGGCAAAAAAAAATAATAAAAGTGAAAGGGTTGATATCAGAGGTTATTCGTCAATGTATTAAATAAAAATAAGCATATAAACGAAAGGGTCCTACGCAAAACTTTAAAAAAATGCCGGCGGTCCGATTCTGGTAGAATGCTGGCATGATGCCCGGACCTACGGCACATTGCTGTTTACGGGATGGGTAGATGACGGTATGTCGACACCAATTATTGCTCCCGTAACCGGCCCGTCAACCTCCGGTTACGCTCCGGCTATCTGTCCGCATCGATGGCTTAATCGCGGCTGCCTAACGGTTCGCAGTCGGATGAACGATGGCTCGATTCCTACCGGAAGCGGCCCAGAAGTCGACGGGGTAGTCGCGGGCGAGAGGACACAGCCGTGACGGAAACGATACTGACCTAATGCGCCGGTCCGGCAGTGGTGAAATCGGCTGGCCGGAATCTTCCGACCCCGGCCCGATGCCTCTGTGTTTGTTGGGTATATACATACATATATACATACATATATATATACATTCAGATATATATATATATACATACATATATACATACATATATATATATATATATTTATATATATATATATATATATATATATATATATATTATATTTATCTATACATATGTAAAATCAATGCCTAGGAGCTGAAAATTTCCCTAATTAGCAGTAGATATTTCCTTTTCCCGATTTGTCGCTCTAAATGGTCTTAAATTTCCCTAGGAAAAATTTTCAACTCTCCGCCAAATTAGACTCCCGCTGATCCAATTTCTTGCATCCGCTGAGGTCTTTAAGTAAACAGGGGGAAAAAAACTTTGGGACGACAGCTATCCCAAACCCGTCTTTTTGGAGAGTAGGGTCTTGGGATACATGCTATCCCAGCCCGTAAGGAAAAGGTTAAGCCTGCTCAGTGGCCCTCTCCAACCTCAATTTCAATTCCTTTAAATATTGGTGCATTGGCTGAGTCCTAAATCGCGCCCCCACACTCTTTCCAGTCGAAGTGGATTTCAAAATGGACAGAGGTCCCTGTTGGGGTCTACCATACAGCAACTGAAACGGTGATACACCCGTCGTGGCGTTCAGGATCTCCCTATTTGCCCAAAGTACGTAAGGTAACTGAAGGTGCCACCCTCGACCCTCCTCCCGTATGACGTGATGCAACATTCCCTTTAACGTTCTGTTAAATCGTTCAACCAAACCATTCGATTGCGGGTACATAGGGGTGGAAAATCTCGGCTAGCTTCTTATCTCTTTTCAAATTCCGTCGTTAATTTGGAACTAAAGTTAGTCCCGTTATCGGACGCTATCACATTGAGTATCCTAGTTCCCTCGCATTAAAGGCGTCTAGAAAAAATACTTTGAATCGCTTCGCATGTGCTCCTCGCATTCGGATTCCCTAAAGGCACCGCCTCCGCCCAACATGTATGTTGGTCCACCATACAAAGAATATATCTATGCCCCTTGGAACTGGCCGGATCAATAGGTCCAATCATATCTATATTGACAACTTGAAAAGGTAATTCTGGTCTGGCCACTGGAGTTATAGGTGTCCTGTCCTTCAATTTAGGAGTCTTAGTGAGCTGACATTGTGTACAAGATCTGCAAAACCAGTCTACATCTTTTTTTCATTGTATCCCAAAAAAATGAGTACCTCAAACGCTCTAACGTCTTCCGAAAACCCATATGTCCCCCGATAGTTGAGCTATGCGCTAAATCTAACGCGCTATCCCTTCTAGACTTAGGTAACACTAGATGTACTACATTTTCCCCTATCACTTCGTCTCGGTGATAAAGCAATTTGTTACGGATGAAATAATCCCCCTTTCCTCTCTTAGCGAAATCCCATAGTTTTCGGATCCGCTAACAGTTCTCTTTTTCGCGAATAAATCTGTCCGATTCCGAAATTACCTCTTCTCCTTCAGTCGAAAGGGTATTACTCTGCGCCGAACATTCCTTTCCGAGAATCGATCCCCTTTGTTTTTCTTCCCCGCTAGCTTCAATACTGAGGTTCACCTCTGTCTCATTATATAAACAGCTCCGCGCGATATTTTCTCCCCCTAACGTCTCGAAAATCTGCGGTGGAAGCAATATCTGGTCTTCCATTTGTTCCGCGACCGAGCAAATAATTTCCGTAGGAATGTATAAAGCATGCTCATCCTCATCTAATGCTAGACTCGCTTTAACTAGTGGGCATCTCACTGGTGGGCCAAATACGCCTTTCAAATATATACTTGATAACTCTTCCGTATTTCCCATTTCCAAAACATCCTTCCTTACGACCGTTATCTCACTGCCTGAATCAAGTAACACCTCTATCGCCGTTCCGTTTATTTCGACCTTTACCCTTTTTAGTTTCCCATAGCAAAGCACCTTTTCCTTCCTTCGGAACAAATCCACCCTTGCTACTACTACATGTTCCAAATCCTCGTTTTTTTCAGCGTTCGGTGTAGTTTCTATGCTTGCGTTTTCATTTTCCTCTTGCGACTCTTTAGCTACATTTATTCTAGCCACCTTATTCGTCTTTTTGCGGTTCCCCTCTTTATAAACTTTTGGGCAATCCCTCATAAAATGATCTTTTGCGCCGCAAGTGAAACAACCCGAATTACGTTCTTTCGTAAATTCTTTCCGGGGTTCCCCGGCCGTCCTGACGCTTCCCTTGTTTCCCACTATCGTCCACTCCATGATTCGAAAGCGAAACTGCGTCCTTTAGCCGCATAATACCTGTCGATTTCCCGTGCTAATTCTTTAGGCGTAAACCAACCATCACCCTGGCGTATCAGGATATGAGACCCCGTTCCACTATCCAAAGTCGACATCACTTTATCCGCTACTATCAATTGCTTAATTGATTCGGCATCCTGCGCCCTCCTGAGTTTGCAGTAATATTCCCACATCGATGTAAGACGTGAGGTAAATTGTGCAAAATTTTCCTCAGAGTTTCTCCTCGCCTTTCTGAAATTTTCCCGACAAGTTCTAGGTGACGGTTCGAATTCTTGCAATACCCTTTTTTTAATTGCCTCGTAATCGCTGTAGCTTTCACTTTCTAATTGCGTGAACAAATTAGCTACTTTGTCCCCCAACAAACAAATTCGGACCTTAGCCTTCTGCTCCTGTTCCACGTTTTCACTTTCGAAAGCTTTCTTCAGACTATTAAAAAAGAAGTTCCACCCTTCCAGTTTTCTCGGTACCTTCACCGTTAACAGACGTATCGTGCTTATGATCTCCTCAATTGATTTGATCCTAATACTTCCCGCTTCACTACAGAGAAATCCCTCACTATTCGTGTTACTTCTATCCAACCGTAACCTCTCGGGTTCCCCTTGAGCAAGTTGTATTTTTAACTTCATTAACTCTAACTCGTGGTTCCGAGCTATTTGTTCTCTCTCTAATTCCTGACTCCATGCTCGTGCCTTTTCTTCTCTCTCTAATTTCTGACTCTCTGTTTTCTGTCGTTCTCGTTCCTTCCTATCTTCCACAATCCTTTCCAAAAACTCTTTAGCCAAAGTTTCCTCATAGTTTTCCCTTCCTTAATAATTTTAATTATTTGCACTTTGTTCAGTTCCTCGGTGACTACCTCACCCATCTCGCAAGCCAATTGCACGAGATCCGCTTTCCTCGCTGTATTTAAAAAATGTATTGCTCCCGAATGTTGATTTACAATAAACGAGCGAAAACAAAATAAAATCTAGAAAAAAGCTCTTAGCTTTTTCCTACACTAAACAGATATCCCTTCCAAAAAAAATAACAATTATTCAAAGTAGAAAATACTATGAACTTTTAGAGAATTTTTAACTCAATAAGAAGAAATTTACTTCACATAAAACACTAATACCATTAATCATTATATGCAAGCATTATTAACCTATGCAAGAACACAGTATACAAAAGAACATAAAATCATAAAATTTCCAAAGAGAAAGAAAAAATTAACCTAACGCACGCGTTCCTAAGCACCCAAAATCAACTTAGCCATGAACAGAATATGAGGGACAAACGACTAACAATTCATGCACCCTACTTTGTCAGACGACATCCAAGATCCTTACAGGTATCCTTTCGTCATCACAAACATCCTCTGCTTTGTTTCCGCATCTCCGCTTCACTTTTCTCGACGATCCGTTGTAACGGTCAGTAGCTGATGTCTGCTTCACTTTTCCCGACGCTCCACTGTAACGGTCAGTAGCTGAGGCCTGCTTCACTTTTTCCCGACACTCCGCTGTCCGTTGGTATCCGCTGTAACGGTCAGAAGTTGATGAATACTTGGCCTTCACCTCCGCTACTCATCCACTTCTTATCCTCTCCGTTAAGCTCCCGGTCCTCAGATCTGCGCCTTCCGATGAAGTCCGTTGTCGCTGCTGGAATCCTCAGCAGAAATCAAAAAAAATTATTTTTCCAAAATTCCTCACCCTCACATGGACCCCACTCCTGACACCAGAATATAAAACAAGTACAGTCCACGCACGCAAAGTCAAATATTCACAGATTTTCCGAGCGGTTTATTTTCAAACTCCGAGTGTGGAGCAGTTGACATGTAAAATCACCCGCCTAAGTTGATGGGGCGATATCCTTTTTGGTTTCCACATGCAGTGAGGGTGTTGACTCGGCTTCACAAGATTCTTTTCAAATTGAACATTCCAAACTTAAAAATAAACTTTCTTTATTTAAAACAAACAAATTCACAAGAACACCAAAGCACTATTACAACCTCTTCTCACCGAGTATATCGTATATCTCAAAAAATGTATACTCCGCAATATCTCTCGAAGTTGTCACTTCAGTAAAAAAAAATAAATAAGCATGCAAATGACTCCAATTGTAACATTACGTCACACTGGTAATAACACTTTATGGATGCCGGCAGGTGGGATAAAATATAACAATTCCCTCACAATATTGGTGAAACGTGCAAAGTTCAACTGTTCTCGCGGGCACGTTTTCTGGACGTTACACTATCCTTCATGGTTTAGTAGTCTCAAATCCTATTCTCCTCTGCCGTAAGGTAAATGTTGTACATTACACTTAATAAAACAAGTTTATCTCAGTACATTCTATTGCATTGAGTTTTTATACAATGTTCGTCATTTATAAGCACATTTATCTTATTTAAAAATATGTAACAAAAAATTACGGTGTTTGGGGGAAGCCCGGAACGTATTAATGGGATTTCCATTCATATCAATGGTGAAATTTGATTCGAGATGCGAATAATACGAGTTACGAGCTCCGTCATAGAACGAATTAAACTCGTAAGTCGAGGTACCACTGTATATATATATATATATATATGTGTGTGAGTGTATGTGTGTGTGTGTGTCTGTCTGCGTGTGTGAATCCAAACATTTGGTCTAAAGTTAAAGTATTGAAATCATCTGCCATCATCCTCGCCAGTATAAATTTAAACAAGGCCCAATTTTTCGTTCATGTATGTAGAAGAATGTACGTGATTTTTCATTTTTTTCTCTCTCTAAAACCTTTTAGGTTGGTGTAGTGGCTGAAAATAATTGCACTACAGATAATTTCTACGGGATTCTTCTTTGCGATAATTTCTACTTTTTAAAAGGGTAGAAGAACAGAACAATTTCCACATTTCATTTGGTGTTAACGGTTTACTTCTCACTTATATTGAGTGACAATGGACAAATTATATGCATGTCATGAAAAGCAAGATGCTTCTTGCAAATGCTCAACCAAAAAGTGAAATAAAACATTAAGTAATACTTCAGTAACTGTCCAGAAATTATCCATAAAATTGAATTTCAACGAGATTTAAGTGTAATCTGTTATTTTTTTGTCGTAAGATCTATCAGAGTATTTTTTGTATGAAAGTCGGAATAAAGTAACACTGCAGAATGAGATATTTTGAATTTTTCGGACTTCCGAGGAGGCTGAGATTTGCCTCGGATAATATTTCTCTAACTCATGAAGAACCCAGTCATAAATGTAACAACCCTTCAGCGGTGACGGAACAATGTACATGTAAATGTGAATCAAGTTTTACGATTGTTCGACAAAAAAAGAACTGGTTTTGGGGATATACTAGCTATTCTTTGTCTTCAAAAGAAAAATTAGAGCTGGTTTTTAACGACTACTTCCATTAAAACCCTTAATTTAAAAAAATTCGCAGCTGTATTTCGGATGCTCATTCATGTACGTTTAAAAACACTGGGTGATAATTATATGAACGCTTTTTGGCTACATTAAAGACAAAAGACATGTTCACAATAAATTAGCTTTTATACATAATTGAATTTTTCTTCTTGGTGAATACGGTATTTTCAAGATATTATTACTGAAAATATTTCAGTATATTATTGCATTTCTCAATATTGATAAATTTTACTGTCGTTGTTAAGTTTATACTTGCTATCGTTTGGTTTAATTGAAGAATTGCAATTTTTTTGTTAATCAATATAAATTAAAGTTATATACTATGGTTGTATACTTTTAACATAAATTTAAATATTTAAACTGATTCATGTTGTAACTTAAAAGCAATTGCACCTTACGAAACGCCTGGTAAATACCCACAGTATTATATAACTCTAGGGCAAAATTCATGTCGTGTTCACACTGTCGCAACTGAAATATGCGCGTGTCCAGACAGGTTAATAAAAATAATCGAAAATATTCTTGGGTCCAAATTTTTTATTTTTATGTTGTCAGTATTCATCCAAAACCAAATACATTTAGGCCGTCATGGCACTTCAAACATTCATAACGAAAACCATACAATATTCTGTGTGAGACACAATTTTCTCTATTCAGCCCAGTAAAACTATTTTATCCTCTTTTTTGGACTCCTGTTTGATAATGCACATTTTCAACAAATCTCATTTAAAAAGACTTAAAACGTCACAACACTTTTATGTAACGGCTTTATAAGTTGTGTTTTGCCAGGTCGTATAATTTTAGTTCCATTTGTTTTCCTACGTAAAGTACATCTTATGCGATTCTAAAAATAGTTCTTTAGAAAGTATTTTTCCTGTACATTTTTCATCGCCTGAAACACCGTGGTCGGGGAAATTTAAAATGAAAGATAGCATGGAATTTCACATAGTTGGAAAAACGAGGAAAAACCAACAGTAGACACTTTGGGGGAAATTGATGGAGTTTTCTGCTTTTAATGCTTTTTTTAGAAATTTCTAGCCATTCACATTTCTCTATACTTACTCATATATGTGGAATTAATATGATATAAGCAAACCTTAATAATGGTTACTCTTACACACATTGGATAAATTTGCAAAACACATTGCAGAATTTAATGCTAATTGTACAATTCCATTTATATATATATATATATATATATATATATATCTGAGACTTGGTACAAGAAGTGCCTAAGTCAGTTTTCTCTAAGATCGCTTTGTTTACTTATGTCTCTTAAAAAAAATATTATTTTCAAACTAAGAAGTTGTGACGAATTAAAATAATTCGCACAATTAAAATCTCTGCAGCTGCTGACACCGTTGCACCGCTAACCACCGTCAGACCAGCACCCATTGTGCCTGTCGCAGGTGAAGGTAAACTTGGAAAAAATGGGATCGCACAAATAAAATCTCCGCAGCTGCTGACACCGCTGCACCGCTGCACCGCTAACCCGCCTCTATTGTACGTGTCGTAAGTGAGGGTAAACTCGGAAGAAAACGAACGCCAGACTGTTTGAAAACGTGACATCTAGGCTGAATACGAATTCGCCACGGCTCGCCAGATTGATGACACGAGACAGCTCCAAGACTCGGATGTTGAAAGAATCGCAGCTTGCGGTTCAGCGAATAAAAAGTCTCAAAAATGACATCACCGTTAGTAGAGCCAATGAGAAACGAATTCTGGGGATGAAGCGCCAAAGACAAAAATTCGACGACATCTTAAAAAAAGTTAGTTAGCGATCTCCTGAGCTGAGAGAAGGACGCCGACCATCCAGGGTCGAGATAGATATAACGCGGATTTGTGAAGTCAGCGGTCTTAATCTCAAGAAGAGATTTTTTAGCTTCACTTGGGAAGTTTGGTTTTCTATTTTTTGAGAGGTATCTCAAGACGAGATATCTGTCCCGATCGTTCTGGTTACAGAGACTTACGTCGCAATCATCCGCTCTACCGTAAAGTAATCGGGGGCCCTGTCGAACTCGATATTGTTGTGATATGTGAACTAACTCCGCTGACAATTCATCCAAAAGGACTCAAACGATTTAACTCGTCATTGTTCCTGTAACCTTATTTACGGTGCATAACTCTTCATTTTTTCTTCAACTATTTTTTTAATAACGTAACTCTTTTAATCTACTTGACGATTGGACATTATTAAAAAAAATACTAAAACGCAGTAAAAGATATGTTCCTCAAACTGTACCATATTAACTGCACTATATTCTTTAGTTTGTCCTATTAGATTAATTTGAATATTTTCTTCTACATTATTTTGTCTATAAATATATCCCTTACGATTTTTTTTATAAATATATTTTTTTGTTTTTTTTACATCATTTGTATACATTGATCGTCGTATTTATTATATATATATATATATATATATATATATATATATATATATATATATATATATATGTATGTATATACACTACTGGCCACTGTAAATGCAACACCCTGAAGAAAACATGCAAATAACATGAAATTTACAACATGCATTAGCGGAGGTGAGATATGCAAATGATTAGAATTTCAGTGCAGACGCACATCACACGCGCCTGTGGCGCCACTTCAAAGCGCTATTTAAGGCTTGGAGATTTCGACGATTTCAAGTTCGGCAATTGTGTTTTTCTTGTGGTTTTTTCAAAAAAATTGATCAATTATGCCTCGTCGAAAACAGCGATCATCTTTTGATCAAGTATCCGAGTTCGACAGAGGAAGGATAGTGGCCTACCGAGATTGTGAATTATCTTTCAGGGAAATCGGTAGTCGTGTTGGACGAAACCAAACAACTGTAATGCGGATATGTGATCGATGGATGCATGAGAGTACGACGGACCGGCGTGTTCGATCGCATCTACCTCAGCGCACCACTTCACGTGATGACAGGCAAATTGTGCGCATGGCAGTGACGGATCGCTCAGTCACATCACGAACCATAGCAAAGCACATGCAATCTCTAACGCATCATCCAGTGTCTGCGCGTACCATTCGACGCCGTTTACAGCAGAGTGGTCTGTCCGCAAGACGTACATTGCTTTGTCTACCCTTGACGCAGAACCACAGACGTTTCCCCCGCCAATGGTGCGATGACAGAAGGATGTGGACGGCAGAATGGAATGAAATTGTCTTTACTGCCGAGTCACGCTTCTGTCTGCAACACCACGATGGTCGCATTCGAGTCTGGAGACACCGTGAAGAGAGGATGCTGAACAGCTGCGTTATGCACCGCCACACTGGTCCTGCAATTGGTATTATGTTATGGGGCGGTATTGGATATCACTCTCGCACACCTCTAGTACGCATTGCCGGTACTTTAAACAGCCAGCGTTACATCTCCGAGGTGTTGGAGCCAGTTGTCCTTCCTTACCTTCAGGGCTTTCCCATAGCCATATTTCAACAGGATAATGCGCGACCACACGTGGCACGCATTGTCCAACGGTTCTTTGTCAATCGCCAGATTGAATTGCTTCCCTGGCCGCCTCGCTCTCCGGATCTTTCGCGGATAGAAAACATGTGGTCCATGGTTGCTCTACGATTGACCCATATTCCATCCCCAGCTGCCACAGCAGATCAACTTTGGCAACGTGTGGAAGCTGCTTTGTCTGCTGTACCCCAAGAACTCATCCAAAGTCTCTTTGAATCAATGCCGATTCGTGTGGCAGCGGTGATCTCCAACAATGGCGGCTACTCTGGCTACTGATTTTGGCAGGAACCACACTTCACAGAAGTCTATAAATTTAATCATTTGATACTTGGTCAACATGTTATCTACAAAATAAATTTTGTTGTGATATCTCTTGTCTTTCTTGGTGTTACAATTTGGGTGGCCAGCAGTGTAATTTTAAATAATTTTTTTTAAAAATGCTTTAGATATACCTTGTTTTTTAAGTATTTTTATTGTATAATGGCTTGGCCGCAGAACTAAGAAATTAATTTTGCACTTAAATGTATAATTCCTGTTTTATATTTAAAATAAATAATTCAAAATACAATTGTACATAAAACATTCATCATTAATTATTTTTCTTTAAATTATTTTAAAAAATGTTCAAAACATACTTAAAATTTCCTTAAATGTTTGCATTAATTTACCCCTGAAAAAATAACAAAATGTACAGTCATTGCAATATCTCTGGCGATTGACGAAGAACGGTTGGACAATGCGTGCCACGTGTGGTCGCGCAGTATCCTGTTGAAATATGGCTGTGTGCAAGCCCTGAAGGTAAGGAAGGACAACTGGCTCCAACACCTCAGAGATGTAGCGCTGGCTGTTTAAAGTACTGGCAATGCGTACTAGAGGTGTGCGAGAGTGATATCCAATACCGCCCCATACCATAATACCCGGTGCAGGACCAGTGTGGCGGTGCATAATGCAACTGTTTAGCATCCTCTCTTCACGGTGTCTCCAGACTCGAATGCGATCATCGTGGTGTTGCAGACAGAAGCGTGACTCGTCAGTAAAGACAATTTCATTCTATTCTGCCGTCCACATCCTTCTGTCATCGCACCATTGGCGGCGGAGACGTCTGTGGTTCTGCGTCAAGGGTAGACAAAGCAATGGACGTCTTGCGGACAGACCACTCTGCTGTAAACGGCGTCGAATGGTACGCGCAGACACTGGATGATGCGTTACAGACTGCATGTGCTGTGCTATGGTTCGTGATGTGACTGAGCGATCCGTCACTGCCATGCGCACAATTTGCCTGTGATCACGTGAAGTGGAGCGCTGAGGTGGATGCGATAGAACACGCCGGTCCGTCGTACCCTCCTGCATCCAACGATCACATATCCGCATTACAGTTGTTTGGTTTCAACACGACTACTAGTGGCCAACGACTAGTGGCCAACACGACTACCGATTTCCCTGAAAGATAATCCACAATCTCGGTAGGCCACTATCCTTCCTCTGTCGAACTCGGATACTTGATCAAAAGATGATCGCTGTTTTCGACGAGGCATAATTGATCGTTTTTTTTGAAAAAACCACAAGAAAAACATAATTGCCGAACTTGAAATCGTCGAAATCTCCAAGCCTTAAATAGCGCTTTGAAGTGGCGCCACAGGCGCGCGTGATGTGCGTCTGCGCTGAAATTCTAATCATTTGCATATCTCACCTCCGATAATGCATGTTGCAAATTTCATGTTATTTGCATGTTTCCTTCAGGGTGGTGTATTTACAGTGGCCAGCAGTGTATTTTGAGAGTTGAAAATTTTTTTATTAAAATAAATATATCAATTTATCATATACATAAAATTTGGAAAAATTGGGAGTAAATTGAAATAGTTACAAAGAGTCAAAAAGTATGAAAATATTCCTTATTTCCTCAACTTAAGGGTCGTGAGTCCCCTTAAAGTGATTAACTATTTGTCTAGCTGTTGTAGAAGCAATTGTTCTGGGACAGTTAAAGTCCGAAATAAGTGGATTCTTTTTAGATTGGCTGCACCTGGCCACTGCGTTAACATATGCTAGTGTGATAGAGGAGGAGGTCTGGGCCACGTTCCGCGCTTCCTTAGCTAGCCAGTCAGCGCACTCATTTGCTTCAGTACTGACATGTGCGGGGATCCATTGAAGAGTACAGGACTTTCCCTTACAATAAAGTTGACGAAGAAAATCCCTTATGTTGTACATTAGGGAGTTTTTCTCATTTCTTATAGCTTCCAAAGCTGATCCTGAGTCAGAAAAGAAAACGAGCCCATCAGTTGAGTAAAAGGCAGAATTGGACAAAGGGAGAAAAAGAGTACCTTAACTGAAATTAATTCACTGGTGGAAGAATTCGGCATATTCTAAAAAAAAGTTATTTAAAACTTTAAAACAGACCTTCCAAATTCGGGTGCTCCATAATATTTTAGTTATTTTTACTGAGTGATGACTAAAATACAGATTCGATGAACACTCGTAAAGCTAGCAACAAAATTTCAAGTACACGAATATAAAAATCATTTAGCGTGCCAATGAGCGTAAACAAAATGGCGTATCATCAGGCTTTTAAGTAAAAGGAAAGAAGGAAAATTTGTGGTAGTAGAAATTTATAAATGCTGCAAACTAATCTCGAATTTTTTTTAAATACAAATATTTTAATGGATGTTGAAAGAGCAAGTTAAGTAGGTGACATTAAAAACTACACGCGTGATTAAAAACGAGGAAAAATGGCACATAAAATTTATGGGTAAAAAACTAGCGCAAAATATAAAATGAAGTAAGAGCATTACATTAAATACCTCAAGACCTAAAAATTAACAAAATGCTTTTAAAAATGATTTTAAAGGTATTTGAAAACTTATCAATGGACTCATAACAACACTGGATACAACACACAGAGAAAACACAACACTAAAATTTATTTCAAAAAATTAATTAACCATCAAAAACAACGAGAAAGCAGTAAACAGCGTTTGAAAAGATCTAAAACTCTATAATTGGATAAAGAAGTTTTAAAAAATTGCAAAAGCGATTTATAAGAAATATTTATTTTTAATTAACAAGAAAAATTGTACAGTTTAATAGTCAATTTATAATCAGGGTATTTAGGTTAACGGAAAATAAGCGAAAATTCACCCAAACCCGTAGGTCTGTGTGGGTCATCATTATGGGTATGCATTGAAATTCAAAGGTCTCAATTTATAGTGTTTTTCCTAAAGTTCTGTCTTACTGCAAACACCTTAATGTTAGGAACGTAGCAATAATGTGAGTTGTTTAGGCGCATTTAATCAACGATAACTGATTTTCGTTTTACCTCGCGAACTTATGGAAATTAAGTATGTTCTAATACGGCATCCATTCCTGTCATAAACTCCGTGGGTTAGAAAAATGCTAGTAAGGATGACTGTATTCAATTATTAATATCCGAGCATTTAAGCGTATTTTTATGGATATTAGAGAATATTTAGCTTCAGTTTACAGACCTAAGTTCTGGTTACTTTCTTTAATTTCAGAATAAAAGTTTCTTTTCTTTAAGTACTATCTCCTTCGTTACAAACAATCAAAAAGTAGAAATTTCTCGAAATATATGACAAAAATTCTTAGCAAATAAATAAATTCTAAAAGAGGTATTTAATTCAAAGGGTCCTTATATTTCTGCTACCAACCCCATTATCTCTTCTTTTCCATTTACGGAAATAGGAATAAAAAATATTACTATGATTAGCATAATATGTGTGCTTAAATAATTAGAAAGCATGCGAATACTACATGATATGAGAACTTGAATAAATTACCGGTTTAACAAGGAAATGTGAACGTATAATATGAAAACTTTTGAACTCTACGGTGTACTACGGTTTGTAATATGATGTAAAAATACGCCTCTCCAAGGAGAATGCTTGTCTCTTATGCATCATTATGCGAGAATATACCAGTATACTGTGTTTAAAGCAGAAATTACTTTTTAATGAAACGGGAACTGAGTATTTTTTGCACACGGGAGAAAGAAAATATATGAAAGAAGTAAACTTTTAGCTGGAGTAAAATTTCTGTCGCATTTGGGAGAGATATGGAGATTAAATTACGCAGGGATATGAAAAATGAGAAAGATTTACCTGTAATGTAGTCCAATTAAATTTTCATGTCCTTGAGAATAGAACAAAATACTCATTGAGTTCTATCATAAAAACTAACTGAAAAATATGTTATGTAAAATTAAGGCGACAAAGGACCTTCAACCTCGTTCGTCTTTACATTTCAATATTTTACTTTATATACCCACATTAGTATAATTAATATTTTTTCTATTACATTGAAAATACTTAGAATTCAGAAATAAGTATTTTGTGGAGGAATAAGATCTGTTTATCAAAAAATTCTTCAAAAATGCTAGAATTTTTCAAAAGGCTCCATGCGTATTCATTTTCTTCTGATATCTTCCAAATTTCTCAGAATTGTTAATTGAAGTGTTTGTCACAAAACTGCGCATAATGCTTTGACATCACAAACATTTTTCGAATTTATAGACCATAAAATAAAGTAAAAACACAAAAAAATAACAGGCAGAATAGAAAAAAATTATTTAAGACTTTAGATTCATACAAGAAAAAATTAAATGCACATTTATATTTATATACATATGTAAACTTATCATACAGAATATAAAAATTTTAATTAATATAGAATGCGCATAGAGCATTTTGAAAAAGTTAACATTTTTGAATTTTTTTTTGAAAAACAGACATTATTCTGCCAAAAATTCCTTATATTGACGTCTAAGGGTTTTCAATGTAGAAAAATATAAATTTAATTATACTCATTTTGTATATAGTGTTAAAAATTGAAAATTTTAAAAAATCGAATTTGAAGGTCCCTTGTCTCCTTAAATGTGACATTTAGTGAGGTTTATGAGAGTACATGTAAATATTTGTGTCAAGCACTACTATTATAAATTATATTTCATTTACATTACACAGAATCTTTACAAAAGACGTAACGTGCATATTGAAAATAATCATAACAGTAACTTAAAAATCCATATATAATTAATTTACTCAAAATCTGTTGCTAAAATCTGTAATAGACTCTTAACTGCAACATTCATTTTATAATCGTTACCAAATAAGGCTTAACACATTTGACAAGTAAAATGTTAGCCATCAATGAACACTTGTCCATTAAGATATTCCCCTCAGGGGCTTTACCTTCTTTAGGTAAACACGGGTGTCGCAATTCCGAGGTACCCCAGCGAACTTTCTCTCCTTTCCTTTCCTCTCCCCTCATCCGTCTAGTTTTTTCTTTTATTTTCTCACTCGTTGAAATTACCTCTTCGGAGGAGAGGGCTTCTCATCACATACTGTTTCCAGTCTAATTTAATTTTATTTATGTAAAATGTTTATATCATATTTATACTTCCAAACTTTAGACTTTATATGTGTATATGTGTTTTTACAAAGTTTTTTTTCCATATTTTGACTGCTTTTATGAGTGTATTTTATATGTATGTATATATCTTTATCATCATTTTAATGTATTATGGTAAAGAAATGCTAATTATATATATATATATATATATATATATATATATATATATATATATATATATTCGAATATTACCATGTGTTTGGCTCACCATATAGGTGACCACCCTTTGAAAGCAACCAACTATTCTTTCTGATTAAGTGCGAATATCTTAAAGGTTGATTGTTTGGTTGGGGTTTAATGGAACAAGGTCCAGACAAGCTGAGCCAAACACATGGTAATATTCGAATATATATATATATATATATATATATATATATATATATATATATATATATATATATAATTATATATATATATATAATTGCGCCATTAAACCCCAACCAAACAATCAAACTTTAAGATATTCGCATTTAATCAGAAAGAATAGTTGGTTGCTTTCAAAGGGTGGTCACCGTATAGGTGCCGCAACTGAACCCCCTGGTACCAACTCAGCTTGGACCGAGCACCCCCAGGGTTGACATATGGGGGATCGTACCTTCTACCACCCTCTCTGACAACATAGAAGAACTTTCAATTATATGGATTTAACGAGCCCATATCGAGCACCAGACACAAAGCGCCAGATGAGCACCAGACACGAAGGTAATGGCATTCGACGGGATTCGAATCCCGCATCATCAGTTCCAAACTCAACGCACTACCACTAAGCTACCTCGCTCTCTAATTGAAAAGTAACTTTTAATTTTATCATTTGAATTCAAATGGGTATTATGCAGGAACTTTTACATTAATATGGAGTTTGAGTGAAGCAGAATGACCTTAAAATTTTCAAAAATAAATAAACATATAAATCTATCAATTGACATATACACAAGCACCATTCTTGCTCTATATTCGTAAAGAAATTCTTTTGTCAGGCCGAGAATTAACATAGGAATTCATCCGTCAAATTAAATTATAAATTTTCATATAACCTTAATTACAACTCATTAATTTTATTGACACCAGTAAAACTTGGAAGAAAACTTTTAGAAAGAATTTTCATAACTGCAGTTACTCCATTAGGAAACTAATTAACATTACAAACTGATAGCATGTGTAATTAGATCATATCACCTTTGGAGACGCACTCACAGCGAGTTATTTTTTTCTGTCTTCAAGAAAATAATTAGATCGTTATTATCAAACACACATGTGACATAACGGTATATATTGCAATAATGTAAATTACACTTCGTTAACGGCATCACTATATGTATATACAGAGCAAGAAATAAATTTTATCAACTACAGATCTAAAATTTCAGCTTTCACGTATATTATTGAGGTACGGGATTTTAACTTTATTCCCTCAACAAAGTACAAGGTTGCAACTAATGAAGGTACTTATAAGAAAAGCCACATATTTCTTGAAAAAATATCATGTAGTCTCTTCTAACGAAACTTTTTAACTTAGGATTATTAACTTAGGATTACTTATCGTTGCTTACCTCTTTTGTATGTATATATGCATATATATGTACGTATATATATATATATATATATATATATATATATATATATATATATATATATATATATATATATATATATATATATATATATATATATATATATATACACTGCTGGCCACCCAAATTGCAACACCAAGAAAGACAAGAGATATCACAACAAAATTTATTTTGTAGATAACATGTTGACCAAGTATCAAATGATTAAATTTATAGACTTCTGTGAAGTGTGGTTCCTGCCAAAATCAGTAGCCAGAGTAGCCGCCATTGTTGGAGATCACCGCTGCCACACGCCTCGGCATTGATTCAAAGAGACTTTGGATGAGTTCTTGGGGTACAGCGGACCAAGCAGCTTCCACACGTTGCCAAAGTTGATCTGATGTGGCAGCTGGGGATGGAATCTGGCTCAATCCTAGAGCAACCATGGACCACATGTTTTCTATTGGTGAAAGATCCGGAGAGCGAGGCGGGCAGGGAAGCAATTCAATCTGGCGATTGACGAAGAACCGTTGGACAATGCGTGCCACGTGTGATCGCGCATTATCCTGTTGAAATATGGCTGTGGCCAAGCCCTGAAGGTAAGGAAGGACAACTGGCACCAACACCTCGGAGATGTAGCGCTGGCTGTTTAAAGTACCGGCAATGCGTACTAGAGGTGTGCGAGAGTGATATCCAATACCGCCCCATACCATAATACCCGGTGCAGGACCAGTGTGGCGGTTCATAACGCAGATGTTCAGCATCCTCTCTTCACGGTGTCTCCAGACTCGAATGCGACCATCGTGGTGTTGCAAACAGAAGCGTGACTCGTCGGTAAAGACAATTTCATTCCATTCTGCCGTCCACATCCTTCTGTCATCGCACCATTGGCGGCGGAGACGTCTGTGGTTCTGCGTCAAGGGTAGACAAAGCAATGGACGTCTTGCGGACAGACCACTCTGCTGTAAACGGCGTCGAATGGTACGCGCAGACACTGGATGATGCGTTACAGACTGCATGTGCTGTGCTATGGTTCGTGATGTGACTAAGCGAAAAGTCACTGACATGCGCACAATTTGCCTGTCATCACGTGAAGTGGTGCGCTGAGGTGGATGCTATCGAACACGCCGGTCCGTCGTACCCTCCTACATCCAACGATCACATATCCCCATTACAGTTGTTTGGTTTCGTCCAACAGGACTACCGTTTTCCCTGAAAGATAATCCACAATCTCTGTAGGCCACTATTCTTCCTCTGTCGAACTCGGATACTTGATCAAAAGATGATCGCTGTTTTCGACGAGGCATAATTGATCATTTTTTTGAAAAAACCACAAGAAAAACACAATTGCCGAACTTGAAATCGTCGAAATCTCCAAGCCTTAAAAAGCGCTTTGAAGTGGCGCCACAGGCGCGCGTGATGTGCGTCTGCGCTGAAATTCTAATCATTTGCACATCTCACCTCCGCTAATGCATGTTGCAAATTTCATGTTATGTGCATGTTTCCTTCAGGGTGTTGCATTTACAGTGGCCAGCAGTGTATATATATACACTCATGGACAAAAAATTAGCGCACCAATAAATAATTGCGGGATTGTAACGAAACTTGCAATGAAGGTACATGTAGGGAGATATGCAAATGATTAGAAATGCAGCATGATTGCGCATTAGGTATAGCCGGTAGAGGGCGTTGAACATCGTACTCTGTGGAGTATAAAACAGGTAACCAAAGCTTGTTTGAGTGTGCTGTATCATTTACAAAGGAAGAGCTGAGATAGACATGCCATTACGCCGTGTTCGAAGACAATATAAGCAGTTGTCGCACTTTGAGAGGGGGAGAATCGTCGGGATGATGGAAGCTGGGTGGTCAGCTAGGCGAGTAGTTCGTCAATTAGGCCGCTCTGATTGTGTTGTGAGATGGTGTTGGGACCAGTGGACCCGAGAGATGTCATGTACACGAAGACCAGGCTCAGGACGCCCTCGACAGACCAGTCGTCGAGAAGACCGCCACATCGTAAGAAATGCACGCGTACATCGCAACTGCTTCATCGGCCTCCATCCAGGCACAGGTAGCACCTTCACTAGGGGCCTTTGTGTCTTCTCGAACCATACGAAGGCTCCTGGCTGAAGTACAGTTGGTATCGCGGCGCCCATTACGTGTGCTGCTCTTGACGCCCACCCATCGACGCCCCCGTTTGGAGTTTTGCCGAGCACGAGGAAACTGGACTGCAGCGGAATGGAACCACGTCGTCTTTAGCGACGAATCCAGATTCAATCTCGGCAGTGATGACAATCGTGTTCGTGTGTGGAGAGCCCGTGGTGAACGCTTCAATCCTGCCTTTGCTGTACAGCGACACATCGCTCCCACAGCTGGTGTGATGGTATGGGGTGCAATTGCCTACAATACACGGTCACCCCTAGTATTGTTCCGTGGCACCATGACAGCCCAGCGGTATGTTAATGAAATCCTGCAACCACATGTGTTGCCACTCATGCAACGGCTCCCAGGAACCATTTTTCAACAAGACAATGCTCGGCCTTATACGGCAAGTGTGACACAAGACTGTCTCCGCACTGTTACTACCCTTCCTTGGCTTGCCCGATCCCCAGATTTGACTCCAATCGAGCATATCTGGGATCATTTGGGACGACGAGTTGGGCATCCCACGAGTTTGAACGAACTAGAGGCAAGGTTACAGCAAATATGGAACGCAATTTCTCAAGACATCATACAGAACTTGTATGACTCAATGCCCGATCGTATCGCATCGTGCATTCGCTCTAGAGGGGTTCCAACGGAGTATTAACTCCTCCGTTCTTTTGCCCTTTTCTCTGAAATAAATTATCCCTTTTCTTTGATTTTCTTATCATTTACTTATATCAAAGTAGTCATTACGTATGTAAAATTTCGTTTCATTTTGACGACTCCTTCTTGGTGCGCTAATTTTTCTCCAAACGGAGGCGTCGATGGGTGGGCAAACGGAGGCGTCGATGGCAGCACACGTAATGGGCGCCGCG
This sequence comes from Dolomedes plantarius, assembly GCA_907164885.2. NCBI lineage: Eukaryota > Metazoa > Arthropoda > Arachnida > Araneae > Dolomedidae > Dolomedes > Dolomedes plantarius. The sequence goes on along the minus strand of OU015491.1, from coordinate 163,409,318 downwards.
ATACCAACTGTCCTTCAGCCAGGCGCCGTCGTATGGTTCGAGAAGACACAGAGACCCCTAGTGAAGGTGCTACCTGTGCCTGGATGACGGCCGATGAAGCAATTGGCTGTACGCGTGCATTTCTTACGATGTGGTGGTCTTCTCAACGACTGGTCTGTCGAGGGCGTACTGAGCCTGGTCTTCGTGTACATGACATCTCTGGGGTCCACTGGCCCCAACACCTCCTCACAACACAATCAGAGCGGCCTAATTGACGAGCTACTCGCCTAGCTGACCACCCAGCTTCCATCATCCCGACGATTCTCCCCCTCTCAAACTGCGACAACTGCTTATATTGTCTTCGAACACGGCGTAATGGCATGTCTATCTCAGCTCTTCCTTTTTAAATGATTCTGCACACTCAAACAAGCTTTGGTTATCTGTTTTATACTCCACAGAGTACGATGTTCAACGCCCTCTACCGGCTATACGTAATGCGTAATCACGCTGCATTTCGAATCATTTGCATATCTCCCCGACATGTACCTTCATTGCAAGTTTCGTTACGATCCCGCAATTATTTCTTGGTGCGCTAATTTTTTTGTCCATGAGTGTATTTTCCAGCCTAATACGTAAACAAACGAACCACAACATGTATCGTTTGTTTACGTATTATTAACTCGATATGCACTAAAACTAATAGCTTATTTCCCTTCATTCCCAAATACTTAAACCCAATACCCGCGTTTCACTGGAAATATATTTGCATTTGTGTATTTATGGGTACACAATGTAAACGAAATTCACTACCATAAATTTTCGATCTCATAAGATATGTATAAAACGATATCATGATGATCTATATTTTGGAAAATGACAAAGCATAGAAATGTATGCCTCAGCACAGCTGCATGCAATGACAATCGTTATGAAGGTATTGTGATGCCCTGATAAAATGTCTCTTTTAAATCCATGTACGGCAGATATTTTTCAATGATGCATAAGAAGATTTCGGCCTGTAAATGGTATTTCTGGATTTAAAAGAATAATAAAATATAGGAATATACAAAATGGATTCTGGTTTGAAATATTTGGCTGCCGGAAAAAATGGAAATTTCAAAAATTGCATCTTTGTTATTTTGAATATTTAATAGATATTTCTCCGAGACTAGAATTTTTAATGAAACAGCATTGCAGTTGGACTTTCATATTTCTCTTTTTCTTAATATTTAATCAGGAAAAGTACTCTCTTCTTCTAAACTTTGCACCTAAATTACAACATAGGGAATATTACATAACACTTTCTGTATACAAGATATATTTTCTGTGCCTTAAACATTAGATGTTTAATTTTTCTCAACTTTAAAAATTTAATCCTACTCTTTTTTATCTGGTTTTAGTTATAGTTCTGGAGTTTTATGTAGCCCAGCATTTTTATTATTTTTTTTGTTATAAATATTTTCTCCCTGCTTTGCCAGACAGACACATAAATGTATAGTAGAAAAGACAGTGTTAACAAATTTATCATTTTTTACTTTTATTTTCTTTTCTGATATATTCCAGTTTCATTTTTCCTTAGGTCAGGAATTATTTTATTGCACATTTAAGCAATTTTTAACTTTAGCAGTAAAATCACTCATTCCATAGTACAACAGTTTTTTGTGACTATAGATATATGTATTATTATCTATAGTCTGTATTTATATATATTGTATATATATATATATATATATATATATATATATATATATATATATATATATATATATATATATATATATATATATATATATATATACATATATATATATATATATGAACAAAATGTATGTAAGTATGTATGTATGAAGTCTCCCCGCGTAAACAATTTCATGATGTTGCAGTTCGTATTTTTTTCCTTGATCCTATTCAGAAGTTTAGTTTTTGCTATGACTGTACAGTGTATATATTTATATATATGCTTTTAGGGTATGAAGATTATGTTCTCAAAAAATCCTCCATTGTTGTTGTTGTTGCTAATGTCGTCTGACCGGAAGTATTCCAGACCAGGTCCATATAGGCCAGTGTTTACGAACCTGTGGCGCATTGGTTGATTGCAGGTGGCGCATTGCATCCTTGCTCCTACTTATTATTTTGAAGTAGGCGCGATAGCTAAATCCGTCTATTCCGCACCAGAATTATCACAGTTCAATTCTAGTTCGTGGCACAGACTTCATGTGTGTACATTTGGCCACTACACTCGGGTGCAAATTATTTGTTTTGTTTACAATTGATATTCTATGGGCTGCGAGTAATGGCAATTTGACCAAATATACTGGGACAAAATCAAGTTATTGCAAGGGTCATTTGAAAGTCGCTTTTTATGATTTTGTTAAAGAAGAAGACTGCATGCTCGCATTCATAAACTCATTTTGACTGAGTGAACAAATCATAATGAAGATGCCAAGTAATGTACAAATGAAACATTGATTTAAAAACAAATTCATTATTGAAAATGAAATTTGACGAGCTTCATTCAGATCGAAATGCTTCTGACAGGATTAATTTCTGGTGTTCTTTACCCTGTGAACATTTCAGAGAACTTATAAAATTTTAAAAAAATACATACGTCGTTTCGGAACAACTTACCGGTCTGAATAAGCATGTTTGTCCATGAAATGGATTAAAATCTAAACGAGGGCGCGAATGACTGATTCAAATGTCTCTGCCGTTTATAGAATTTCTAAGCTCACTTCTACCCAGACTTGGGTGTATATAATTTGAAGTGGCACTCTATTTGAATTTGAAACAAACACAGTTTATACATGAAACAATGTTTATTGAGTTCGTTGCACATATAGAATGGCTTTTACAGCAATAAGCATACGTACAACTTGTACGGAATATATAAATACAGCTTTCAAGAACAATATATTTTTCAATACTCACGAACAGTAAGTCAAACCAGCAGTACTGCCCCTTAAACTGCATACCTCGCATACTGCAAACTGCATACCTCGTAGCTCCCTATCGCTTATCTATCAACTTTAACAACCTTCTTCAACCCTAACCACCTTTTTTTTTATTAATGAAGCTGCATGGTATTTATACTAAGCGCGTATGCCGAAATTAGCATATCCCAAGCAGCTTCTTTAATTCATTCACTCAAAAGTTCGATTCTTGTGAATCGAATCTTGTGTATACCTTACACGTTCTCAATAACAAATTTAACACCAAACATCGAAAGATTAGCCAAATCCAAAGAAACTCAAAAGTCTCATTAATGGTAAATAATGTTTAGGTGCTGTAATAGATATTGTTTTACTTACACGAATTAAATAATTTATTCACACTGCCTTCTCGCGATTTATGAGTGTCCAGTTAGTGCACTCACTTTTCGGCAGGGTCAGAAGATCTTCAAGGAGTGTCACTGGTGCTCTGCCGACATGGTCTCCCCTGCCCATCTTTTGGCTTGTTTGGGTTTTACAAAAGACGAGGTCCTCCGGGACCCTCTACTGTTTTTAGACATTTAAAATTTTTTGGGTTTCATGGACATTATCTAGCCTTGCTAGACAATCTCCATGAAACAAAAAAATTTTCAAAAAATTTCTCCATGAAACCAAAACCCCAGATTGTCTAGCCTTGCTAGACAATCTGGGATTAGTAATAATCTTTATATATAAAAGGCAAAGTCTGTGTGTGTGTGACCGAGTTTTTGTCTGCTCGCGGCGCAGCGCAAAGACGGTAGGTCGGACAGTCTTGAGATTCGACACGAAGATGCCTCCCGAGGTCTCATGATGCACCTCGAAGCCCTTTTTTCGATTTTTAATTAGATTTTCCGTAATTAAATATTTAGTCGCGATTTGGAGCTCCCGGACGAGTAAAAGCTCCTTAAATCCTAATGTATTCGTCCAAGAATTTTTTTTTTCGGACGAGCCTATACGGGAAAGATGACACTATACGGAAATCACAATTAAAATTGTCTGTCTTAATTTATCGATTAATTGTGATTTTTTTCGATCGCCTGTACGCACCCGTTTTTCGGAAAAATACGCGATTTTGTCCGTGACCCTTTTTTCCAAATTGTCGAATCGATACGTAAATGTCGTTACATTTTTACGAAATTTTTATCTCAGAGACCCTAGACATCACAATTTCGAAAGCCATAATCAAAAGTAATTTACAAATTGTAGTTATTTTTTAATAATTTATTTTATGATTCGGAAACTCTTGCGAGAAATCTCATTTTGGAGATTTTGTTCTTCATTTCCGGACGAAGGTAAAGCGGGTGAAAATAGGAGAAAAACCAGTTTTTCGACGTCATGCACGTGATGTGTTGGGGCGTTTGTTTTCTATGAGGGATTGGGTGGTTAAAGGAAATCGATTACTATTGCAGTGATAATCGATTAAAAAATCACATTTAGTAATGCCGTAATTTTTTTGGCCAGCACTTAGTTAATATCATACAATTTGTGGTGTATTTGTGGAAAAAATCTATGAAGATTTCAAAGAATTTCAGCATGTGGAGGATGTGATATATTCGCTTTCAAGGAAATCGATTACTATTGCAGTGATATTCGATTAGTAATCCTATGTCAAAAATTTTGCTAAAATGTGCCAGAAAGGATTAAATTTATATGGGTAAAATAATGTATCGTGGTGACGAAAAGGATGACAGCGACGCCCATTAACAAAGGGTTAAGGCTACTAAAAAATTGGTAATTACATTACCCGAGCAAAGCCCGGAACGGGTACAGCTAGTAACAAATAATTTACAAATGTTAATTGAGTGGTTAGTTATCCCTTTTCCTCCCCTAATTGAAGTAAATTCTACCCCTACCCTTATTTTCCAACCCCAACCATGAACGGAAGAAAGTAGAAAAATTGCTTCAGTCTCATGGCGCATCTGAACTCGTATGTGAAACAAATTGACGCATGGTATGTAAAAGGTTGGCCACCACTGATATAGGTTTTTCGGACTGAGGAGTGCGGCTCACCCCCCAATCCACACCACAAGGTTTAGACTAGCACCACAAGCGTAGAAGCATGTCCTAGCTAGTGCCACCTCATTTTTGACCATTTCCAGGGGCGACATCTGAGGAGGATCGTCCCCTCGTCGGGATTCTAACCGAGCACCGTCGATACCGGAAGCCGATGCACTACACTAGGCTATCTTAGGCCATCACAACAAATTAAACAATAAAGTCTATATTCAAATTATTCAGTAAAACAAAAGGTAAGAAATTGTTCTATTTTTAACAAGTATAGAAGTTACATCTATGAAATATTTATTCCTATCTAGTATATATATCACACTGAGTTAATTCTGCTGTGCACTCAAGAAATAAAAAAATAAGCATCTGGTATCAATTTTAATTCATATTATCTCTTAGAGCATGTTATCAATATTAAATGATAAAAGAGTAACGCAAAAATCTGTAAGAGCAATTTTTCTAAAATTTAAGGGATCTTTTGCGCTTTAATTCAATAAAACTGATCATAAATGATAATACAGGAACATAAATCATGCAATGTTAATTTTTGAAAGTTAATTACTTCATGTTCTTTAGGAGAAACAACCACATAAATATTCAATCATTTTACATGATAATAAATTATTTAACGAGCCATCATTAATACTTACCATAAATAAGCCTCAAATAAAGTATAATTAAATATGAAAGAAAATTTCCACCAAGGAGATAACATTAGTTAAGACGTTATAATTATTTCTTAATAGCATAAAAAGAAATGATAAACATTTCTGAAGGGTGATTATTTTTCTTCCGTTCGCATAAAGTTTCTACGAGGTGTTATATTACTTAGTTTTTTTATGAAAAAAATTAAGTATTCGTTGTGAGTAAAATAATATTTTTTTTAACTTGTCAAATGAAGTTAAGATTTTGTCAAAACTACATTAACGAAGAAAAAATATTAACACTTGAAACGAAAAACAATCAAAATTCGTCATGCAATTTCTATAACAACTTATATTATTCAAGAAAAGGTTTTTATCCGGCTATCATTATTTTCTATTTCAACTATAGTGAATCATAAACAATTTTCCGAAATATATTTTTTTAGTTCCAGTTGTGTTTTTATTTAGCTTGTGTCTTATAAAAAAATTATCTATCTCATAGAATAAATAGTAATTTTTAAGGAAATGTTAAATTGTAAATGATTGTTCACCGATAAAAATGTCACCATGAAGTCACACATTTTTATAGAAATACCTGTATTTCCTAATAATCATAGAAGCTATTTTTTATCATTTAAAAAATTATTTTCTTTTTGCATAGCATAACTAACGTAATCTCCCCACACAAAAATTAAGTAATACTTCAAAATATAGATTTTTTTTAAAGTGAGACTTATTCTTCAAACGTAAGGGTAAAACTATGGTAAAACATTGGGATGCACATCTTAAGCTTAAAAAATTACAAAGAGTTATCAAATTTATGGAAACTCTGCTTAAAAATGGCCTGAGCGCTGAGGAATATGCATATCGAAACAATTCCGTCATCGACGAGCAACGGTATATTATACGGTGATGCATGAATATCATATAAAGCAATACAGTCGATGTAGAATGAAGTATAGTTTAAATTAATGAGTAAAATCTCAGTCCTGAAGGATATGCAGAATGGTATTTGGAGCGAGTTAATTGAATCGAGGCTTAAGTGTGTTTTTGTAGCGAAAATGGCAGAAATGTCCAGCAGAAATGGCAGAAATGGAAGAAATTTCATTATTAATCTGTAGTGCGAAAGATTATGAATTGGTACACAAATAAACAAGGTGAGTCAGAAATTGCCCCCTAACCATAAAAATTCTGGACATAAGAAGATGTTAACGAGAGAAAGGTGAAGCTTGATATGGTTTTTACAACGAAAACCATAGTAAGAGTAATTGTCCAGCAACAAACAGTGAAAATGGGTACGAGTTGTAATGATCCCGTTTCAGTTCGTCGGGAGCTACATAAAGTGTACTTAGAGTCATGATGCAATCCATACGCCACTCATTATTGACACCAATGTAAGTAAACGTGCCAGATGCTGCAAAAACTTATTAAATAGAGTTCAAATGATTGACAATGTGCCATCTGGTCGCTTGAATCGAGGTTCATAATATTTCCAACCAACGATAGAGTGTACTTTTAGCAACACCTTTCGAAGCATATCATTCCAACTGCTTGGTGGACATAGACAAGTGTGGTTTGTATAGTGCGGTGCATTCTCTTGGAATTCTCTAGGACCCTTGTTTGTTCTTCAAGTACTTTGATACTGGATGTCTAGAAAAAAAATTGGCGGACCACTTACATCTATTGGCGCGGATGTTATTAATGATGATCATCTGTTTCCAAAACGATATCGTGCCCTGCATCGTGCAAGATGTGCGACATACGGGTTGACGAGTATGCGGTTGTGGTACAGCATCTATCGTAGCCACCTCATCTATCGTGGCCACCTCATCTATCGTGGCCACCTCAGACCTTAACGTAATCGGACATGTATGAGAAGATCTAGAGTGAAACGTTTAATGATGTTCTCCCCTCCAACATCATTTTAAATAATAATCCAACTGGTAATTGTTGGATAATTTATTTTTAAAGAATTTATTTACTGATAAATTTAATCATAAATTCAATTTAATATTTAATAACAAAAATCTCTTCCTTCTGTATATATTGTACAACAATCTATTGGTCCTTTGTTTCAAACAAAAATGTTTTACAATCATCTTATAAAATTCGGTTCTTTCCCTCCTACAAAATATCGCCGACTGCAGTGGTCGAAATCCGAGTTAAAATATATACGCTGTCCTTGGTGAAGAAAAAACATTATAGTGACTTACTACTTATAGTTAAACATATCACTCTTTCAAACATGAGTAATACGTCTAAACAATATCATCAGTGAAATGAATCAAGTTAATTATTGAGGTTGACTGAATTATTAATCGGGACGTTAGTTTACGGGTAATACATTTATTTTTCTTTTCAGTTTCTGCAGTCGGTAATTTATCGCTGCATTTCTTGGTGTAGTCTCACCGCCTCTTCGTTATATAATCTAAATAAATAGTAATTTTCTTTTCAGTATAATAAGTATTAATTATCTTTGGAGACATAAATCTTCCTAAAAAGGAAGCGAAACATTTGCATGTATACAAAGTATATTTTTTTTCGAAGTAAGAAAAAAGAATAGATAAATATGAAATAACAGAGTTTATTGCATTGTAATATATTTCTTTTTTATCTTTAAAAGTAGATACAACGTTGTCATAAATTTTTCATTTCTATTTTTCATTTGCGAGTGGGTGTATTAGTACACAATATTTCTCTTTGATTAATAGTATTTCATTGTGTATTCTCTTTAAAATTTCTGCTGTTCTAGGATTTATTTACGTTACGTCGAATTGTGTACGATAAAACACACCAGCGTGCTGTACTACACTACGTTACGTTGTAATAAACTACATTAAGATGAAGAAACTCGTGTTGAGTAGTTTCATTTTTGTTATTTTTTAGAGCATTCTGCAATATAAATGTCAGCTTCACATCCTAAGAGGGAGAAAAATTAGAAACAGTGTTTATTTAAATTAACACATGCATCAAGATTGGTGTCCCTTCTATTCAGACTTAACTGAAGTTTTATTTTTATTATTCCTAGTACATTTGTGTGAAATAAAATAAGCATATTATTATTTTCGCTTAGTAATTTACACCCCTGAAAATAAATTAAACAGTGCAAATCCCGATAGAGATAGCGTTTTTTATATAAATACTAACTGAATACCCGTACTTCGCTATGGAGTATATTCAAATTAAATACAACGGTAAATGTATGCAATTAATGCCTATATATATATATATATAATAAATATAACGATCAATGTATAGAATTGATGTAAAAAAAAATATATATATATATTTGTAAACAAATAGTAACGGATATTTTTCTAGACAAAATAATGTAGAAGAAAATTTTCAAATTAAATCTAATAGAACATACTATCGTATTGCTCGTCCATTTTATTTATAGGGCGTGATTATTTGGTGGTAGTACAAAGATTATCTATTTTAAAAAAGGGGAAGTTGGGTGCATTGTGTTTTAATTATTTATTTTGTTACCCAAAGCTCTGGGCGCAATTAGCAATTAACGAGCAATTTTGAAACCTTTTGGATCTGCTAAATCAACTTTGCTCCACATTAAAATACACAGCATATAAATAATTACTGACTCAAGGTTGAAAACAAAAAGAACTTATCTATTTACACTGTCTTAATATTTACATTTTATCTCATCAAATTTAATTAACATATTAGCTGCTCTACTCACTATCAAAAACACGATCAAATGAAACAGGGTTTTATTTAGGTTGACTTCTTGATTCAGGGAGTGTAAATACTGTCTAAAACCAAATGCTAAAAACTCCTATCAAAATTAATACACTATATTTTCAATCACGTAAAACCCGCACTAACCATCAATAGCAAACGTGGGATCTGAACTAACCAAAATCAAGAGAAACACTCACGTCCTTTAGTTGAGGGCAACCTTCGGGTTTTGTGTCGACTCTCCTGTCGGGTAAGGGACTCTTCCGTGACGTTAGTTGGGACACTGTAGATTCTCTTTCTAATGATGGGGCACTCTTCCACGCTGGGGTATTTGTCACTGTAGGCGGACTGGACGCAATTTTCTCAGCAGCACACCTCTTTATTTTGGATTCGGGATCAACTATCAGTCTTCACTCCACACAGGCTTTCTTTCTCGGGAAGGATCAACCGAGTTCCGACGCATCGAACCTCCTTTGTTTTATTTTAGCTCCGGGAAGATTCGACGGGACTTTTGGGCAGTCAATCAAGGGTAGGTTTTTCTTCAGCCGACCCAGGCGTGGCCTCCTGGACTCCGACTGACTTCTTTTTTCTTTCAAACTCACTTCCAATATTTTAATTCACCTAAACGTTCCCGCCTCCGGAACCAATTGACCAGCCATTCAGGAAACTCTCAACTTTTTATTTGTTGAGTTTCTACCCTTAAAAACCTCTTATTCGCTACCCTCTTTCTTAATCAAAAACGCCCCTCTTACGCAATGATCCAAACAGCTGATGACCACCCGCAAAACACCGCCAAACTATGTGGTTTACTAACGCTCCCCTCCATCAATCACCCACAAAGAGTCATTGTTACTTAACGTCACGAATGGTGCCATCCTCCGCTTATGTACGTCTATCATCTGAAGACCCCACACAATCTATGCTTCGTTAAATGGCTAACGTCGCCTACAAACGCCATGCCCTATAGTCAGGTCGGCATCAAAGTCGTTACCAACCTTAACACAAAATGTAATGAATCAAAGCTTTCAAACTTTTTATTTTCTCTTAAAATATTAATTTTATTTGTTTTGAAAGCGCTTCATTACACATACTAAAGAATATAGTACAATTTGAAGAACATATCTTTCAGTGTATTTTAATATTTTTTTGGATAATGTCAAATTGTCTGCCGCATTAGCAAGAAAAAAAAATTTGTCGATTTCGTTGTAAATGCACGTGCCGCAAAATTAGTTTAAAGTATCACAAAAAGAGAAGAAACCACGTGATCAGCATTTAATAAATAATAAATTAAATTATAAAAATTAATATTTAAAAGTTTACCAAAAATCAGAAAATGGCGGTAAAGATTCGAAAAAGATCTCATTTTAAAGAAATTTCTATGATCTTTCTCGTGATATAAATTTCATAACCCTCAAATTATTGTTTTAAAAGCAAACTTTAAAAAAGCTACAAAAACAGCTTAAAAATTTAATTTAAGGGGTCTCAGGGGTTTTAAAGCTTCAAAAAATCGAAAAAAAAATTATTATGAATTATTTTTCTGTAATTAATTCTGAGCATATTAAAAAAAACCGCATTAAAAAATTCTTAATAGAACGCGAGTTACAGACTAAACAATCAACCGATACATGACATATCCGGTGTTTGTTTACGTTTTGGTACGCCAGCTGACCCAGCACATGCAGTCAGCTGATCACGAAACGCCTACTTGCGTTGCAACTAAAATACTTGAATAAAGAAACAAACTTCTACCAATTTAACCCCATGGTTTATCATTTTCCACTTTCCGCTGAAGAACCGTGATAAAAATACTGTAACTTTCGCTCTGTTGTTTTTCTAAAACGAAGTTCAAAACAACGTGTTGTTATTGTCAATCTTGTAAGGGATTCACCGCTATTTTCTGTTTATTTAAATATAAATGTTTTTTATTTCTCATTAAATCTTCGTAATTTAAGTTTAAAAATAGAACTTTTTAGTGTTTTGCAATGGGGAAAGCGTATAACCGATCTGTGAGTTACAAAAGCAGAAAGCGTACCTTCCATGAAAAAAAAAAAATTATTCTGTTTATACAGGTAAATCAGCGTCTGCTAAGAAGCTGAAAATTGATAATACATCCTTTTCAAGCATAAAATATGACTCAAATTCCGATATATTACAAGGATATCGTTTCATCGATATAAATATATTATTTAATGAGCTAAGAAAATTTATTTGTTGCAGTTTGTGTCATTCAAAAGTCAACTTTTACGAAGGGTCAGTTCGTGGCTGCTCTTCAGTTTTCACTATAAAATATGAACAATGCAATGATACTAATACAATAAACAGCTGTCGAATGCTTGGTTCAAGAAAAAATATCCCATAAATTAATCAATGTGTCATTTATAGCATGCGGTGTATTGATCAAGGGTTGTCTAGCCTTCAAACTTTTTGTGCTGTCATAAACATACCACCCCCAGTTACTCAAAAATGTTATGACAATATTGTGAAAAAAATTGTTTGTGCCATTAAAACTGTTTTTGAAGAATCCATGAAGGCAGCAGCAGTGGAAGAACAAAAAATAACTGGATGTTCTGATCTTTGCATCAGTGGCGATGGCTCATGCAAAACCCATGGCCATACGTCCAAAATAATAATGTGTAGTATTATTGGGACAGAAAGTGGGAAAGTTATCAATGTCGAAGTACTGTCTTCTTTCTGCAAAGACTGTGAGATTTCTGCATCTAATTTGGACCACAAATGTTAAAAAAAAAACCATTCGGGAAGTGCAGGAATTATGGAAGTCATTGGAATGACAAGAATATTTCAACGTTCTGAATTTTGCAGAAAAGTTCGGTACACCAAGTATCTTGGTGATGGTGATACCAAAACTTTTAATGAACTTTTGAAAGTTAGGCCCTATGATTGTGAAATTGAAAAACTTGAGTGCATAGCACACGTACAAAAAAGAATGGGGAATCGCCTACGAAAACTGAAACAACAGATGCGGGGTGAGAAATTGTGTGATGGGAAACCACTGAGTGGAAAGGGGTGGCTAACGGACAAACTAATATATAAATTAACGGTATACTATGGGAATGCAATTAAATCAAATGGTCATTCTCTTCGAAGCATGAGAGAAGCTGTATGGGCAACATATTGTCATTTGAGCTCTACAAATGATGAACCAAGGATTATGTTCTGCCCTAAGGGTGCGACTTCCTGGTGCAAGTTTCAAAAGCATGCTGCATGTGTTGATGATAAAAAGGGAATTTATAATCATACCCCTTCTGTACCCTTGGAAGTAATGAAGTGTATAAAAAATATATATACATATTTATCAGCTCCAGATTTGTTAAAAGGATGTCTAAGTGGGAAGACAGAATTCAAATGAATCATTTAATTCTGTGATTTGGAAATTTTGTCCGAAGACCTCTGGTTGTGGTAAAAATGTTGCTGAAGCTGCTGTCTATGAAGCCGTGATTGCTTTTAATGAAGGTAGTGAGGGTTGGTTGAATTCTCTTAAAGAAATTGGTATGATTCCTGGGGTGTATGCAACAACAGCAGCTTTGAAATTTGATGTAAAGCGAGTAAAAATCGCAGAAAAACGAGCTGATCTTCAAGCATTACAGGCTAGACAGGCTAAACGAAGGCTTGTTCTTGCTAAAAATGAAAAGGTTGAGATAGTTGAAGGGTGTTCTTACACACCTGGAGGATTTTAAATTACGTGAGTGTGTTTTATATCTAACTTCATCAAAATTTTAACTTTAAACGCTGTTTTCTCAGAAGTATGATTTTCACCACTATCCGTAAAATTTTAAAAAAAGTACTCAATATATCTGTTTAAAATTTTGCATGCTTGTATACATGATTATGTTCTATAGAATGAATCAATATAATGAGGGAATTTTGTTATTTTCAATATTTTTATTAATTAAAGAGAAATTTTAAAAAAATATTTTTTTATTTTTTCAAATTTGTATGAATTTTTATAAATGTTGTTGATGTAATATTTTTACATAGTTAATTCATTCTATAGAGAAAACATTTCTGATTATTTTAACATAGAATTAAAGTGTATATGTTAATTCTAACTTGAGTTACTTTACGGATAGTAACTGGCCATTTAAAAAAAATCTGAAAATATCGTTGTAATAAATGTATCATATTTTAAAAAAATTTAATATCAAAAGTGTTTATTTTATCAAAATATTAATTTTGAATTAGTTCTGAACAGTATCAACAAATTTTGTCTATTTGTAATAAGAATATAATTAGTTATTGGATGTCGAAACCAGAACACATTTATGCTTTAACATAACAGTTTAAAACCCCTTAGACCCCTTAAAAACTCTAAGAAGAATTTTTCAAAAATCTTTCTTAGTGCACCCCTACACTAGAAGAATCACCATGCAAAATTTCAGCCCTTTAGGTCCAGCGGTTTGGTCTGTGCGTTACCCGTCAGTCAGTGCGTTATATGTCAGTCAGTCAGTCAGTCAGCTACGGAACTGTTATATAGATTTTATGCCATAAATCCCGTTGTTCGTGTCACACGTCAAATGGTTGATATCGACGAAGTCCTTTGCTATGACAGCTGATCAGACAATCGCTATGTCATCCCGTTCTGATGTGATCCTAGCTGCCCTCCTGATGCTTAAATTTACCGTTGTTGACCCACTTTTGTCACCGTGGTCTAATCGCTGCATCGCTTTGACCCAGATGTCGAGCGATTCTTCGATTTGCCCAACCAGCTTCTTTCAGTCCGATGACACGACCTCTTTCAAACTCTGAAATATAATTCGTAATGACCACGAATCTTTAGGTTAGGCATTTTTGCAGTCTATGTAAGATATCCCCAATCAAAATGTAACAGAAATTTTGAACATCTGATCGAGAATCGCTCCTTATTTGACCCTGCTATTTGCGCATTTCTGATGCGCTAGATCTCCGCAATTCATTAGTCGGGCACCATATTTTAATCATTTCCATGTTCATTCGAAAGATCTATGCATACGAAATTTCATTACAATCGGACTACTCCTTCTTCGTGCTTCGATTTTTTTACAGAGTGTATAAGGGGATATATATAAGGGGATATTTATAAGGGATTCAAAAATTCGTAAAAACTTTAAAAATTCTTAAAAAACGGAAGAAATTATGATAAAGAAGAGTGGTTTGCAAGAAAGGGCTCACAAGAAAGTCGGATTTTTTTAGCAGCTAAAAAAAAGTTTAAAAAGGTAAAAATGTCACCGGTAGATGGCACTGACATGCGAGAGATTTAGAAGAATTATGCAAATCATTCTTGCAATAAAAGACCGTGATACACAAGGTTTTGGAATATAGGATCCGAAGTGGAAGACCATTGTTGGCGGGGGGACCGCATTACTGCGGTGGAAACCGTTCTGTATGATATGGCGACGGAATCGTCCGCGGGGAGTAGCAGTGCTCGGAAAGCTGAACCAATGACTCTACCAGTGACTATTTTTAATTTTTAATTTGCTGCTAAAAAAATCCGACTCCCTTGTGAGCCCTTTCTTGCAAACTGCAAGAAAGGGCTCACAATTAAGAACTCCCCTTTATCATAATTTCTTCCTTTTTATGAATTTTTGAAGTTTTTACGAATTTTTGGTTTACCCGGTATATGATTCTCTGTACGAAGAGTTTTTTTACCGCTGAAAAGAAACACAAATTGAGTACCTCCTTTCGATAGGTTATTGTTTCAAGCATCATCTAATTTTGATGATTTTGTTTCAACCGTATATCAACTAAGAAATCCATCTGTAATAATCAACAGTTATTTTTACTACTGCATGGATGCAAATTTCAATAGTATTAAAGAGATGTAAAGGAATAATTAACTGAAATAATTTTTATTCTATTATTTCTATTCGGTTTTGAATTCATTGAAGCACTAACTAATTCGTTTTTAAATCGATTCATAAAATTATGAACCATTGGAAACCAGCTCTAAAAACAAATATAAATTTTTTATGTTATACTCATACTGGCAGCCGTAAACAATTGCAGTACTAAAAGACTTGCAAAGTTACTTGGATTATAATTAAATCCATGAGTGATATTCATGACATAAATCAGTAGTTTAGACTATTATTGTTTTACGAAAATATGGTTTACGCTATTAATTAACGTTATTAGTAACTACTAAGCTCTTTAGCTGCTGTTATAGTTTCCCAGTATAAATTAAGCATTTTGATGTAATGTTAATGAACTGAATATAAATATACCGGTGTAAATCTCGAATTCATTAATTAAAGCTTGCAGTGATGCCGTACAATATTCTATACACAATGAACATCATTATCCAGTATAGTATAATAATTGTAATAATCTCTAATAATCATACATTCTGCAAATAGTATGTCATATCTTTTATGCAGAGTTGACGTTGCTGTAGGAATAAAAAGTGATGTGCTCACGTAAATAAATGTGCAGCTTATAAATTTTGATGTCATGAATGCAGAATATCTTAGCATCCATTTCGCAGACAAAGATAAAACGAATTCTAGATTATGAAAATTCCCTTAATAAAATTTTCCATTTAGGAAAATCCATTTTCTCTTTCAGAGTTTCAAGGAACTACAACAGTCCCAGGAGAAGTTACAAAACTTTTTTTATTTCTCATTTAATGAAAACCAAATATTATTAATATAAAATTAATCAACTTAAACCTGAATGATACGTTTCAAACTGAAGATCAAATATTCTAGAATATTGATTATCCAACAAAATTCAGAAAAATGTTCGTGGAAAAAATTTAAGTTTCGAATAATTAAACTGCTGTCAAAACTAAAAAGTTTTAAGAATATAAAACTAAAAAAAAAATTCCAAATATCATACAAATGCTATAAAATATTCAGAAACATATAATTATTGTTAAAAAATTTACAATATATATATATATATATATATATATATGCAATACATATATATATATATATATATATATATATATATATACCCAACAAACACAGAGGAATCGGGCCGGGGTCGGACAGCCGATTTCTCCACTGCCGGGCCGGCGCATTAGGTCAGTATCTTTTCCGTCACGGTCGTGTCCTCTCGCCCGCGACTACCCCGTCGAAAGCTGGGCCGCTTCCGGAAGGAATCGAGCCATCGTTCATCCGACTGCTAACCGTGAGGCAGCCACGAGGAAGCCATCAATGCGGACAGAAAGCCGCCGCGAAACCGGATGTTGACGGGCCGGTTACGGGAGCAATAATTGGTGTCGATATACCGTCATCTACCCATCTCATAAACAGCAATGTGCCGTAGGTCCGGGCTTCATGCCAGCATTCTACAAGAATCGAACCGCCGACATTTTTTCAAAGTTTTGCGTAGGACCCTTTCGTTTATATGCTTATTTTTATTATTTATTACATTGACGAATAACCTCTGATATCAACCCTTTCACTTTTATTATTATTATTTTTTTCCTTCATATTTCTAGTATTCTTTCCAGTTTTGCCTTATGTATTTTTAGGTATTATCAAATACTGATCTTTGTTATTACCTAAAAATTTTCATATGAATAACAAGTTTACTTGTTAGAACAAAACCTCCTTTTGTATTATGATACATTTACCCAAATTTGAAAGTTAAGATAACATTAATACCAACCATTAAAGCTAAATCTATCTTTCCATTCGATCTAAGGTTCCCGTTTTTTTTTTAAAATTTAGAATGAGATATAGTATGTAAAACAGTACTATGTATTTATTCTTTCCATTCATATTATTGCATTTCATCCAAAGAAATACAACATAAATCCATGTTTTTAATAATTAAACCAAAAAAATTGTACTTCCCCAGTATAAAATTTATTAACATAATTTGATAAATTTATAAACATAAATTTGATACATTCATTTTTCAAAACTTGAGTAATGTTTAGTGTGATATGATGAAACCCATACTCAAACCTTTGTGAGCTTATGAAAACTTGCTCAGAAGAATTTATTTAAATTATTTTTTGATGTAGAGTTAAAAAATGCTCTACAGATAAGAAAATTATTTTTTGCATAGTTTTGTGAATTAAAGAGTAATTCATTAAATTCTTAAAAGTCATTTTTAAAAAATATTTTCTTTTATATAATAAAGGGCATTCAATATCCAACACTTGATAGTACTATTTTTGAGAAATAGTACTATGATAGTAATATTTCTCAAAATTACAACAATAGAAGATATTTATAGAAACACATGCTTTTAAATACAGAAAAGAGCTGGTTTAAAGAAAAAATAGTTTATTTAGAAAGTACATAGCACATTGACAAAATTGTTTTTCTATATTTTCTACAAAACAGGATCCTTTCGCTGTACCTCTGGCTCCATCTTTACAGCATCTAGGGAAAAAAAAGAAAGAGAAAATCAGTTCATAAATTTATGTGAAAGGAAAATGACTCCCATCCCCTGATACAGTTTATGAATCAAAAGAAGAATTTGTTTAAATTATTTTTTGATGTAGAGTTAGTAAATGCTCTGCAGATAAGAAAATTATTTTTTGCATAGTTTTGTACATTAAAGGGTAATTTATTGTTGTAAAAATAGATGATTGTTGAAAGTAGTTGAAAAAATTCATTGTTGATAAAGTAGAATTAATTAAATCCAATTAGGAAATATAAATTCTGAGACAGGGGTTTAAAAAAACTTGATATAAAACAGCACCCAACACATAAGTGCAGTTTTAAATCTGTTGTCATTTTATTGATAACTACTTCCAAGAAGTATATTCCTACCACATTCTTTTGTAAAACCAATTACATACTGTGAAAACTACATCATGTAAAAAATATTTACTTGATTAAATAAATATACTAATAGAAAATAGTTATAAAATATTTGTTAAAGAGTATTCCCCTTTTCACTAATTTTCTCTCTGTACAGTAGAAAATCCAACCTTGTCGATTAATTTGTTATTATAGATATAAATAAAATAGGGTAGATTGACTTGATAAGAGTACAATAATAAGCTTTTAATGTTGAGCATAATTTCAGCTCAACATTGAAAGCTGAATCAGAGACTTGTCTAGAATGACACCAAAATTTCCTCTTCACTATTGAGAATAATGTTGTTGAAAGTAGAGAAACATAATAATAAAGATTGAATGCTAAGTAAAACCTTAGCATACAAAATCTTAAATTTCTAAATCTGATTACAACATGCCATAGAGAGCATTAATACAGATGCTGGGTCAGATTTAGAAATATAAGATTTTATATGCTAACATATTATTTAGTATTCAATCTTCATTCTTGTGTTTCTTTACTTTCAATGTGAGAGGGATTCTCGATAGTGAAGAGAAAATTTTGTTGTCATTCTAAACAAGTCTCTCGGTCAGCTTTCAATTATTGTACTCTATCAAGGAATTCTAATCTATTTTATTTATATCTGTAATAACTAATCATTTAATTGACAGGATTTAATGTCTTACTGTAGTCAGAAATTTAGTGAAAAGGGTGAATACTCTTTAACAACTAATCTATTACTATAATAATGAATAAAGTAAACATTTATTATATGATGTAACTTTCACAGTAATCGGTTTTACAAAAAATGTGGTAGAAAGTAATTTGGGATACTAACTTCTGCATAGTATTTTAATAGAGCATATCTTTTGTTACTTAATTCTCAAATTATGGTGGAGATCTGTGTATAAAATATTTTTTATTTGCGAGCAGCTGTTATTAGGGATAACCACAGTAAGAAATTATTCAAAATATACTATTTAGATTCAGTAATTACTAAACAATTGTTATGATATATTGTTTGATTAGTCTAGGTTAATTTGAAAAATGAGGTGGGTAATATTGACTAGCTGTCAGTGTTGAGTGAAATGGCATAGATTATATTATAAAGCGTGAAGAAACACTTAAGACTTTTTGAACCAAGCTTCTAACACAAATTTAAATTTTTTTTAAAATATTTTGCTAATGAGAGTATTTTCACAAATCTTAAAAATGGAATAGAAAACCCGTACAGTCAACAAATTCATGGATAAACGATTCAGTTCTAAAAGCAAAAAGCGTGGTTTCTGTATACTGTTGTAACATGATTATTATAAAAGTATACAGAAACCAGGCCTTTTGCTTTTAGGGCTGCATCTTTTATCTATGACTTAGTTGACCATACAGGTGTTCTGTTCCATTCTTTAGATCCATGAAAATATTTTTAATTTTAAAAGTTTTATTAAATTTTTTTTAAAATTCTGGTTAGAAGTTCGGTTTGAAAAGTTAAATGTATTTTATTGCACTTTGTAAAATAATCTATGCCACTGCACTCAACATTGACAGCCAGTCAATCTTTGTATGCTTGCATCATTTTTCAACTTAACTTAGATAAACCAAATAATACACCATAAAAAAACCTACACACTTGCAAACATAACCTTATGATAGTCAACAATTGTTTAATAATTATCTGAACCTAAATAATACATTTTGGAATATTTTTTACTGCCCTTATCCTTACACTTTATAATAACAGCTGCTCACAAAAATATATTTTATAGACAGATCTTCACCAAAATTTGACAATGAAATAATAAAAAAATTAAATACTAGGCAGAAGTTAGTATTCCAAATGACATTCAACTACCTATTAGCTCATCAACGAATGATCTAATACATCTAAAAGCAATATTATTGTTATTATTACTTCTGTAAGGAATTATGAATGAACCTCTAACTACTTCTCGTGAAATTCTGATAATTAAATTTAAAAAAAAATTAACATTAACTATCAAGAGTAAAATAACCCTTCGCATTTTATATCTTTATAATATAAAAATATAAAAAAATTTTTGGTAAGCAGTTATGATAAAAGACTTTCACAAGAGTCATGGTTAACTGAAGTCCCTAAACTGCACTTTCGGACATACCTAATACTTTAATAACAGGCTTGTCACTTAAAAATATAAGGAATAAAGGAAATCAATATCAATCCATAAATTATTGCAACCAAAGTTTATGAGAATGTTCGGATTAACATATAAAATATACAAAGAGAAATTTGAAAATTTGAGTTGTTTATTAATTAAGAATTATGTAATAAAAATATTTTTTATGGTTTTTCATAGAAAAATTCAAATTTAAGTGCAAAAAATAAATTTTATAAAAATATATTCACAACTTTGTGATTTTGCCCACAAGTTCACTGCTGAAAAAAAGGATATCTAGAGAATAAAAAAATGGGCTCAGTGAGGTTCAAATCAACTTACAGATTATGAATCGAGCACACTGCCAAGTGAGCTATGGAATCTTTCGAAGGAAATCACAATGAGGTGAAGATGGATTCCAGTTCCAGAATTCTGTAAAAGAACCAATATTTTCTTATAATGATATAATAAAAATTAGAGTGATTTGTGACACCAAGAAGCATTGAAAAGCAGAGTTCATTATAAATTTGCTTATCAATGAAATAAAAAAGGTAGTATGACCCCCTTACATGTATACTTTGGACCACAGGCGTAGCGTGCTTCTAACATTTGGGACGGAAAAAATACAAATTGAATTCAGCTAGGGCCCTTCTCAGCGCATTGACTACCGATCGATCCTTAAAATTTGAAATATTACGATTTTTTAAAATTGAGTAACAATAGAATTGATGTTTGAGTAGTATTCAAAAAGTTATACAATGAGAAAAATAAATGTAATATAAATAAAAGAAGAAAAAAAATGTAGCATCGAATTTTTGTTATGGATCATATCATTGTTAAAAACTATGTTAGGGCTAAAGACATAATAGGTATTTTCAGTTTCACAGTTTGAAATAATGGGAAAAAACCAACTTTCTTAAAAGTTTTCTACAATTTTCTGATTTAACTGAACTTCTATTAACATTTTAATTTATTTCAAGTTAAGTTGGGGGGGGGGGCACGTCAATGCTTTGGACCAGTAAGTTCTTATTTATTTTGCACAACATGACAACTAAATACTCTCTAAAAGTCTTGAAAACAAATAGCTTATAAATCAGTTATTGAGGAAATTCTCACATTTTTAATGAAGATTTTACAAATGACACACACAGAATGCAAAAGTTTACCTAAAGTTTTAATAAAAATCTAGTTTTATAAACAAACTTTGTCCATGAACAGATTTTATATTTTCTAAATAAACCTTGGCATTTTATACTTTTATAATATAAACCTCTTTTTCGGCAAGAGTTAAAAAGACTTTCACAAGAGTCATGTTAACTGAAATCCCTGGACTGCACTTTCTCACTCACCTAAAACCTTAACAACAAGCTTCACAGTTAAAAAGAATAAATAAAGGAAATCAATATTCAATCCACAAATTATTGAGACCAACATTTATGAGAAAGTTGAGATTCGCATATAAGTTAAAATAATTAATTTGAAATTTTTAGTTCTTTAATAAATATTTTTATAGTTTTTTCATAGAAATATTTAAATTAAAGTTCAAAATAAATCTAAAAAATATTAAAAATAGTGATTTTGGCCACGAGTCTACTGCTGAAAACAAAAGTATATGTCGAGAAAAAAAAAAGTTACAAACTTACACAAGTTATGAATTCAAGTCAGCTTTGGTCTTCCAAAACGACTGCGATCTGAAGCTAGATTCCACTTTCAAAATTCTGTAAAGAAACCAATATTTTCTTATAATGCCATAATAAAAATTGAACGATTTATCAAACCAAGAAGTATTGAAAAGTGGAGTTCTTTATAAACTTGCTTATCACTAAAATAAAAAAGGGGAATATGACCCCTTTACCTATAACTTTGGGCTAAGTTCTTATTTATTTTGAACATAATGATACCTAAAGATTTTCTTAAAGTCTTTTGAAGACAAACAGCTTATATAGACAGTTATTGAGAACATTAGCACATTTTTAATAAAGATTTTACCAATGACACACACAGAATGCAAAAGTTTACCTAAAGTTTTAATAACAATCTAACATACATGATATTATCTAAATAAAAGTTCTCATCCTTGTTGGGTTCTTCAAGATTTTAGAACTGAAACTGAGAAATAAAATTATATAAATGCACAATGACCAACAATTTAAGAACTTAGGGATGAAAAATTTAATAACCTTTTGCATCTATATATTATTAAGCAATAACAAAAAATAAAGACAATTATAATCATTAATATTCACATTTATACTGATATGTGCATGAGTATTTTGCATCTTTTACGCACTCATACATACTGCATGATGGGGCATAAATCAGAATTACATGGTTTGTTGCTTTAAAAGTATGCATGATATATAAGTATAAAATCAATAAAGTTCTGTTAGAATTTATAAAAATTATAACATGAAATTGAAACTTCTTAGTTGGTATTGTGAAGTGTATATAAATATCCATAATATGCTAATTTTTTTGTTTCTTAATATAAAGCCCAAGTTAACATACAGGCAAAATGCTGTCTATATTACCATTAAAAACATGAATAATGTATTTGGATAGCAGTCAAAATTATAGCACCATTGACTCTTTTTTAAAAATTTTTAGTATTTCAGATCTGGTGTTATGAAATACATAAATTCTCGCCAATGTGTTTTAAGCGGTGTTTTCAAAACGTTGGACTTCGAAATTTTAGCTTTTTTAATAACAACCACCTGTTTAAATTATGAAACTTAGAAAAAAATTTTAAAAATCATTTAAACGTTGGACTTAGATTTAGTTTTGTGTTTTTAATAAAAACCACTTTTTTAAGTTATTAAAGTTGGAAATTTTGGGTTTTTCTTATAGCTTTTTTAATAAAAACCACCTTTTTAATTATGGAACTTAGAAATATTTTTGAAATATAATTTAATCGTTGGACTGAGATTTTTTTTTTTTGGGGGGGCATTATTACTTAAAAACTACCTTTTCAAATTATGATCCATATGATAAATTTGGTCAAATGAATTTTACTTACAAATAAAATTTCAACGCCATATATTCAGTTTGCCCTAACTCTTTGACTAATAGCAATGAATCACCAAAATATTATGCCAATATATTGTTAATTGTTGTTAGAAAAAAAAATACAGCATTTTCGTACCACCTAAATAACTTGCAATTTAAAAATCATCTAAAATTCAGCTTTGAAAAATGTAAAATAATTATGAACCCATAAATTTAAGGTGAGTAACCAGATCCTCATTTTTTTTTGGTTAGGGTATTGTGGTAATGAAATTTTACTTCAGATTTGACCTTAACCAAATATTTGGGGTATACAATAAAATCGGGACAAGGATTATTTGACCATTTATCCTGCTGTGTTGGAAATAAGAAAAAAAAACATTTTCCTAATCCAATAACTTAACCTTAACTTACTTCTTAAGTTAGGTTCCTGGGGAGAGAGAAGTTGAACTTCAGTTATTTAAATTTATTTGTAATCCACTACAAGTTGGAATTATAAAATATTTTAAAATATATTGTATTTAAAATGTATACTGTATTTTACATTTTACGAAAAAATGATGGCAGATAATTTTTACTTCAAATAAATGAAATGGTGTATCATTATAGTATACTAATTGATAATCGATAAACACAATTAAAAGCAACTTAAATTTTAATAAGTTAGCGAAAAACTGATAATGGATTCAAAAATTTTCAACAAAAAGACTCTTAGTTTTAAAAATAATTTACTCTTTTGAGTATAGTCAATTTGACTCAGATTTCCAGGTCAAGGCCGAGATCTGACCTAAAATTATTATACTGTAATTAAAAGATCACATCAGAAATAACTGTTTGATCTTAAAATTAGAGAATTTGACATTGCGTTATTTTTACCAGAACGCAATAACTATCGCCATACGAAATGCGCCAAACCCTGGCGGAAAAATCCAAGATAGCGGCCGTGCACACAAATCTAGAGTATCCCCGTTTATAGGCTTATCAGCTATCTAATTCAGTGAATGAATAAATTTTGGAGTAAAATATCATAGAAACAAATGTCAATTGCATTAAACTGCATCATATGGATCATAATTATATTGTGCAATAATTTAATAATTATTAAAATTTAGATATCAAACTAATATTTCATTGAGTTATCATACAATACATTGAACAGGAAGAAAACTATCAAAGAAAATTTATAATGATGAACAAACCATTTACTTCCTTTGTCCATCAAAATATTAACTGAAAAACGAATCTTAAATTTTTCCGAAATAAAATATTTTTATTTATAGATACGAAAGTGCTCGTAAGTGCCATAAGTATTGCTAATATAAGTATAAGTATTGCTAATTCAATAGACACTCAGTTCAGTAGAATTTGATCTGAAATACGGTCAATTCATATTATAACTTGGATTAAAACACTATCTTATAACAGTAATAGAATAATGTTCACTATGTAAGGGTGCTAAATAAAATCTAAAGGCAATAATTTAAGACTAACGAATGAAACTTACTTGTGGATTAATTTCAGCCAACTTGTAAGCAATCTTTAATGGCGCATTTTCAATCACTAGCAACTGAACGTCCAATCAGATGACACTAGTGCATTGTAGTTCCGAGCCAAGGTTACGAGGCGTAAAACATGTTTTGGAATTTCAATATGCTATAGCTTTCAAAAGCTGCCTTTTGGGATTAGAATATAGAATATAAAATTTTATTGCTCTACTGAAATATTTTTCAGATGCTCAAAGGGCTTCAAAATAGATATTTTTGTGAAAAGAGATAAAATTCTTTTTTCTGTTTATTTTATGGTATATTAAATTAATAATATATATTTTTTGTAAATAAAATATTCAAAATATTTTTACAGGAAACTTAGGTATTTCTAAGTATTTCTAATTTTTAGATGTCATTACAGAACAACTGATTTTGTAGAATTTCGCAATTTTCATCATCTTAATTTTGCAGTAGCATATTCTTATAATACACATTGGAATGAAAAAAACAATTTTTAACTAATGGGCCTTAGTTAAAATAAACAAATCACACTTATTTAGGAAAATATTAATGTAATGTCTTTAAAGGCAAAGTGTTATTTTGAAATAAACATTCATATTTTTCAAAAGTCCATAGTAATCATACATGGTTTGCTTTACTTATTTCACTGACACATTGAATTGCTTTCTGTTTCAAATTTTGGCATTATCTTTTCAGAATGTATTTTTGACTCACTAACTAGTTTAACAATCCTCTCAACTGCTTGTGTGTGACATGGGAAAATTATTGAAGTCAATACATTGACACTCGTGATCAAATTCTTTTGCTTCCTTTATAAACTGCTTTAGTTTGTCATCAGAAATATGCCTCTTCATAGGAAGTCCTGTTACTTTAACATCATTCCATTCAATCATATCAATATAATCCTTGGCATCAAAGTTTATACTTTGAAATAAAAACTTTTTGATGCCACCTTCATTTTCAGCCCTTGCTTTTAGAATCCGGGGTAATCCAAACTCTCTCTTACATGACTGCGATCATCTGATATCATACAAAGGGCGAGATTTTCAGAAGCAGATTTCTGGCACTGGAAAATGTATATAAGATAGCATAATAGCATTTTTCAATGGCAACAACCAGCATTTAAACATTACTATAATTGGAATGGAGGGAACTGTCGTGAACACTGGATTGAATAATGGTGTGGTTCCTTTATTGGAAAAGGAATTAAGAAGGCCACTGCAGTGGTTGATTTGTCTATTTCATGGAAATGAACTGCGCCTACGTCCTAATTTGGAGGAGAAATAGATAAACAACTAGAAAACTGCTATGAACTTCCCGTAATTGAATTTTCACCTATTGAAAATGGCATTCCATTACTAGAAATTAAGGATGATTTAAGTGTGGACCCAAAATATTTGTTAGAAATGTCTAATGCAATCTCTGTTGGAAGGTGCTCTTCTGATTTGTCTATGAGAAAACCACGAAAACTTTGTTATTCATGATAGCTTACATTAGCAAACCGAATACTTGTATGTGGGAACAGAATATACTGCAAAAAAAATCTCCGAATACTGACTGAGTACATTTTGTAAGTATATGCACCTGTTTCGTTTCACATAAAGCTGAAACTATCTTATATCCATGGATCGAAGCACTTGTGAAAACTTGTAAGCTATTCACGTTACCTCAATCAGACTCTTAAAAATGTAATTGACCCAGTCATTCAAAGAAATTCGTACTTTTCTGCTTCTGAAAATCTCCTCCTATGTATGATATCAGTTGATCGCAGCCACGTAAGAGAGCTTGGATTACGCCGGATTCTAAAAGCAAGGACTGAAAAATGAAGGGGGCATTAGAAAGTTTTAAATTCAACGTATAAACTTTGATGCCAAGGATTATATTGATATGATTGTACGTAAAGATGTTAAAGTAACAGAACGAGGCAAATTTCTGATTACAAACTAAAGCAGTTTCTAAAGGAAGCAAAATAATCTGATCAGGAGAGTCTGATAAGGAGAAATTTTGCTTCCCATGCTTCCGTCCTGGGTTCGATCCCCCAAAGTACATTTCTGTTTTCTGTACTCAAGGATGTTCAGACCTGCCAATTTAATTTATTAAATATAACTTACTTATTATTTTAAACTTAATTACCTTATTTTTTATTTCTAACATTTATTTAAACTAATTTTTTGCCCTTTTTTTCTTATTGTAAATATTATTTCTCGTATCCTGATTCAATTCCAAAAAAACAATGTAATATATTCTTCAATGTACGTACTGAGGATAAAGGGTCTTATTTTTTTTTATCCTATTTGGTGTCTCATGACATCTACTGTCTATGTCTCTGACATTACATTATATTAATATTTTTCTAAATATGTGTGATTTCTTTATTTTAACTAAGGTCTGTTAATTTAAAATTCTTATTCTTTCATTCAAATGTGTATTATAAGAATATGTTACTGTAAAATTAATACGATGAAATTCGAGAAAAAATTCTACAAAATCAGTTGTTTTATAATAGCATCTAACAATTAGAAATACTTAGAATAAGTAAGTTTCCTGAAAAATATATTTTGAATATTTTATCTACAAAAATACATATTATTTTTTTTATATACTATAAAAGAAATTAAAAAAAATACAAATTTTATCACTATTTCCTCTCTTATAAATAAAGAGTGGTGAAACAAGGACCCATTTTTAAGTAGATATTTAATTTCCCCAGTAATATATAAAAACAAACAATGAAACTAATTTTCATCTTTTTTTATAAGCTTCTAGGGAGTTAAAAACATACACACAGAATACAATCTTTACATACAAGGAAAATATGTGAATTTTCACATAATACAATTATACAATTTCACATAATACAATCTTTACATACAAGGAAAATTATGGGAATTTTCCGCGTAAAAGAAGTTTCACAACAATGAAATAAATATTTTTGAAAAGTCTGTTTAATTTAATCTTTGCCTTCCCTTTCAAATCCATAATTCTGATGCAGATTTCTGTTACTTGTGGTTACGAATCGGAGGTCCAGTTCCGGGACGAAAGGAGGAAAAACGGTTTCGGCGCGATTCACATCAACCCATCACAGGCCCCGAAACACGTAAACGGAAAGCGTTCCCCCTTCGGAGGTTCTTAAACAACCCGCCAGCGGCCCGGAAAAATTCTCCCGTACTTGTCGTTCTACCGGCGCCTCCAGCACTGGCCCGATAAGCTGCCGTCAGTCCTGTGTTTGTTGGGTATATATATATATATATATATATATATATATATATATATATATATATATATATATATATATATATATATATACAGTGGTACCTCGATTTACGAGTTTAATTCGTTCCGGGCTACCCCAAAACACCGCAATTTTTTTGTTATAAGTTTTTAAATAAGAAAAATGTACGTATAAACGATGAACATTGTATAAAAACGCAATACAATAGAATGTACTGCAATAAATTTGTTTTATTAAGTGTAATGTACAACATTTTCCTTGGAGATCAGACTTTAAGATGCTGAATGAAGAGGAGATTTTTGATCGTTTCGTCCCGCTTTCCTCACTTTCGCTTTTATTACCAGCTATCCTCTTAAAGTGAGCGAGTGAGACACGGAAGCTGGGCGATTGTTGCATCGTTCACTGTGGCTGTAATGTCCAGATTCTTCTTTCTGAGAATCCGAAGAACAATTTCCCAAAAACCCTTTTTTTAGAACTAAATAGGGATTTGGTGTCTGAAACTTTAGTAAAATTTAATTGGATAAAATGTAAAATATACAATATTAAAAAATGTTGGTTAAACACACTATGGCAATATGTAATAGATCCTAAATATAAAAGCCTCTTCGAACCATCATATTTGCAACATTATTGTGCAATATTACAAACCTTTAAAATTAGAGCTAAAAAAGTGGGTATAAATCTTTCTGCAGTAATACAACCTTTAAAAACAGAATACATTGTTATACAATTTAAAAATAATGCTTTTAATTCCATTCCAATAAATAAAATATTTAAGGATTCTATGTCTGACTTACCTTGTAAAATACAACCTAAAGTTACATACACTTATAATTTACCATTTAGTCGTAAAATATATAATTATAATCTAATTTCAAAAAATTTAAACACAGATTATGAGTGTTATTGTCATCATCAATCTATGTCAAAATATCTTAATCCAGTTCATTACCATGTCATAACGGGTAATGTTCAAATAGTGTCGAACAAAAACTTTCGTACTGCAATACAAATGGGTACTAAGTTTAGATATAATTGTTTTAAAGACATAGAAATAACCTTCAATAAAAACCTCACCACCTTTATTGAAAAAAATGCTTTAAAATATAATTTGCTTTTGGAGGCATTTGCAAAATGGAAACAAAAACCATCATTTACATTTATAAAAAGTTATGAATTGGCTTTACAAGGTTCTAGAACAAAATTCAATAGTCCAAATATGACTTCTATCAAGGGACTACAAAATAAACTGGTAATTAGTTATGTAGACAAGGTGGCTTCTAATTATTCATTTATTTGCAAATTTTATTATATTCAAATTGTAAAAACATTTTATTCAAATACTACACTTTATGAACGATATGCTTTTGATGAGTTGTCTCTGAAACGACGTTTAGTTAAATTGCATAGAAAAATTAATATAAATCTTTATTCCTTCTCCTTTCCTTACTTGGTCGCAATTCCTAAATTCCACAAAAAACCTATTGCCTTTCGACCAGTAACTGTTGGATTTGGTACCTACATAACTTATGCTAATAAATTGATAATACCAGTTTTAAAAAATCTTTTCATCAAAATAAAAAAATTTGGATCCAATATAATATCTAATAGCTTACAACTAATATCAAAAATCACAAATTTAAACGATATGGAAAAGATAGAATCTTTTGAAGTAGTAGACCTATTCAATAATATAGACACTACTTTTCTTTATTCGATTCTAATTGAGTTTTTTCACAGATTTGATTTACAAGAATATATTACTTTTACTCTTTTTAAAAATACTCTTCGTATTATATTGTTTGAAAATTATCTATTTAATGGCACTACATACTATATTCAGACATATGGGCTGCCAATGGGGGGTGGATCATCGTCCTATTTGGCAGATATATATTTATATTATTTTGAATCTAAATCCTCAATTTTACCAAAAATAGCTTTCTTTAGATACGTAGACGGCATTTTCATTGCTCACGAGGTTAACTGTAACTTTGTTCCTACTTTTTATCCAGATAATATAAAACTCACTAAGACCGAACAAAACTCGAATAATGAAATTAACTTTTTGGATGTTACCATAACTTTATCAAATGGCACTCTGTCTTTTTGCATTTTCGATAAACAAGATATGTACGACTTTGAAATAAACCGTCTATGCAATTGGAATACAGCCTTACGTTCAAATGTAAAGCGTAATATAGTCAACAACTACTTAATTCGTTGTGATAGACTGTGTGGACCTGGGACTGTCATGAGAAATAAAGTTAAGAACTTCATTGAACTAGCTATACAAGCGGAATATCCAGCTGGCTTTCTGGTGGACATACTATGGCATTATTTCGGGCGTGTGGATGTTCTTGAACACTTTGACTTGGAAGTATAGTGTACTATTTTAAATTTTAAATTTTTAATAAGTTTTTTTAAAATAGTCTATAAATTGTGGTATTTTTAATTGTAGTTTAACATTTTTAATTACTGTTTTTAGTAAGGTAGTTTTTAGAGATCATCTTATTATGACATTATCTCACTTTATTTTATTATAGTATAAAACTTCAACTTTTTTGTCTCACTTTTTCTATTTCTTGTTTTAAACTTTTTGAAAAGTTATAAATTTTCTAATTGATGTATGACGAATGCTGGGAAAGTTTTAGCTATGTAAAAAGATCTTTTAACCAGGATAGAGGGGTCTTAATCCCCCTCACGTCTTTTCAAATACATCAATTTCCGTTATTGTTTCAAAATTTCCTTTATGCTTCAATAATTCACTATCCTTTTTTAACTTATCTTGGTGTATCATTATATCATTGTTTTAATTATATCTTATATAGTATTGTCTAATAATTGCAGCTTAGCGCATATAGACAATATACATATTAATGCCTGTATTTAATAATGAAATAGTATTGGTACAACACATGCTTTAAATATTTCAGTTATATATATATATATATATATATATATATATATATGATGTATATATATATATAGAGAGAAAGATACATATATACATAACACATACATACATATTTACATACAAAAGAGGTAAACAACGATAAGTAATCCTATGTTAATAACTCGCAGTAGTTTCGTTAGAAGAGATTACCTGAAAACTTTTTATTTGTTTTACTGTAGAAAAAGATTTTCTTTTCCTTTTATTCATTGTAATATTTTTTCTGTCTAATCGAAGTGTAAAATAATTTTGATTTAAACATCTACCATCACAGAGATAGGTTTTCAAGTACTTTAAAGAATATATTTAATTATATTTTATAGAAATATTATTCATTCAGTAAAGCTAACCTTATTACAAATTTCAAAAAAGCCGCAATGAAACTAAGTCGATAACAAAAATCAATAAATATCATCTTAATGGACAACATGTGGTTAAATATATAAATTAAATATTAATTTATGTAATGATGGAAAAAATGCAAAAATATGCTAATCGGACGAATGAAATTATTATTTTTTTTAAGAATGAAAAATTTTTTGGTTTTATTAAAACAGAAAAATAGCATTTTACCTCATACATACTTTATATTATGTAGCATTTTGATTTCAAAAGAGATGAATTAATTATACTGCTTGTTTGAGTTACGTGTACAACATTGGAATATTCATTAATAAGCTCTATGTCAGCAGACATTTTATTAAACTCTCGTTATACATTACTGAAATCTTTGAAGCAAAATATTCCCGCAGTATTTTTACATAAATTTTTCTCATGTTAATGACAAACCTTTTTATTTCCATTTTATCTGGCTTATAAACTATATACTTTATTAACTATTACATCTTACTTTGAAGCAGATTTTGAATTATTTAATATAACATATATTCGTAGTTCAAAGGACCGAGTGAATTGAAATACAAATTTCGTTCAAATATCAGAATTTGAGGTATTTCTAATATAACCAGCAACAACTCACATTCATTAATTCCTCATTTTGAGCTACTGAGCTTGAATAAATCAATGAATTTCCTTAAGAAAAAACAATCCCCAAAGCTGAATTTCTAAAAACTTCGAAGGGGCCATTAATGGAGTGGTTTGCCTGGAAATTGGCAATCACCAATAAAAAAAAGGTATTCTATGATGACGGATCCTGCTCATGTCGTTTGCTAATATTCAGCGCTTGGCTAATATGCGATTCACGTTCGGGTTCCCCATTACCTTTGAACGTTGTCATTGAAATTCTATAGTGCAGTGCCCCTGTCTAAACGTTCAGTTTTAAAAACTTCGCCAGAATTGCATGAAACGCAAAAAGGAGAATTTGCAAAATTAAAACGAAAAAGATGGGTTGACAAGCAGCCGTGCCATGTCAGAAGTCTGAAATGGGCAAATTCTGCTGCACGAGGATGGTCGGAGACATGCTTTTTCCCAAAATGATGACGTCGCCAGTTCATCACCGCTGCAAACTCAGAGAGCTCCAGCTTCATCATATAGCCCTGCGTTCTGAGTTCTGTTCGTAAGACGTCTAGCTGAATAAATTGACAGAGGATAGCCTCTGAAGGATGATAATTCCCCTTTTCGCCAAGAAATCATACATTTCACTTCCTTTCAACCCACAGTGGATCGGATTCCACTTTAGGGTTACACTCTCATTTAAACCCTTTAAAATAACTCTACACTCCATTAACGAACTCATGGCACAACAGTTCGAATTGCTTTTCAGCACTGTGGACCAAGGCCTGTGGTGTCCATTCTCCGCTTTCATGACCGTTAGCTTGGGTTGCCATACAGCATATGTCTCGGTCAGGTGGTCAACCTGACGCAGGAACCCCAGAGTTTGTTCCCAAACATACTTAGTCCTCATTTTATCGACAACACTCAAAGGATGAAATGCATGACTACACTCCATTATGCTAGGATTATCTGACTGAGGAATCCTTAATACATACTGTCAAAAAACAAGTACGTCGAAGGGAAGAACATTTCCGTTGCTTATTTTTCCTTATTGTTGCTGCTTCTTACGATGGTGTGTTTTATGCAATGTTATTACCGAAATTTTCATGAAAAAGAGAGCTCGCTAGTCGCTAAGGAGATTTTATTGACATTTTAAAATTTTTTACGCGAATAGAACTTCGGAAAACAATCCGCAAACTGCGCCAAATTCCCACTAAATGATACCTATTGCCCGATTAGCAAATAATTAGTTACGCTATGAAAACATCCAAAGAAAGTTTGAAATATTAACAAAAAATATCTAATGGGTTCTGAAGTGCTTTATAATTACCTAAATAATTTTATAATCCATTAAATATCGATAAAATCAAAGACTGATTTTCAGTAAAAATTATTTCTTCCTTCAGTTTCACAGTAATATTTTTACCATACTGTGGCTAATTCTACACCATAATTTTTTGGGGAAAATATAATAATAAACAAAGCGATATTAAAAATTTATTCCTTAACTGAATTATTATAGACAGGTATAGAAACATATAGAGTAATTGATATTGCATAATTTATAATCGGAGTAACAAATTTGAAACAAGAATAATGTGGTTGTACAGATAATATAAGCTTATAAAGAGAAGAAATTGACTTCTGAAGGAAAACTCTAGAGGTATCTTATGTATGACTCTTGCATATAAAAACAAGCATCTACGGATGATGAATGTAAGAAATGCAGGACAATATGTGCAGTATTTTTTTATCATTCTTTTATTAGTTAAGGTACCTCTTTACCCTTTTTTTAGTAACGTACTTGTTTCTTGCGGGAAATGAATATTGTTTTTCTTTAGCACAGTTTTCCTCAAAGTATACTTATATAAATAATAAAAACTGACACATTGATTACTTCTACGTTTCACAATCGGCTATTATCATATTTTAACAAATAAATAAGTACTTTTCTGAAAAGTATTTAGCTTTACAAAATAACATTTAAATTATCGAGGAAATTAGTATAAAGAAAAGACACTAAATATATTATATATATTGTTAAACTGGAGAAAATGGCACTCAATAGAGGGAAACATATAAATTATATTTTTAAGGGTTTATATCCAAAATTATTTAAGAAATGTCTTAATCGGTCCGTCGGACTGGCGAATTATCCTACTCAGATAAATGCCTCTTCATATACCGTAAGTTTGTGACGGATTTTAATTTTTGTTGTTATGCGAGCTGATCAATTTTAAATGTAGCCCAAAACAAACAATTGCAAAACATTGGTACGTTCTTTCCTTACGTAGTAATGCATTGCGATAACCCGGATTTTTAATTACCATTGAGAAATTAAAGTTAAAATGTATCACTAAGTAGTCCTAATCGGAGGGGCAACTTTGTGGCATCTGTATTTTCACCTTGAAATCCATAGGACAAATTACTTGGCTCAAATTTAGACAGTAAAATGCTTATCAAAAGTTTGATACACAATTATATATACCTATTACAAATATTGGATAGGTATAAATATATCTTTGACATCAAAGAGACCTCAGATGTCCAGGGCAGACCTCAGTTCTTTGAGAGGATGAGGAAATTCGTCTTTCGGCACACTCTGCTTATCGAATTTATGACGAACTACAGATGGACGACAACGAAGATTTGTCTTTTTGGTTTATTGCAACGGTAAACAAAACAGATGTAAAACATAAATAGAAAAATATTTCCCCAGATAGGGATTCCAACGGTGAGTTACATGACCCTTTTTTACGAGGGCGAGGAGCGAACTGAGAAGCGAAATCTTCTCCCTCTCTACGGGCGTCGCAGTGCCCCCTCGATACAATTTTCTACACACCCCACCGTGAACAAAATGTTCACCTCTATTTACACAATATGAAGGGTATAGAAACTACTTAATAAATGTCACTAACACTCAAAATACAATACAAATAATCAAATTTACATCAATACAAGAACAAATATTATTTTAAACTTACTAACAAAAAGAGACCTAAATTAAAGTACACAGTTATTCAAAACAAATTTAAAATTTTCATAATCTAAAAAAAGATATTAAAGTATATACAAAACATTAATCATTTAATTCAAGAGGATATATAAGTTGTATGGGACGTTTATACTGGCCACTTGAAGTACGAACAAGACAAGATCTTACGTGTCCATCACGACCTACGAATACTTTATCGATGATGCCTAAAGGCCAAAGTAATTTAGATTTCGCTGACCCTTCCAACAAGACCACATCACCTTCTTTTAAATTATCTTTAGGATAAGGAACTATAAAAATATGGTCATTTCTTAATTCAAGCAGATAATTTTACTTCCACTTACGCCAAATTTGCTTCAAAAGTCTAGATTGGTTCAATTTTCTGCGATTTAAATTTTCCTTTGTGAATAACTCATTATTGAAAAGATCAGCAAAATGCACAGGATAACTATAATTTTGACCAGGAAACAAAAATTGAGCCGGAGTAAGAGGCTGTGGCTCATTTAAATCATTACTTACATAGGTAAGTGGCCGATTATTTAAAACACATTCGATTTCTGTGAGGATAGTCATAATTTCTTCAAAAGATAATAAAGCCTTGCTTAGGATCGTTTTCAAAGGATCCTTAACACTTTTCATGAGCCTCTCATAAAATCCAATCCACCATAGGGCACTAGGCACAATAAATTTCCATGTTACGCCGTTAATAGTAACAAAATCCTTCAAATTTTTGTCTAGAATGATTTTTGAAAATTGTCCTAAAATGTCATTTGTGTTTTTGAATCTTTTAGCAGTATCCGAAATGATGACTTCACAATTTCCCCTTCGAGCAAGAAATCGTCTTAAAGACAAAATAAAACTTCTAGTTGACATGTCGGAAATGAGTTCAATATGAACTGCTCGTGTCACTCCACAGGTAAACAAAGCAATGTAGGCCTTACGAATGTCCTTACCTGATTTCAGATAAACAGGTCCTTTGAAATCGACCCCTGTAACTGAAAATGGCGGCCTTTCCAAAATCCTGTTCTTTGGCAGCTGAGCAGTTACCTGTCTCGCAGGTTTCAAAGAATACTTCCGACAAATCAAACATTTATTCAAAATTTTCCTTAGCTCTTGCCTACCCTTTACAATCCAAAATTTTGTACGAATTTTTGCCAAAGTAGCTGACACCCCACCGTGTAAAATTTTGCTATGTTCTCTAATAATCAATAATTCTACAAATTTTGATTTATTCAAAATAATAGGATGAATTTCATTCTCAGATAATTCACCCTGCTCAATCCTCCCCTTTAAACGAAGTGTTCCATTATTGTCCAAGAATGGGGATTTAAAGATTTTCGATTCGGTGGAAACTGGATTGCCAGTTTTCAAACAATGCAATTCCGAAGGATAGGCTAGAGATTGTTCGAATTTTATCCAAGTATTTTCTGCAATTTCTACTTCAGTTGCAGAAAGTGGACCGTTTTCATATTCTAAATGTTTCAATTTCGCGATAAAACGATTAACCAATGCAGTAATTCTTAAA
This sequence comes from Dolomedes plantarius, assembly GCA_907164885.2. Taxonomy (NCBI): domain Eukaryota; kingdom Metazoa; phylum Arthropoda; class Arachnida; order Araneae; family Dolomedidae; genus Dolomedes; species Dolomedes plantarius. The sequence goes on along the minus strand of OU015491.1, from coordinate 163,372,988 downwards.
ACTTTCATTAAATTAGAAAAATCGTTCAAATTCAAATTAAACCCTTCGTTCTCTAAAATACAATTATTTTGCACAATTAATTTCCTTGGGAAAATTTCTGTTCAATATATGCAAGCCATTTTTCTAGTTTCATACCCCCCTCTGGGTCAAAAGGAATAAAATCCCTGAATTCTTTCTCTAAATTATCAAGTTGAAATTGTTCCTTGCATTCTGTCCGTTCATTTTTATTTTCTGTTTGTTCCCCCTGAATTTCTGTTTTTATAACTTTTCCCTCCATTTTATAAGTTTAACAAAATATCAATTTAAGAAATACACAGATAAACACTCTAAAATTGTAGGAAATGCAATCAAAATACAGATCAAGACTAACAATATTAACCTCTGTTCAGTCTAATTTCCACAACAAAATCTGTTACCTTTCTCTTTTTCTTTACATTTACTTTTATTAGATTTTTTTTCTTTCAATCAATCGATTTCCCCCCCCCCATACAATTCTTCAATTTTTTCTCCCTCTTCTTCTGTTCTCTCAAGATATCGGTGACATCAATTCACTTATTCACAATACGTGCACAATTATTAAAAAAAACCTTCACTCGTATCCACTTTTTTCACTACGGAGAGCATGGCTAGAATATAACTTTCGATTTCGCGCACACTCTTGTTGATGACACTCGCGAAGAATTTAAATCCGCAATCACTGGACATCACACGGCAAGAACAAAAAAAAAACATCTTGAAATCCGGATACAAGAACGATGAATTTAAATCCACAATCACTGGTCATCACACGGAGCAATGGAAAACACGATCACTAAACGCGAATGAAGAACGCAGAACACAACTTTCGATTACGCGCACAATCGATGGCACATTCAGCACAGAAATTTATCTCGAAACAAAACATCACAGAGGTTAACATCTTTATCGAGGCACACACGGGGGAAAAACATCGTAGGCGGCAAATTCTCATCCGAAAGCAAAACTACACACTGACCTTGGCCTTTATTTTCGGATCGCACTGGCGTGAAGACTAGCGCTGACGAAAACGCGAAAATTCCGAATTTAATCCCTCTGGGAATGGATAGGGATCTTCCCGCAGCTGGTGAAGCAATCATGTTCGACTTACATGGGAGACAGATCGCACGCTCAGAAGATATCTAATCTCCCATGCTACGGTGAGGAGATGCAGTTATGCTTGAAAATAAATTTATTCATGACTAAAACGACGAATACGTATAATTTACGAGAACATTTTTATAATTTCCTTTGGCGACTCCGCCGGTATGAATGCAGCAAGAGAAAGTACAGGAGTCCGTTCTAATTCTGGATGTCAACACTTATATAAACTTCAATCCATCACGTGATTAAAGGGTGTGTCTTAATAGTTGATTGGTTTAAAGTTGTTGTTGATGTGCAGAACTGATTTAAATTTGTACTGACGCCGCGCCGCGTCTCTTTACTTAAAAAAGACAGCCATCTTGAATGATTTTGCCGAAGGCTGTAATAATGGAATTTAACGCGAATGCCCAAAGGGAATTAAATAACTTAAGGGATTAAAAAAGGGTATGTAATTTTGAATAGTAAAGTGAGGAATTAATAGATTTTAAATGTTAAGAGTGTTGAATTAAGAAATTACTAGTTTTTTAATATTATATATATATATATATATATATATATATATATATATATATATATATATATATATATATATACAGTCAGACCTCTATTTAACGAACCTCTATTTTGCGAATTTCTCTATTTTTCGAACTTTTCCTTGGAACCAAGAAAGTTTTGCGAATTTCTTCGTAAAGTAACCTCCAAATAGCGAAGTGCATTCTCTATTTAACGAACTTTTTCTTGTGATCCAATATTTTTTCTCTATATTTCTCAAAATATTTCTGAACATTTCAAAATAATTCTTTCTTTTAACACATTAACACATTCCGATGCGGATTACAGTTTGAATAAAATACGCTTGAAGGGTTTTTTTGGTGCATTGCAAAGATGCGAGATGTATGAGAGAAAACACTTTTTTCAAACAAAAAACTCAGACAAAATTAACAAACTTTATCAGCAATTAAATTTAAAGACGCATGTAGTAATGTAAGTTTAAAATTACTTGTTATAATAAATGCGATAATGTCATTAAAATTCATTAATTTTAATACATTTTTTTATTAAAAATACAGTGTATTCCCGGACAATGTTTTGTTTTATTCTTTTTTTCCTTGCAGATTTCTGTATGATGGGTAAGATATGTAAAACAAATAGATATTAATTTAAAAAATAAAGGTATGATTGATTTCTTTTATTAATAATATTTAGTGTTTATGGACTTAAAATCTGTCTTGTGTAGCTTAAAGTATTTTAAAAGATAAGTCTCTATTTAACGAATTTTCCATAGAACGAACTTTTTTTCGGGATTTAGCGACTTCGTTAAATAGAGGTCCGACTGTATATATATATATATAGATATATACATAAACACTCATATAATGTATGTGAGTGTGTGTTTGTTTTGTTAAAATTTTATTCCATCTGAACGTCGCAATATACAAAATGCATTCAATAAGTTTCTCGTTATTATTAGACAGCGGTAATCCCTGGTATAATGGTACCACAAATTCCAATTTTATTGCAATTTAGATATCGTTATTATGATGAAAACGGAAATTCAAGATAACAACGCAGAAGATAATGACCTCAAATTCTGATAAAGACTTTCAATTGGAGCCCTGATGGAGCATCACAAAATGCTTAAAAGGCTGCAATAATGAAATCTATAATTCTTCCGGATAATTGTGCATAACACAAGTTCAGATGGTACACTATGCCCTTTGACAAAGCACTCAAGTTTGAAGTCTCTCGGAACATTCTCATATTTTCAAACTCATTATACACGAAGACATATCAAGGGAAATTGCGCGGTGTATCATAACAGGCTATCTCATCACCAAAACATCAATTATATTTAACGACGTCACACTGAAATAACTTAAATATGACGTCTTACAAGGGTGAATAATATTAAATTACAATTCTTTTATGTTATTTACAGCATATTCTGGAGATAACATAAAATGATGATTCCCTATGCAAAATAATATTCCTGATTTGACCAAATAATTTACAGTGTAAATTTTTGAAATTAAAACAGTCAATATAAAGTACAAAAAGGGTTATAAGAGCATAACTAATGTTAAAAATATATGATAAAATAAAAGAAAAAACTTTTTTTTGTTTTATAATGCTTAGATTCTGTCTAATTTAGTAGGAAGCATACTTTGCTAACATAAATGTTAGATTAAAATAACATGAAATTTGAACTATGAAACATTTTTTATTTTGTAAAAAAACGTAAGGTTTAAAGTCATAACCAAAATCTTTCTGTTTTCGCGTCCTGCAAATCTTTCGCGTTCTGCAATTTTTGAGAAACATGTCTTCTTCATCAAAAGTCTAAAAAATGTCTTTCATAAAATTAATTTTTACACCTCTTTTACTGTATCAAAAATTCATTCTATACTAGAAGACTCGAATCCATTACTGTAGCACATTCTGCATCTATTTATACGCATTCTAAAAATATCTTTTATAATGCATTATATTAAGATGTTGCGAAAGACACCTTACCATTATATTTTCGATATCTGACGTAGAAGTCTAAAAGTTTAAAGGTAGTACTAAATATGGCGAGAAATGTTTATACGCATTAATCAACTTCTGAATGCTTTTAGCACATCTAAGGGAAAACGATATTTTATTGTTTATGTTTCATGTTCAGAAGATGCATTTGCAAACCAGAAATTTCAATCTCTGAGAGACGAGCATTAATTATTCTCTATTCTTTCATATTTGTTTGGCTCCTTGGTTTAGATCATAAATATATTTTAACTTCTTAATTAAATATTCAGTGGTTTTAAGGACACAAATTCTTGTCACCAATTGCATGGGCCCTAAATATGGGTTGCTAGAATCTATAGCTTTTAATTTCTTTTAATTGTTTTCTTTGTTTAATTCCTTTAAATTTTATATATATATATATATATAAATGTGATAATAATCACATTTGGAAAATTTAGCACAAGTTGAATTGATGCGCAGAAGTTATCGGAGAGATGCAGTCGGCACGAGGGTGTTGATCATTCAGTAAATCGCTGCGCACAAATTGGAGAGATGCAGTCGGCACGAGGGTGTTGATCATTCAGTAAATCGCTGCGCACAAATTGGAGAGATGCAGTCGGACGGAGTGTTCATCTAGGACAACACTTGCGATATTTAGGAGAAACAAACATGGAGCCATTGATGAAATGCACAAATTCCAAGACGTGCTTTATTTATCAGAGGGCATTAGCTGCAGTGGCCACATGAGTTGTCCGGCGTCCATGCCAGGACGTGACGCGGATTACATACAGGAGCGGACAGCATGTCCGAGAGGACAGCATATATATATATATATATATATATATATATATATATATATATATATATCCATCCTTAAATTATAAATTATTATTCGAAACGAAACGAAACAAATTACAGTTTGTCGTAGATAAGACAGATTTCGATCTCAAATTATAATAATATAATAGATATATAAGTATCACAAAAATTCAAACATACCCGTTTATGTCCAAAATGTCCGTTATTAATATACATTAGAACAACGTTTGAAATTTTTCGTAGTTTTACATAATTTCTAGATTCCGAAACACTTGAATTTATAAGTTTGCTAAATAACTTCAATTATGTGAACACAACCTAAATTTTGTCTACGCAAATTTTACTAAGCAAGGAAAAGAGAATATTGCATTATTCTCTATAAAAAGCTATTTTACTCAGAACAATGTTTGTAAACATGTGAATGTAGGATCTGTCTGGATCATCGATTCATGACCTGATATTTTGGCTCAAAAAATGAATTTAAGGTCTGCAGACAAAGACAAACGTGTAGCACTTTTCGCATAAGTATTTTATTACATAATAGACACACAAATAATATTTTTCAAGTTAAGATTTAAAATATTTTTACTCATATGCTACTGGTACTACCCTTACATAATTTATTTTTGGTTTTAACAAAAAACGGTACACCTTGACTTGCTTTCATAACATCTCGACAATTTCCCTCATTCAATTGTTTTAGAAACTGTAATCTCTTGAACAAGATATTTACAAGAGTTCGACTTTAAACTGGAGACTTCTTCCACATTGTGATAACTTAACATCGAATATTAATCATATAAGGTTCGATGATGTTATCAAATATCATCAAATAACATCATATAAGGTCTATTATTATATTATCTTCATCATATAAGGTCTATTATTAGATTATAAGGTCTATTATTAGGACCTTATGGGTAGATTTAAAATTTTATTTTGTTGTGTCACGATTTTAAATGAAGTTTGATTTATATTCATCAAACAGGCAATATTGTTATTAGAGTACACATAGATATTTTCAACTGAAGCATATAGCTCTGGAAAAGTATTAGTGAAAATTATTATTTTTCCTAAAGCACCGAAGATTACGACGGATTCCTAAACCGATAAAATTTTGAATCCACTGACCTATTTTGCATACGTTTATTTTTTTCTAAACATTAACTATATCTTAATGATTCTTTCCTTTACTTGGCTGAACTGATCAGGATTGATATAACTCCAAAATTTCACTCAATGTAAGTCCAGGGTTTACAGATCTAAGCGGGGAATGACGCTGACCCCTCACTCTTTTCAATCCTCTTTAACGACAGCAAAAGTTTTCAAAAGTCTATGAGGAAAAAAAAAACCTGAAATGGCGTTCTCCAAATTTATATTAGTAAAAATATCATGATTCCTCCACATAATTTTTTCCTTTAAGAACCTTTCTTTAGTTCTTATCATTTGCCTAACTATGTGTCGAAACTGCATAAACGAAATAACTCATCTATACTCATTGATATTTTAAGTTTATAGACATTAACGGTCTTTCCGCGTCATTTCTTTTGGATGGAACATATTTAACTATATTTCAAGATAAATCATGATACCACAAAATAATTTTCTTTATAAGAGAAGTATTTTTAAAAGTCAGAATTTTTATTATTTCTTTTGAGTGAAAATATAGAGACAGATAAAGTATATTCCTACACATATTCAATTTAATGATCTTATTCATCCCAGATATTTTCATGTCAATGCAGTTTTAGTAATGAATCATTTATTTATAAAACATTATTTTTTCGAAAAAAATTTACCTTGACTTTTAGGTTTGTTAAGTTACATTTCGTGGTCCTGATGTAACACAAGCTCGTTATTCATTGTACAGAAAATGTCTTTTAAATCTAGAGGATTTTCCATCCTTCTCTGATGGTTTGCTGAAAAACGCTTAAACGAAAGACGTTTAGTCACCATATAATGCTTGGCAGTATTTTTATTTTTATGGTCAGAGAACCGCTTGTTTTCTTATTTTTCAAATCCTCTTTGTTCACCCTAAACGTAGAACACCGTATTGTAAGTAAAAATATTTTTTTTTTATTTGTTAAAATTTTGTAAACTGATCTTTTCCCTCGTTATCCCAGTTGTAGTATAAATCTACATATCTAATTTATTATGTATAAATAACTTTCAGCGACTGCTTCTTTAAGCACTTAAAAAATCCAATTCAAAAACTCGAAAATTTTCCTTTAAGCATTTGTATTTTCGAGAATGTTCAATGAGAAAATTTTGAAATATATATTATATCTTAAAAAAATAAGTAAAATAGCTATTCATTTAGATGAATGTGAATCCCTGAGATTATATCTACTAACACTAAAAAATGTTCGCGTTCTACAATTTTTAAAATAAATAACTTCAGGTATTTCGTAGAAATAAACTCAATATTTTTACTGGTGTATTTTGAATATTTTATCGATAATCTGAACTCTGATTTTTATCTTTAGTAGTTTAAATTTAAATTTAAAAAAATAAACCCATAGTTCAGACAACGATATCTGGCTTTCAAACATCTCAAGCATTTAAATAAGATTTTATTGGGGAATAAAAAATTTAACAATTTATTTTGTTTGTGTATGACAAGTTTGTCGCATGACAAGTTTTAAATTTGAGATGTTACTTATAAAACGTGGGCGTGCTCACCCGGTCGGTAAAGGCGTCGAGCCAGTGATCTGCAAGTTGCTGGTTCAATACCTGACGCTGACAAAACCTCCGACGTGTACACTAACAGCGGCTGGTGCACGGAAAAAGTCTGTCGTAGCTGCAATGTCCTCCAAGTTCCCAAAAATTAACTCTGGAAGTGCGGGGTAAAGTGCTTCGGTATCATCACTTGGTCTCGGTTCAAAATTATCGGATCGCTATGTTTCAACCTCGTGCAGCGTGGATCCACCCCCTATGGTGCATTCGGGACAACGCATGCGGCGAAGTTGCGCACACCTCTGGCTTCTCTCGAAGAAGAGCATACGGTCAGCTCCCAGCCATTGGAGAAAAGAAATTATAAAACGCACTATATAAATGCATTCAGCATTTTAATAGAATAAATCAATGCAGTGTATTCGTCTGCTACTTTATTGATTTCTCTGATTTCTAGCTTCTGATTAACTCACAATAAAGTATGTTCGTCTAAAAAATACGCGGTTACCTGCAGTATATGGATTCATCCGTGGAAGCGGGCAAGAAGAGGCTTAAAACTAAGCTTCTGATTCTAGTTTATAACATGGCGGGTATTTGTACACTCTTCACTCCTGTTTTGCTTTAGAATTCATACAGTTAGCACAAGCGCAATTTCGTCAGTGGTCCCCGTATTCGAACAGACTATGGAACAATTATTTTGTCAATTTTATACTACAACTTAGCAATTTTTCTCGTACTCATCGTGTTTCTCATGAAACAAACGAGATCATTGTGACGTCGTATGACGCACTTCCGTGAACCAGCAGGTGGACCGACGGGCGCCGGACGGAATGAAAGAGAAGATGATGGATGAAAAATGGTAGACGATGTGCGCGCAATTAAAATTGTAGCAAATATATACATGTTCTTTTTTTTGTTTGTATTTAATTGTAAAAATGTGTCGTTTTGTGAGTAAAGTAGTGTTTTTTTTCAAGAGAAAAAAGAGTGTGATTCTTCGACTAAACAATAACGGCTAGTGTACTCATTCTTCCTTTTTCGAAGGGTAAGGGATGATCTTCAAGATAGTAAGAGGTGATATCTTACAATCATACTCAAATTTTATATTCAATTAATGAATGACTTAAAACTCTTTACCTTAAAATTTTAACCTCAAATACTTCTGTAAAACTTTTTAATCTTACTGTTATTTAATACATCACTCTTGACCTAGAAACTGACCTTTATTAATACATTCACTATTTACTTACTGCATCTGCTCTAAAAAGTTCTATCAGTGGAATTCATGTGCATTGCAATTATTTCTAAGCGTTTGATCTGTGGTCATTCGACTTTCCGGTTATCACATTCCGCTGGAATCTCAGAGAAGCTTAAAATTGGCATTAGTCATTAAAGGTTGTTATGCAGAGCACGGGTAACCTTCGTACTCATCAGTCATGCTTTCGAGGCGGGACATGAATGAAAAAAGATAAGAATTGTTCAGTGAAAGATGAAACGTTTTATATTAAGTACTGTGTTCTATTTGAAGCTATGATCGCCACGACTTCACTGAATTTATAAACTTGATTATGTAGCATCACACATACACACACACACTTACATACATGTATATATATATATATATATATATATATATATATATATATATATATATACACTGAAGTGCCACTGAATTAGGGATACCTACCAAGTAACGAGTTGGGCCTCCTCTGGCCTTGATAAAGGCTGCCACACGACGAGGCATAGATTCCACAAGTTTCTGAGAACGTTCCACGTGGATGGCTTGCCAAATATTGGCTAAAGCTGTCCATAATTCAGTAAGGTTCTTTGGTGCTGTGTGATGGCCTTTCACGCCTTGTTCCAAAACATCCCAAAGATGCTCAATAGGATTTAAGTATGGGCTTCTAGGTGGCCAATTCATGACACAGAAGTCAGAGGAATGCTCATCCAACCAGCCAGTAGCCAACCGGGACTTGTGAGAGGTACAGTTGTCTTGCTGGAAAACTCCATTACCGTGCGGATAACAGAACAGCATAAACGGATGGAGGTGATCACCCAGCAAATCTACGTACGGAATTGCATTGAGGGCGGTTGATACACGCATCAAAGATCCCAAACTGTGCCACGAAAAAAAACCCAGACCATGATTGAGCCACCATGCCCTTGTACAGTTCCAGCCAGGCATGCAGGATCCATGGCTTCATGAGCCTGACGCCATATTCTCAGCCTCCCGTCGGCGTTAAGTAGTCGGAATCGAGACTCATCACTCCATGCTACTCGTTTCCAGTCCTCTACACTCCAGTCTCTGTGCTCTCTTGCCCAGGCAAGACGTGCAGCCCGATGGCGAGTATAGAGCAATGGTACTCTCGTAGGTCGACGGCTCCCGAAGCCCATACAGTGAAGCGAGCGTTGCACAGTCCGTTTACTGACTGTACGACTGGCACTGTCATTAAACTGGGTGGTAATTTGAGCTAATGTTTGGCTTCGCTGGCTACGTACAATACGCCTGAGCCGTCTCTCACGACGCACTGTCAAAGCTAATTGTCCTTTGCAGTTTGCCCGATCGCTATTTTTTTCCACCATCCATGTATTCTTGTATACTCTTGATACTGTCGACCTTGAAAATCCTAGCTGTCTGACGATTTCGGAAATTGAATGGCCCATGCGTCGCGCACGTACGATTTGTCCGCGACCGAAGACGTCTAAATCAGGCAGTTTACCCATACTGGCAATTCCAACATCTAATTCAGAACAACCACAGTACGCGCTATATATGCAGTTACCACAGCGCCCTCACTTGCGCATACATGATGCGCAGCGCTACACAATTTTCATGGGCTTTGCTATCCCTAATTCAGTGGCACTTCAGTGTATATATATATATATATATATATATATATATATATATATATATTTTTATACATAAATGCATGTGTGTATATATTCCATTAAAATATCACAAAAGTAATGGCAATGAATTGAATTAAATTAAATTGTTGAAAACTTCATTGAACGTTATTAGATTAAACTTATTGGAATACAGCTTGACGTTAATAGACTGAATGTAGAGTTCTAGTAAACAAATCTCTTAAAACTTCAATTACCAATATCAAAGATATTCCACTCATAAAATTTAGAATCATACTATGTACTAGAAGAAATAGATTCCATGATAAATATAATGTGCTTAAATTTTTCCCTCAGAAAAATTAATTGAATGCTCATGGATTGAACAACTTATTTGCATCCTTTTTTGGAATGCAGTGGGATATAGGAATTTTTTTCTATATGCATTAGTAACGTCTAAGAGAGACATTAAAGATAGGGAATTAAAAAAAGACAAATATATAGTATATAACTATCCGAATTATCTCAGACCCGCAATACATTAAGTATTAAAACGAAGTATTTCATTAATGTTCAATTAACATCCAAATGGAATTAAAGATATAATCAAAAATTTCATATATTTCTTTTCTAATTTAGTTTTTCCTTTATTAATATTATTAACGAAATTAAAGTTACTAAAGAAGTTAATTTCTCTATTTTCCGGCGTTTAACGTGCGCTTTTAATCCAAAAATCAGATCGAAATTTACGGGTGCGCGTTATACGCCGGATATAAATCAATACCCCCCCTCTTGTCACCTCTATTTTGACCGAGCACCCCCAGGGTGACAACGGGGAGATCGTATCTTATCCCACCCTCTCTTACATGATAGAAAAATTTTCCGGTCTAAGTACCCATATCTGACCTAGACAGAAAAGTATTTAAAGGCGTTCGTCGGAATTCGAACCGAGCACCTCCATTTCCAAACCCAGCACTCTATAACTAGGCTACCTCGGGCCTAACTTCCTAGTTTATCTGAATTATATTTATGGAGGAGTGTCCTGAATTCACGAATGCACTACGATTACGATTACGTTAAGATTTGGGATGAGTCATCGTCCCATGGTATGGTATTATAAGCTTTTCCCCGTTATCTTTACTTATTAAGGCTGGACATAATTCTGAAATGCACGAAAGTACTCTAAACAATTCTTTGTGACATTACGTCAAGAGTTTCTCAGTATTGCAACCTTGCAAAGAAATCTAATGCGTTAAGGAAGAACGAAATGAGGATGCTTTATTGAACTCGCGGTGTATCGAAGAATGGCGTGGGACGTTGGTGTCCCATTACATCCCACGTGGCTTCTTGTAGAATATTTGGTTCTGGCAGCTAATAGTATCAAAGAGTTTCAATGGTCCTCATATCTGTGAATTGTTTATAGTGCCAAACACACCTAGTACTGTATTATGTGGAATTAAACAGGTAATAATATAGATGATCGTATAATGGAACTTTTAAAATTGTTAATTGGAGAAAACACATTCTGACACATGTCTGAGATAATTAGAAAAACAAACTCAATTTTAATAAATAATATTAGCATTTAATTTCTCTTCTTATTTAAAATTATTTTTATCGTTAGTTACAATTTGCACAGTAACAACATATTTATCTACATACATCAAGAAAGTATTCGAACACATAAAAAAACCTAGTTACATATATTAATTATTCTGTGCTATCGCCTGATTAAATATTACAAATTATTATTACTTACCACCACCCCCATTGGAGACTGATGATTATCTCTCATTGAATTACTAAACTTGGTCCAAAAGCACACTAGAAATCTCGTGATATCTCAGCATACAAAAATGGCGACTGGGGCTGAAGAGCGGACAACCTCGAGCTATAGCACAGTCGCAGCTTTTTTTTCAACTCTAAAAAACCATTAAAAGTTCCCAGCACCGAAAATAGCAGAGGTCAGAAAATGTTCTAGAACAATTTACCTTTCAGACATATGATTGGTTAAAAGATGGTTGCTGGGACGTTGCTATGGAGGAACTATGTCCCCCTAATGACCGAGAGGGTGGCAAGTAATTCTCCCTTCTTGTGCAAATGACCTTGTGTACTATCCGTACTGTTACAGGTCACACTCAATTGCCTACGGGATGCACATTCCCTTCTTCCAGGAAAACCGGTACGAAAAACCACAGGAATGATTTTCAGCACATAGACAATTTAAGGTTTACAAAATAAAATAAATACACTTATAAATGTGCATGGAACCGAATTAATGTTGTTTAGAAATTATGAAATCAGAAAATAATATTGTTTAGAGTTAAAACAGTATAATAATCAAAATAGTTACAAAAGTCGAGTTCCATGTCACATACTCCTGGCTTGACGAGGAAGCATTAATTAGTTCGAAACAGTCAGCCGTCCTTTAAATTACATTGGGGTATGTAAGGTATACATAAGATTCGATTCACAAGAATCGAACTTTTGAGTGAATAAATTAAAGAAACTGCTTGAGATATGCTAATTTCGGCATACGCGTAGTATAAAAACCATGCAGCTGGATTAATAGAAAGTGTGTTAAGGTTGCTAGATAAGCGAGAGGGAGCTACGAGGTAAGCAGTTCCAGGGGTTAACCGGCGCTTGTGCTTAGCAGGCCCAAAGTTTACGTAGCAGAACTGCTGGTTTGACTCTCTAGGTTGTGAGTATTGCAAAGTGTATTTTTATTGAATGCTAATATATATTCCGTACAAGTAGTACGTATGCTTATTGCTGTAAAAGCAAATTCTATATGTGCAACGAATTCAATAAACATTGTTTCATGTATAAACTGTGTTTGTATCAAATTCATTTAGAGTGCCACTTCAAATTATATGCACCCAAGTATGGGTAGAAGTATCTAATTCTTTATAGGTATCAAGAAAGTCACTTCTTCCAGTTTGTATTTCCCCAAGTTTTCTGTAAGTCAGTATTCAAGAACACCTGTGATCTACCCAGAATTCCTATTTCCATTATGTCCAACAACTCTGTATACGAGAAAACCGACAATTTTCTGCCCGGAAAATCTGAAAATGTAGGTCAAAGCCTTAATGCATAAGTGAAGGGCGATTAAATGCTCCCAAGGAAATATATTAAAACCTTCTTTCATGTCGAACAAAACGAGTATATCCTTGCAAAAAAATTGCAGATCAATGGGCAAATTCGTGTATGAGTAATTAAAGAGAATCAGTTTAAAGATATTTAAAATAACCAAAAATCATGTTTTCAAACATATGTTGAAATAATAATAAATTTAAGATTATTTTCTAAGATAAACATGCGGTGTTAAAAAAAAGAACAAAGAGACAACCATTCCGTTTACCATACACTGCCCCATAAGAGACAGAACAGAGATAGAAGAAAACAAAGATTTCCTCTAGTCTTGCTTTGAGATCATTAACTCAACGTTTGCCATGTACATATGTATATATTTCTTTCATAAAGCATTAAATAAAGGATTTTTTTACACGTTCAGAAGTTTTTGTTCTGGTCCATTAATATTCTTTGCTACAGTTGGACATAATTGTTACGACTACTTGTCTGGAGAAGGAGTCGAAGCTTGTCTCTGGACGATAAAGCTTAATTCAAGCAATTAATTTTTCTCTTCCATGCTAAGAAAAGTCATTTACATTTTATTCCCTCCTAAAGCATTCTGAGGAATACTAAATCAAACATATTAACGGGGGATTTGTATAAGGTTCTAACTCATATTTGCATGATTGCTAGAAAAATATATATATAGATATAAACGTGATAAAAAAAAGAACTCGGTATAAGTTGGAAATAAAATTTATTTTCATGTTAAGAAAGGAAATATAAGACTTTTCAAACTAACTCTCATAAAGAAATAATAACACATGTTTTATAATCCTTACTAAGGTAGCAGCTCTTCGTTTTTTACCTCATACATAATGGTGTATGCTCATTATTTAAAGAAAAATGCAGACAATTTTATAATTATTAATGTATATGTTTTTATCTTTCTTTAAATTATATAATCTAAACGTAAAATATTTCATTCTTAGAATGTGAGTTAAATGATATTTTGAGGAAGTTAATTTTAGGTTTGTCTATTATAGTATATGAAAATATTCCCAAGTTATAAAATTAAGAAGATTTAAACATCTAATTACGAATATAATACCTCATTTCTCAATTAACAGAAAATTTAAGATAATTGCATATTTCATATAAGTTTCTTTGTCATAAATTATTTGCTTAAGTTACGCATGATATAGAAAAACAAGTTAATTTTTTAGAAAAATAAAATAGCCGACGAATTTTATTTCTTTACAGAAAGTTTATCGAAATTTTCAATTCTTCCAAAATAACTGGGATTTATAATTACTTTGAACTCTCAGCATTGGTTGTGCTAAGGATCAAAGCCAATGTATTTTTTAAAAGCAGATAAAAGGTACAAACGTGTTAAATTTTTTAAGAAAATAAAAATTTACTATGCGACATTCTCCAAGCTAAACGTTTCAAATAGAAATAGAAATTCCTTTTATAATAATCTCTATCTGGAAAGCTACATAACCAGCGAAGTATATTGGTATGTTATAGTTACATCCAGACGGTTGTTTCATGGTACGTTCCTTCCACAAATTGTTATATAAAAAGATTTCCTATAGTAATATATGGCTTTTTAAAATTCAAACAGTAGTTACTTTGTGCATTGCATTTATCCTTAACTACTTCCGTAACTTTTGTTTTTGGAGGGTACAATCTTCCAAGTACAATGATAATACTGAGAAATTATGTTAAGGGGACTCGCTACCCTTAAATCTTTAAAACATTTGATATTTTGAAAAAATATATGTTAAAGCCTGATTATTTCTGAATAAAATAAAGCAAACCGCATGAATATATTCCGCTTAGTTCCGGAGATATTGATATTCTAAATGTTTAATTATTGATCAAGTTTATGGTAAGAAAAATTTTAAACTCATTTTTCTCAAAATGTAATTTTGCATCATTCCGCAACTGATATCTCAAAAGCTGTGAAAAATAATTCCATGAATTTTTTATCACTGCATAATCATGTTATTTTATTGCCTCTGAACTAGAATTATTGCAATTTAGTTATTTTTTCAGGGGTAAATTAATGCAAAAATTTAAGGAAATTTTAAGTATATTTTGAGCAATTTTAAAAAAATTGAAAAAATATTTTCATGTTGAATATTTTATGTTCAATTGTATTTTGAATTATTTATTTTAAATATAAAACAGAAATTATACATTTAAGTGTAAAATTAATTTCATAGTTCTGCGCGCAAGCCAGTATACAATAAAAATGCTTAAAAAACAAGGTATATCTAAAGCATTTAAAAAAAGTTTTATTTAATTATTTGGAGAGTTGAAGATTTGTTTATTAAAATAAATATATCAATTTATCATATACATAAAATTTGGAAAAAATTGGGAATAAATTGAAATAGTTAAAATGAGTCAAAAAGTATGAAAATGTGTCTTATTTCCTCGACTTAAGAGTCGTGAGTCCCCTTAAAGAAGCTGTATTCTTTAATAGATTGGACAAAGTCATTTCGCAGATTTGTATGAAATCTTTGTTGATTTCACTCCAGGAAGATGGTTATACAAGCGTGAAAGTATCTTTACTAAATAAGGTAGGATCACAATTCAATATCTAACTGATAAGTATCAAATTCTATGCTTTAGTTATTTTACTGATGTTACATGTAAGCGTTTTGGCACACAGTTAATTTATCAAAACAATCATATACTTTCTAGTTTACTAATCCAAACAAAGGCTTGTTTGAATCTTGTGTAACATTTTCTCTTCTCCAATCATTAGAAAGTGATTGAGGATGATTCAATACGTTGTTTTGAAAAAGTAGATTAAAATTCCATTTTAATATCTTAAGACTTTTCTATTTATTTATAATAAAAAATATCATTCTAAACCATTAATGACAGTAATAAACGTCTTTTTTAAACCTTCAAGATGATTGCTCTCTTTCAGTGTAAAATTTGATAATTTCGTGTTATTTAATTAAATTTCGTTGAAAATTATATTATTGTATTAACATTAAGATTAGTTTAATATAATTATGTGTTTTGTTTATGATTTATACGATACGGCTGAATCGAATCCCACATTTCAAAGTGTAATAAAAAATTTAGGAAAAATTACAGGAAAAGCTTTGCATTTTCGACAAGCACTTATAATCTAGGTTTTTACTACTGGGTTTTGAAAACAACATCACTCAGTTGGCGCCGTTATTTGCATTGCGCTACCGAAGCAGTTATCTCAAGTTTTTCATCACTCTGTCGGTCATCTCTAGGGGGCTGACGGTAACTTCCTCATGAACAGTTGACTCAGAGATAGGTTGCACATTTTCATATGTTCCAGTGTTCGGACGGCCACTTCGTTTCCTTCGTCGTGCAAATCTACTTGCTCTTAAGTTTGAAACCCACCGCAGGATTGTTTTTCGATCAGAAACTGCATCGAGTTGCATAGAGATCTAAATGCCCTCTGTCATGCGGTTACAGAATCGTTTTTAGAGTTTTTAGAGTAGTGTTTATATTAACACCTCGATAACATAAACGAAACCGAGATGTTTACCGGTTCAACTCATGGTATTTACTGACAACTAGAAATTCCGATCGGACTGTTGCCATCTCTCGTAATGCTTCAACCCCATTACTCCCTTACTAGTGATCCTGAGAAATATAGGAGTCCATTCTGCCACACCCTGTACATAACAAGTGCACTTTCTGTAAATGCATTTGTTTGTTCCCCTTTCGCGTATATATATATGTCAAGAAATTAGTTGGGAAAGAAACAATTAAGTTCAAATTAAAGGGGGCTTCAGGATTGATTAATTTCGTGGCGAACGTCATTTGTTTAACACTAGAACCGCAGAGCGGGTCAATTTGACCCAAAACGATGTTTAATTTATCACCACGCGAAAAGTATCCATTGAAAAAGAAATTCCTTTTATGACTTTTAATATTTTAAGGTGAACAACAATTTACCAAATTTAAAAATTCGTAACATAAATAATTTTCCGATTATTAACACTTATACCTAGAACCGCGGAGCGGGTCAATTTGACCCAAGAAATGCTAATGCACAAATAACGAAAAACAGTTGCTTTTTCTTGAACTGTAACTGTAAAATACTTCTACCCCACCCTAGAATTCCTTAAATGGACTGTACCAGAAGGAGGAATAGTGAAGGTTTTTCATTCAAGGTCATTATATTAGGTTTGAAGCACGAACTAAGTTCGAATGCAGTAAAGAATTACTGCGAATATTTAGACTTTTTGAAGTTGCTTTTATTCTGTAATTAGTATATGTATAAAAACTATGTCACGACGCCGTAATTTTGCTGTTCAGGAAGCTTTAGAATATTTAAACAATTATCTGAAAACGATTCAGAAGGTTCGTAAAAAGTTTCTCAAAATTCGATTTTGAGTAGTGATGATGAATACCTGCCTGCTAATGAAGAAAATCTGGATTCGGATGAAGAAAATGAAAGTGAAGATGACTCTGGCAATGCTCTAACAATCGCTGGTCCTTCTTATCGCAATACTGATGATAATTTATCTGATAAAAAATAAAAATCAAACATTCCAAGAAAAGATACACACACGCAAAGAAATTCGAAAAACTAATCGACAATAACATTCAAAGTTGGAAATAATGAAGATGACAAAGATGGGATAATTTGGAATGTCTCTCAATTAGGAACAAACGATAGAGGAAGAAAATCAAAGTGTAATATTTTGAAAGAAGTTGGGGGACCCAACACCACATGCTAAACGCAATGTTGTCGAAAACAGTCCTTCAAGTGCTTGGAGACTTTTTATAGATGAATGGATATTGAAACACATAAAGAAATGTACTGAAGATGAAGCTCACCGGCAGATTCATGAAGGAGAATGGAATACAGAGGCTGTTCGCACATTTTTTAGACGATTTTGGTAAGCGGTAATAAAAAATCGTTTGCTGCAAAAGAAATAATTGCAATTGTACTATGTTTTTAAAAGTCAAAATTATAATCTGCGGCTTGAAAGTTTTGTTTTTATTCAAAATGGCGTTTTTAACAAAGCAGTGGTTCGAAGGCTACATTTATGCTCTTTCCGAAGAGAAATATGCATACTCCATTATCCAAAAACGATGTGAGAGTCATGGTTTTGTGATATCTAAAGCGTCGATAGGTAATATCGTCAACAAGAAAGGAAAAAAACGTCAAATTGGAGCCTCAAGTGGGACAAAAATTCCAAAAAAGTATCCAAGGAAAAAACGGACATCTTCGATAATTGCAAAGGTACGTTGTTTAATGTTAAAAGAAAATCCCCCTAGTCAAAGGACAGTTGCAAAATCATTAAAATGCTCGGTGTCCACTGTAAACAAAATGATAAACCTTGATTTAAATCTTAAGAAAGCAAAAAACGCAATGTGCATCGTCTTCTTCCAAATCATATCGCTGAACGCAGGACACGCTGCAGAATTCTATGTGAATACAATATACATCGTCTAAAAAATGTGTGAACAGCCTCTGTATAACATTAGGAGAAATAGATGCTTTAATATAAATTTTATATGCACATGGTATATATTGTGCAAAATGACTTGAACTGGATAGCTTGTGGTCAAAGGACTGAGGATCACCATTTTTCCAAAATACAATGTCAAGAGATCAGTTTCATGAAATAATGGGATTTTTAAGCTTCGACGTAAAATTAACAAGATCAAAGCGTCTAGAGACAGACAAATTTGCCCTTATTTCGGATATCTGGAATCGTTTCATGGAAAATTGCAAGACAAACTATACACCAGGTCCTATTATAACTGCAGATGAACAGTTATTTCCTACAAAAGCTAGGTTTAGGTTTATCCAATACATGCCAAACAAACCAGATAAGTGTGGAATCAAGTTCTGGTTGGCTGCAGATGTTGACTCAAAATATCTGATAAATGGATTCCCGTATCTTGGAAAATATAACCAAAGTCCATCCTATGTTTCTATATCTGAACATGTATTGCTGCGACTAATGAGTACTTATGAGAACAAAGGTAGAAATGTCACTACGAACAACTTTTCACAACACTGAAGCTTGCAGAGGCATTGAAATCCAAAAACACCAGCCTTGTAGAAACTGTAAAACGCTCAAGAAGAGAAATACTAGTCTCTGTTAAAATGCTAAAATCCACATTGTATTCGACTACGGTACTAACCCATAAAGACATGAGTCTAACTGTCTATAGAGGTAAAAAAGATAAAAACGTTTTGTTGCTAAGTAGTCTCTATCCAAACGTAGAAATTGCAGATAACCCCCAAAAAAAACTACCTGATACAATCGCTTTCTACAACGGAACTAAATACGGTGTGGACGTGTTTGAACAAATGGAAAGGAAATATACAGTCAAGTCTGCTTCATGTAGGTGGCCGGTGCAGGTTTTTTTGTAATATTTTGGACCTGTTACAATCAATGCCTGGGTTTTATATAAAGCTGTAACTGGAAAATCTATTAGTAGACGGAAATTCAAGACTTGGTTGGAGAATTGCGAGAAAAGTTTGTTCTCTTCCGACATAAAAAGGCGGCAAAAAGAGCATGTGAAGCAACCAATGAAAACGACGGACAACCACAAATTAAGCGTAAACGAGTCCGATGCCATATTTCGAAATGGGAAAATAAAACTCTAGATATCTGTTCAAAATGTAAAGCACCCATTTGTGGAAAATGTACCAAACTTATTACCCAGTTTTGTACAAAATGCATACAGTAAATTGGATTTTAAAATCTGTAAAACTAAGTACTGATAAAATTTTTAGTAACTGAAAAAATATTAATTTTTAATTTTTTAAAATTATTTCTAAACGTATTGAAAAGATATATTCTGTTTTTGCATTGAAATTAGGAAATTTATGTTATATTTTGTTAAAGAGACATGTTATTATACTCAAGGACATAAAATTTTAAATAATGCGATTTTGTAAAAATTAAGTTAATTTCTCTTGATTTAAATAAATTATTTAATGTAAATTCTGAGAAATATTGATTATTATTTAAAAAATAAAATATTTTAGTTAAATAAATTAAGCGCTTGTGCATATTTTATAAGTTTACAATCTAGGGTCAAAATGACCCGCTCCGCGATTCTAGGTATATCGAAAGTCCCGTGGTTCTAGTGTTAATACAGCAGAAAACGAGAGCGCCGTAATTTTTAGGGTAATACCCTTTTTTGAGAGATAACCTTGACTCGCGTCTGTGGTCGAGCTAACGAATCTATTTTTAGAGTAGGCACGGGCTGCGAGGAATGAAACTATTACATAATTTCAGACGGAGAGGTTTCTAGAATATTTCACAGGGCATGCGCGAAAGATTAGCGCCTAAGTGAAGCAATGTGTTTAAGGCAGAGCGTTTTTGGATTTCGGTTTGGGCGGAGCGCTTCACGAGGTGAGAGATCGAAACAATGGCACAGATAGAATCGGGTTATTAATTAGTAGTTTGAATAAAGGATTTAGTTGTAAATTTAAGTGTGTTTATTCCACAGGCTTACAATTGTATTGACTGCATAAATTTTAAGTGTAAGTATTAGTGGGAACGAGTTTGGCGGGAGTACGAGAATATTAAGCTCGTCATATATATATATATATATATATATATATATATATATATATATATATATATATATATACCAATTGGACACAAATTCATATGTATACAGGTTTCAGAAAATGCAAAATTTTAAAGTTTGGCGGCCAATGAATGAACACGTGACACTGCAGCCCATCTTAACTGCGCAACTGACAGGATATTGAAATAGAGAAATTTCGATCCCAGGACATAAATTCCTTGAGAATTTTACTCCGTATACTCAGGTAGACAGTATCTTTCTGGTCTAATCGGTGAATCGTTCGACATTTGGATAGGAGTGATACCACTATTAGACGATGTTGGCAAAAATAAGGGATCCATGGCCGAGCACAGCGTCAAAAAGGGTGCGGTCGGCCTAGAGAAACGACCGAACGTGAGAATCGAGCAATCGTCAGAGAGGCACTCACAGCCCCAGATTCATCCTTATCATCGATCGTACATGCAACTGGTGCTTCAGTGACCGCAAGGACCATTCATAGGCGGCTCAGAGAAAGGCATCTAAGCTCACGGCGCCCGTTGCACCGACTACCATTGACCTCTGAACACCAGCAAGCCCATTTGCAGTGGTGTCGGGCATATTCGACCAGGAATGTCACTGACTGGAGTAGAATTGTCTTCAGTCATGAGTCCCGCTTCGAATTGAGACCCGATGACTAGCGAATGCATGTCTGGAGACGCCCCAGACAGCGGTGGGATACCAACCTGACTATCGTCCGCCATACGGTCCGACAATCAGGAGTGATGGTCTGGAGTGCCATTGCATTTCATAGAAGGGCCCCTTTGGCTGTCGTCCACGGCATCCTTACACCACAGCGGTGCGTCGACGATAATCTACGATCCGTTGTGTTGCCCTCGATATGACACCATCCTGGGATTACATTTCAGCAAGATAATGCCCGCCCGCACACCGCGAGAGTTTCTAATGCTTGTCTTCGTGCTTGTCCAACGCTACCTTGGCCAGCAAGATCATCGGATCTCTCCCCATTGAGCACGTTTGGAGTATTATGGGGCAGGGTCCTCCAACAAGCTCAAGATTTGGACAATCTAACGCTCCAGTTGGACAGAATTTGGCACGATATCCCGCAGGAGGACTTCCGCCACCTCTATCAAACAATGCCAAGTCAAATAACTGCTTGCACAAGGGCCAGAGGGAAATCAATGCGTTATTTATTTTTTTACTTTGTGAAGCTCTTTCTCTTGAATAAATCATCCAGTTTTTCTCAAATTGGAATCACTTGTTTTTCTGTACATGTACATCTCATCTACCGATTTACATCCGATTCGGATAACTACTTCTTGATGCGTCGTTTTTTTTTGTCTAAGAGAATATATATATATATATATATATATATATATATATATACAGGGTGAATCTGAACTCTTGGGCAAAACTTTACGGGGTGATAGAACGCATCTATACGAGCAATATTCGTCATAGAAAGTATAGGCGGAACGCAAACAGCGAGGCGCTAGGTGGCGCTGTAAATGGTACCCGCATGCCACACGTCCTCATTCGTTCCAGCGGCGGTTTTCCGTAAATGTTTGGGTAAAGATCCTCCATAACCATTTGTTTGGCCTATACCTCCTGCCAAACCGTCTGGACGGCGAATCGTATCACACATTCCAACGAGAGGTGTTGCCGGAGCTGCTGCTTCCGATTCCAGCCCCCATCAGGTCGAGAATGTGGTTCCAGCACGACGGTGCGCCTGCACACATCAGCTTGGATGTGCGGAACAATTTAGATGCAACATTCCCAGGGCGATGGATTGGTCGAGGTGGGCCCATAGCTTGGCCACCAAGATCGCCGGATCTGTCGCGTTTGGATTTTTTCCTGTGGGAACATATGAAAATCTTAATCTACGAATACCCCATTAAAATCAATATGGAACTACTCACCAGGATCAACGTTGTTGTCGAAGATATTCAGGAAACGCCTGATGTATCCGCAACAGTGCGACAGTCCCTATACCGCAGGTGTGAAGCCGGCATTACAGCTGGCGGAAGCTCTTTTGAGCAATTTCTTTGACCTTTTAAATCAATTACATTCCTGTTAATAAACTGTTTTCCACAGTATCTCCACTCATTTTTGTGTTAATTCTTCAAATGTGACAGTGGAAAACTACCTTTTAACTTCTCACCTTTTGCGTTCCGACCATACATTCTATGACGAATATTGCTCGTGTAGATGCGTTCTATCACCCCGTAACGTTTTGCCCAAGAGTTCAGATTCACCCTGTATATATATATATATATATATATATATATATATATATATATATATGGCTGTAAAATAAATCGGATATAAGATGAAAATTTACATCCTACTGATATGGAAATTTCTAAAAATATGTATTTGCACATTTGTAGGACTTGATTATAAATTCCTGAGGAAAACGTGGTGAGTGGATGAAGAACGTAAGACAGAATGTTAACAACTTCATTGTTTATGTAAAAGTGAGTCCCGTTTCATTTGTAGATTCTTGTAATGACGGCATGATAAAAGGAGAAAGTATGAAAACGACATTTTTGAAAACTTATTTTCCAGTATCTACAATTGTAAGATAGAAAATGTAAGTACGTATTTTAGGAATCATTAACAATAACATCTCAAGTTCCTTCATGTTTGACGCTTGTTTCATTCTGTGTAACATTTAAATAAACGACGTAACACAACAGCCGAAAACACATATTTAGGTATTTTGGATTTGATAGTACCTTGTTCCCCATTCATAAACAGCATGAATGTTGCTCAACATATTTACAATCATATTATCATAATTGGCACCTGGCTTGACGAATGAAATAGAAAAAGTAACACCAGTTACAGCATAGACGCTATGTTTTACTACTAAGTACAAAGGTGAAGCTTACTGATATACTGACACGTGTTTTTTAAATATTTCCACAATTGGTAAATCCTTTAAACTACACAGGGTTGCGCTGTCATTAACTCAGAAACAGAAAATATATTAATCGCTACACTACTTAAATGTTAAAAGAATTTGTTGTTCAGTGGACGTATTTAATGTGAAATAGAGAATATTATTTCACTGAACTGATTGTCGTAAATGTCTAATAATTCCTTTCAAATTATATTTCACACAATTTTTTTATGAAAAATAATTAAGTCATTATAGAATAGGAACTAAATTTGTATGACAGTAAATTTTTTAATGTAGTATTTTTAATGAACTCTTTTGAACATGTAAGTATTATTAGAACAAACCGAAAGAGATAACATATCCATTATACACTGCTGGACACTGTAAATGCAACACCCTGAAGGAAACATGCAAATAACATGAAATTCACAACATGCATTAGCGGAGGTGAGATATGCAAATGATTAGAATTTCAGCGCAGACGCACATCACGCGCGCCTATAGCGCCACTTCAAAGCGCTATTTAAGGCTTGGAGATTTCGACGAATTCAAGTTCGGCAATTGTGTTTTTCTTTGTGGTTTTTTCAAAAAAACGATCAATTATGCCTCGTCGAAAACAGCGATCATCTTTTGATCAAGTATCCGAGTTTGACAGAGGAAGGATAGTGGCCTACCGAGATTGTGGATTATCTTTCAGGGAAATCAGTAGTCGTGTTGGACGAAACCAAACAACTGTAATGCTGATATGTGATCGTTGGATGCAGGAGGGTACGACGGACCGGTGTGTTTGATCGCATCCACCTCAGCGCACCACTTCACGTGATGACAGGCAAATTGTGCGCATGGCAGTGACGGATCGCTCAGTCACATCACGAACCATAGCACAGCACATGCAGTCTGTAATGCATCATCCAGTGTCTGCGCGTACCATTCGACGCCGTTTACAGCAGAGTGGTCTGTCCGCAAGACGTCCATTGCTTTGTCTACCCTTGACGCAGAACCACAGACGTCTCCGCCGCCAATGGTGCGATGACAGAAGGATGTGGACGGCAGAATGGAATGAAATTGTCTTTTCTGACTAGTCACGCTTCTGTCTGCAACACCACGATGGTCGCATTCGAGTCTGGAGACACCGTGAAGAGAGGATGCTGAACAGCTGCGTTATGCACCGCCACACTGGTCCTGCACCGGGTATTGTGGTATGGGGCGGTATTGGATATCACTCTCGCACACCTCTAGTATGCATTGTCGGTACTTTAAACAGCCAGCGCTACATCTCCGAGGTGTTGGAGCCAGTTGTCCTTCCTTACCTTCAGGGCTTGCCCACAGCCATATTTCAACAGGATAATGCGTGACCACACGTGGCACGCATTGTCCAACGGTTCTTCGTCAATCGCCAGATTGAATTGCTTCCCTGGCCGCCTCGCTCTCCGGATGTTTCGCCGATAGAAAACACGTGGTCCATGGATGCTCTACGATGGACCCAGATTCCATCCCCAGCTGCCACAGCAGATCAACTTTGGTAACGTGTGGAAGCTGCTTGGTCTGCTGTACCCCAAGAACTCATCCAAAGTCTCTTTGAATCAATGCCGAGGCGTGTGGCAGCGGTGATCTCCAACAATGGCGGCTACTCTGGCTACTGATTTTGTCAGGAACCACACTTCACAGAAGTCTATAAATTTAATCATTTGATACTTGGTCAACATGTTATCTACAAAATAAATTTTGTTGTGATATCTCTTGTCTTTCTCGGTGTTGCAATTTGGGTGGCCAGCAGTGTAGTATCAACCAATGTCTTTTAAGATGCAGTAATTATAGATCCAAAAAGGGCCATAGGCATATGTTTTATATAAAGCAGTAACAGATGAATTTTTTTTACATGATAAAAATAATGTTTTGTACTCTAACATTGAACAAGTAGAAACTAATAATGTGACACGTAGTATAAGAAAAATATAACATTCAGCAAAATGTTCAATAGCTTTGAATGCCTTTTCCTTCAAACTAACAATTTTGACACTGGCCCTTTTACAGCCAAGCCACAGAGTTATATGCATATACATACACACACACTGCTCGCGGTCGCAGTGGCCCAGTTGGCAAGGGCAGCGTTCTAGAGATCTGAAAATCACTGGTTCGGTGCTCGTCGCTGACAAAACTCACTGCCTTGTACATTAATGACGGCTGGTGCATATAAAATCTGTCTTGGCTGCAATGTGCACCAACTCAAAATTGCCTCGTGAGGTACGGGGTCAAGGGTTCTGGTCTCGTCATTTGACTCAGTTCAAAATTACGGGACTGGTCCTTTGGTCAAATCGGACCCCGACCCCTGTGGTGCCAATCAAAACAGGAGCCGCACCTTCATTGCCCATAGCCTTCGGCACTTGATCTGATGTTGCTGTCTCTCAAGTGGCATAAGCTACAACAACACACACACACTATATGAAGCTACTGTCTATGAAAGTTCCAAAATTGATATATTATATGTTTGACACATCAATAGTCTTAAATTAATTTCCAGATTTTTTAAGGTCTGGGATTGGGTAATACTATTAAAGAAATCATTTTGGAAAGATTTGAATAAGGAAATTAAAAAAAAATGTGAAGTTAAGCAGAATTCTACTATTTAATAATATAACCTTGCTAATATAACAATAAGATATTTTATTCCCAAGGCAAATATAAACCTCACGGTATACATAACAGTTTTTGCATAGACACGCAACAATTTTTATCAATAATTGCAAGAGACCATATTATGTGAGGGGTAATTTCAGTTTTGAAATTAATTTTCAACTAAAATTATATAGAAAACTAGCGGACCCGACAGACGTTGTCCTGTTCAAACGTTGTAATTCTAGCTGAAGTACCCGGCATTGCCCGGGATTTTAAGAATGTTTGTTAACCAAAATCAATTTAAAAATTAACACAGTATAAATAACATAGAAAAAATATATGTGAAATGTTATACACATCTCAGAATTTCAGCCTTTCATCATTGTAGTACTAAAATCTGAAAAGTAAAACAGTCAAATTCTCTAATGTTTGTTAACCAAAAAATAATAAAATAAAAGCTGCAATAAAAAAGCCTTAAAAAATGCTGAAATAATAGGTCTAGCAAAACTTACACGACTCTGCATTCGAACCCGGGTCGATAGCATGGTACTTGCGCGACCTTCCGAATACGCCACGACGACACGGCATTCTACTGAGTAAAGTGAAACTTATTCGTCATTCGAAAGTTGTGGGCTGGTGATTATACATGTCAGAGAAGTTTTTAGTCAGAAATAAGTTAGCAGGATAGAAGATTAGTCTTTATCTCTTCAATAGACACAAATATATAGGCGAGGGGGATTGCAGTAGCGATTAAAAAAGATCTCGTGTCACTGAGTGTGGTTGATTCGAATTTTCCATCGCGTATCGAGAATATGAATATGCCCTTGGATCTGATATATTTTAGAGTATAAAATCTGACTTGAAAGATTATTATTTTCATTTACTATTCTGGTTTAATATATGACTTGAAACTTTTTGATTTTATTTATTTTTATCTTTTCTTTCGCTGTTTGCTAACTAAACCTAACGTGGACGCCATTATCCAGAGGGGTGATTCCACAAACTGTAACAGTTTCCATTAACCGGACGCACCCCCTTATAAATTGTTGGTTTTTTATTAATTAATTAAAAATATAAAAACATTTTCTATCGGATCAAATTCTGAATCTAAACCATTCTCGATTCAACTTAATAGCACACACAAAATTTCATAAAAATCAGTCCAGTCGTTTAGGAGGAGTTCAGTTACATACACACGGACAGAAGAAATATATATATAAGATATAACTATTAATTATTTTCGATTACATTAATTTAATTTCGATACGGTAATTTCATTGCATGTGTACGGAATTCTTTCAGCTGTTTTAAAAGATTTCCTTTCTGCGAACGTAAGCATAGGAGAAAAACTATAAGCAATCAGTTTCCCTACTTTATTAACAAATAATCCTTGAAGTAACAAAATAATAATGGCGTAATGACCATCAGTCTGCCGTCCAATTCTCGTTCATTGATGACACCAAATCTTCCACTGTAAGATTATTGACTGGAAATCGATACGTTTCAACCTTTCGGAGTGCACTTCCATCATGTCCAATGATTAGATTAATTACAACAGAATCCCAAGAATGTTCTTGATTCTAATACCGAATATTTGATATCCACTTCTTATTACAGAACCAGATATAACAAAAATGTTTATTTTGACACATTTTTGAAAACATTTTTCCACATATTTATGCATCGAGCTTTGTAAACATCTTTGTTTAGCTCTTACTGTTTTAATGCACCAAAGTCTGTATGACTCACAATTTCACTGCACAAATATTTGCATTCACAATAATTTTTACATTCTACTGGCAGTAAAAGTTTAAAACAAATAGTAATGTTAGCATTCACTATGAAAAGAAACTCTCTTTAAAGTCTAAAAAATGACCCTCTTCAAATTGAGAAAAAAGGATTTTGTACCGTAAGGATTTACTAGCGTCTCAACATGTTTCCCTAAAAAATTTCCACAGTTTCAACGAAATGCACTTCAATTTATTATTTTATAATTGGTTAAGATTATATATATTTATAATCTTGCAATACTACTTACACTATTTTAAAATCGTTTTTTATATTTATAACTTTTTAGGGAAAACTCTAAAATGACTTTAGATAATTAATAAACATTTCTACGTAAAAAAACACGCATTTATAAAACAAAATACATTAACAGTTAAAGCTCAAGGTATTCTTCAATTATTTCTTTAATTTCGAGTAATGTCAAAAGTTTCAATGAAATTACTTTTAATTTTCTTTTTATTTTACATTGTCTAGAAATAAATGCATGCTTATTGACTGAGTAAATGTTTATGAATTCTCTCAGATAACTTTTATATTTTCCCCCAACAGTGAAAAAAAAGTTAAAACCCATTCAGAAGTATTGTAAAGAGTATTTCTAAAAATAAAGTTCTATGCTGTTTTTGCAATTAATATGACGCATATTAAAGTGATTATTAAGGTTTATAAAGATACAGATTTAAAAATATTATTTTCCTCTCGTATTCTGCAGTTAAAAACTCCTTTTAATCAAATCTTGATCTTACAATATATTTACAGAATACTATTTTATTTAGTATTTTTTAGAATACGTCAACGAGCATATAAAAAATTTAGGAGTGTGTGTGTAACTCAACACGTACTTTTTTTTTGTATTCACGAGTTGAAGAACCCCATTCAACGGACTTAATTTTAATCAAAACAATAATATACTACTAGAAAATGTCCAAACCAATTAAATAAAATAAGCCCAAATCTAATTTGCAATGATTTCTTTTTCAATTTACTCTGTGCAGTTTCCTTTTTTACTTCCTTACAATAAGAACTCATTTAAAGTTATACTGCCATTGTAACAAGAGGCTCCAAGTAATTTAATTCACAGTCTAAGAAAAATTATTTCTACTCACAAATTATATTGATAAATGCCTTAATAGCCTCTTCGATATATCATACTGGATACAAAAAGTTAAAGGTATCCCACTGGTGTAATCTGAAGCATTTACAGTTCCACCAGCATGTGCAAAACTAATACAAATTAGCAGTCGATCAATTTGCGACAAGTGAACATCTTCCGGATGTGATAGTTGAATAACTATAGACAGTTTAGAATAATTTTCAGACAAAGTAGTAATTTTTGTTTTTTACTCAGGTAAAAAATGTCAGCGAACTTGGGAAATTAACCCTCGGCTGCGAGTACAGGTATTAATCCGTAGCTTCCGGTCGTCAGTTTGAACAAGACGTATAAGCGAAAGCTGTCGCCCTGTAATTTCCAAATACTTTACTCAGAAAAGAGTCTGTTATGGTCCTGTTGTAAAAAGTAAGTTATGGTTTAAATTACTGTAAAAATTTCTTAGTCATGTAAGATTTTTCTGTTTATGGTATTAAATGTGAATATGACTAGAGTACACTGCTCTTTTAGATTGTAAACATGCTAGATTACTTTGATTAACTGTAAAAATAAAGCTGCAATGTCTATTGTATAATGCAAAGTTACGTCTGTATTGAGTATTTATTGGATTAACATTTTCTATCTTAATCTAGAATATTAATTAAGAAGGTATTATCGTATCTGGTATTGTAGATTTAAAATAGGATCGCATGTGTATTCGGGAGTGCGCCGTCTTAATTCGTTTTCTTAGTGGGTACTTCCGCGTAAAGCTTTACTCAGGTATATTAAGCTTTACTCCGGTATATTTTAAAGTTTTGTAACTAAGTGGAAATGCTTTATAGCTTTGAAGGACAGAATTATTTTCAGATCTGCCTTCATACATGCCTTAATATGACAAAAAATAATTCATATTGTTGCTCTGTGTATTCCATCTTGTCTTTAACTATAAAACCAACAAGTCCGGACTTTGATCAAATAATATATGCCACAAATTCGTTTCAGAAACAGATACACTGAGATATAAAGAAAGACAAAGGAAAGAGAGTATTTTCTCCATTTCAAACCATTGTACAAACTCTAGTTGTATACATTGTGTAAAAATGTCATTGAAAAATATAACAAAAATATTTAACTTTTGTCTATGAAGGAAATACAAGAGCTTCCTATAAATGTTAATTTTTCTCTCAATCATGAGAAAAAATATTAAAATTTCCCGTATTTTCACCCGATATAGTCATTTAAAACTGGAGAGACGACTTTTGTTAACTTTAATGTTATAAAACAAGAACTAAATGTAGATCATAAAATGCTTTATGCTTTTAAAGTCTCAAATTTCAAAATTTCAAAACTGTTCTAGAAAATTTAAATGCGTTAAAAATTTTAAAAAAGGCATTACATGTTTTATTCAGAATAAGTTCCACCAGCACATTTTTGGTTGTCTTGTGACAGTTAAACTCTTCAGATATACGTTCAATGACACTATTCCCATTTTAAAGATAACGGCAATATATAAAAATATGCACTTGCGCTAAACTCTGTTAAGAAATATCAATCACAGACATATGATATTATATCATCACAATATGATGCGATTTTATACAATGTATCCTAATGCACCGTAAATGTTTATTTCTCTAAAGGATATTAAAACGCGTAACACCGTGTATGCACTGCTTTTTTATCAGATGTTCAATCTGGTTTATTTCACGATCGATATATCCAGAATCAGACTATTCATTTTGAATTAACATAACTTAATGAAAATACATTATAATAAACATTACATTAGAGAAAACAAGTTAAACATTTACAAATAATACTCAGACAAGTTAGGTTCCAACTACTCTATTTTTACAGCACATTCGATGTCCAATAGGTCGACAATTCGTAGCGTTTACATTTATGCGACTACTGCAGTCGCAATTCTCTTCCAGATTCGAAGTGGAAAATCATTGAGTCGTACATCGATTTCTCAAAGCGTTGCGAATGCGTGATACTTTGAAAGCAATCAGCTTACATTTAAGTTCTTAGAGTAACAAGGTCCAGAAAACGGCAGTTATAATTTGTTTCACGGTACAATGCATCTCTAGAAGTGACTTAGGTACAAGAAAGTACGTTGATTACACAGCAGAATTGAGTACATGGTACAAAACGCCGGCATTGGTATTTGGACTTGATGAAACTATTATCTGCTCAGGGGGATTGTGATACGTAGTCAGTGAAACTAAAATGGTGGTACACGATAATAACTCAGGTAAATATAACGAAACTGCTCTTGTTTCAAATAAGTAATCATGAAGTCTACCCAACAGTTGGAGCCGAACAATCGTATCTCTAACTAAAACATACGAGGCTCCTTTTGATATGTTTAGAAAGAGTAAATTATTTTTTAACGCATGAAAGACAAAGAAGTAAAAGTTATCACAATCTAGCAATTTTTTTTAGCAATTTTTTTAAGTATTTATGAGTTTTTACTGGCTTAAAATACTGCATGTTTTATAGATTTTCGGAGACACCGTAAATCTAAAAAAAGTGAGGGTTTACTTAATCGTTTAACTACCAATACATCAAGCATTAATAATTTCTGAAACTTAATACAATTCTGTTTAATCTTAATATTATTTAACCAGTTTTTGTAAATAGATTTACTGTATTTTTTTCGCAAGTGTTCAAAACGTTGGGTCATTTATAGTGTCAAACCTGCAATAGTTACACCCTAATTCCAGAGTTTTAAGAACCTAATCCAGGAACGTTAGTATTGCAAATCTAGCTACTCACCAGAAAACGTACATACCAAAATAAAAACATAAACTATTTTAAGTTTGACCTTTACCATAACTGTGGAGGAATCAGGTGCACACATTTTTTTTTAACTGTTTCATTTATTACAATGCCTAGTTTGCCCCATGTGTGTTCCTCAAAACGCAGAAATTTAAAGCAGTTCTTTCCGTATCCTTTGATAAATGAAATTACCATGAGGGAATGAGAGTACCAATAAAGTATTTATTCATTCATCCCAAGAGGAATGAGAAGGAAAGGAATTTACGAACGTGACATGGAGAAATCGGGAAAAGAGGCAATGAATATTCCATATCCACCTTTTGAAACTAGAGAGCGAGTGCCTCTAGATAGTTTTAAAAAGAAATAATGGTCGAAGTCAGCCATCAGAAAAGAATTGCCACCGTTCGAAAGAAATTTTAACAAGCCATAAACCATGGAATAAATAGGAAATAAAACTAAAGTAGATAAAAATAGCAGGGGTGACTTACATTGTGATACTCAGTGAAAAATCAATTTGAGACAACTGCAGATAAAAGAGTTACTGGTCTATCTGTGTTACATTTTAAACCAATGCGAAAAGAAAACAAAAGAAGGCACTTTTGAGGGTACAGAAGATTAGCACAATCCGAAAAGAAGACCGAGGAAACTGTAATATGAAAAGTGGTATATAAGAAGATAAGAAGTTGAAAGGAGAATTGTGGTGAAATGAATATGCATTTTGAGTCTAGAGGATAAAGTTAAAAATGGTATTTTGT
The DNA here is from genome assembly GCA_907164885.2 of Dolomedes plantarius. NCBI lineage: Eukaryota > Metazoa > Arthropoda > Arachnida > Araneae > Dolomedidae > Dolomedes > Dolomedes plantarius. The sequence continues at coordinate 163,340,458 of OU015491.1, read as the reverse complement.
GAAGAGGTCTGATGAAAGAAGCTTTCAACTCGTTAACCATCTGCTAAGTTATATTCTTTCACTTTATAGGGGAATAGTAATGAAATAATTTTTTTTTGGCATGGGAATAGAAAATGAAAGTGTTGATGAGGTGTACAAAAATTTCGAACAGTTACACACATTGACTTTTATGGGAGATCTAAAAATGTGGGAATGTCCATTTCTTTTTAAAATGCAGGATATGAGAGACAATGTTGAAAATATTGAATGACAAATTTATCTTGGAATGAGTATTTGTCATTACTTAATGCAGTTAATTCATGATATTAAATATTAAACTCTTTGCCTCTCCCATATGAACCTCTAAACAATATGTAAATAATGACAATGACCGAAGGAGCTTATTTAATAGTTAAAAAGTATTTCGAACAATATATATACATGTAAGAAGATAACATAATATTAAATAAAATAAATCATATATTTGCTCTATATATTGAAAATAGAAAGGATATTCAAGGTGCATCCTTAGCTTACATTTTTCTTATACTTTCGAGTTTTATAGATTCAAAAGTATTACAAATATCTACAAGATTACTTAAATATTTGACATATTCTGCACAATATGTAGCTTAAAATTGAGACTCATCGCATACTAGCTGTAGTTGACGAAAACTGTCCAGCAATTTAACGATTTATTGTCTTAACACTATTGCATTGAGAAAGAACTAATTTTGTGTTATTCTGACCCCAATTTATATGAGCTTGCAGCTTTTAGAGGTATATATTGATATTGATTCCGTCATAATAAGTGTATAAAAACTACTCTCTCGTTGCAGATATTTACTAGTAGCCGTTAGAATGCTCCTAAAAGTAAAGATAAGTATACAGTTTATATGAAATATTAGCTTAGAGGGCAAATACCGTTTATTTATTGTTATAACTTTCCCAAATACCGATTAGTATTGAGTATGTAACAATGTGGAATCATTTGTATGTGCTTGTCACTATGGCTGAAAGGGGCCGTTCAATTCCGTTGAATGCCACTCATTGTATGCAGAGTATAAAAAAATGGAATTCAGTAGACTGGAATTCTAATATAACCTTAAGTATGTCAAAATTCTGTCTTCAATTGGTTACTTCTATTTTACCTTTGTAGTAAAAAAAAAACTTACTAATTTGTAAGTTTTATATAAAGTACCCTATACTGAAATTATAAGCATCCAAAGTAAAATTACGTTACTACGTATATTATTATTCGAAAAAATAAAAAGTTTCATTAAATATTTTATCAATATTCATATTTAACATATACTTAAACTTGAGTGTGACCACAGGATATTATTTATTTTTGTTTTAACAAATTCTTTCATCATTTTTTTTAAACTGATGTACAAGTATAGTCCTAATCACAATATAATTCACTCTAAATGGGAGAAACTTAAACCTATAAAACAACTAAGCTTTTATCTAAAGTTGGTCCTTCTACTCCATTTTAATTTCTTATAATTTCATCTAATTTCCCGTCTTGTTTGTCAGGTGGAAAAGGAAACATTAGAGCACATCTTGTTCTACTGTACTGTAATGAACTTTTATCGTACATTTCTGACCAAAATGTATATTCCATTGGATATTGTTAATGTCTTGCTAAGTCCTTTTCTTATGACTTTTGCTTTTAATGTATTCCGTAGACACCGTGGAATAGCAGATTACGTGCCTATGTAAAGTCATGTAATCTATTTTATTTCCTAATGGACTATTTTTTCTTCCCCAACGAAAGAAATATCTCTATTTCCTTAAAAACATGCATCGACTTTGCTGGCATATACGAATTACTTTAAAAAATAGTAAAGTTGTTTAATACTAGGGATGATATTGTTTTCCCCTGCCCACTTTTGTCTCTCACAGGTGACGTGTAGTCGACATTTTTTTAATTGATCCTTTTTGCGTTTGTATCCAGTAAAAAGATACAGAAGTATTTTCTGTTAAATAAATATGCATTCATAACTTTAAGCGTGATGAGGTACTCGGATGACATCTCAGTATGCTCTCGATAGTAGAATCAATAAACCTTAACAATTTTAATAGCTGAAGGGTGTATTAAATCGCTTTTAAATAAAAAGCTAGCTTTATTACATGCTGGTGATAAAAGGCCGGAGTCAAACTTAACGCCGACAGTAATTATTGAATTGTGTTATTTAGGACGTAGCCCGTGCGAGACAGCTTTATGAGATTTGAAGATGGGAAGATCTGAGATTGGAGACATAGATTAGTTGACGGAGCTAAACAGTGACATCATGTTACAAAGGTCTTTTATGTGGAATTTATGGTATACAGAGATCCCCATCGCCACGTGCAATTCTTGGGTGGTCTGAAATGGGCAGGTAGTGAGGGCGTGAGGTTTAAGTTCAAAAGCCAATGAGAAAGTGTGAAGGGAGTACAGCGAATGAAAAGTTTACGGTGTCCGAATTGGCTGATTGAAGTTTATGAGAAGGTGGAGTCATGGGTATGAAAAGGGATTAAAATGAAATATATAGAAGAGTTTAGAAGAAAGAAAAAGAGAGAGGGAATCGGGATCGGGGAGGCTGTAGGTTCCCATCTCCAGCACGACTTAAACAGTTTTACTTTAAGTGGACTTGAGGGTTCCACATAAACCTGTTACGGCCACTACGAGCCTGCGTTGACTAAGTGAAATAGAGAGGTCCGCACTCAGATTGCTGCCGAGACCAAGAGACCCAGCTCCCGTGTCACAGCCGAGAAGCAACCCCCATCGAGGACGAAATCGAGAAGTTACACGACGAGTATAGCCCAGCGCCCCGTTTTTACGACGTGAAGAGATACCCATCGCCGGTGCAAAATAGTGAAGGTACGCGCCAAGGAAAACCCGGCTACAACTATCAACTGAGAGAAAGTGACCATTCATCGTGAAAGAAATAGAGTTAGCCCCCTGCCCGGTGTAGTAGCGTGACCCCTGACCCTCGGCGAGGCAAGAAGGCCAAGATAGCAACGTGAGTTGATGAAAAGTAATTGGGGTGAGTGTTAAATCTCAAATTTGATTTGTTCAGTTCCAATTCAGGCTAGGTAATTTAGTTTTTTTTTCGTAAGGAAGGAGTTTTTTTGTGAGAAGGTGTTTAGTGTTGAACTAATAGTAAAGTTTATTTGTTGTTGCGCTCGGGACGCTCCCTAACCTTGGCAAAGTAATAATAAAATATAATTTGTGAAAAATAAGAATTTTGTGCATTTGATTTCGGGAAATGAAATGATTCTTTTTGTTACTTGTAAATATTAAGTGTGTAAATAAACTAAGTTTTGTTATGTTAAAATCTTTAGTTTGTCTAAATAGAAAGTTGTTGATGTTAAATCACATAATCTAAGTTTGAGAATAGTGTATTGGTTTTTTTCGGTTGCTAAGTTCGACATCCAGAGCTGTGGGTTGAATTCAACAAAATATTTAATAAAAACACAACGCACCTAAATAATTTTTAAGAAAATTTAAATAATTTGTACTAACAAAAAATAAATTTATGATACGTGCCCAAGCAACTAAAAACTGGATGTAGCGACACGACAATGGGCTTCAACTATAAAATTGTGTATTACAGCATGTTCCAATTTAGATTATCAACTACAGTTTATTAGGAATCAGCGAAACCATTCTGTATATTATTAAATATTAATTTAAAAAATCCATTAAAAATATAGTTATCAACATATTTTTTTTCTTTTTACAATAAAAAAATTCGTGTTGTGCCATATTAAGTAATGGATTTTTTTTCATTAAATTATAAATATGTTGCAAAGATTCTATATTCTTACCATTCTAGATGATATCAATTTTCTAAATTAACTCCTTTTTTATAATTTTATTGAAAATAAACTTCTGCGATTAAAAAATTTTGAAAATGTTGAAAACAGTGACCCGTAAAACATTACATTTGATAAATACCTTTTAATAATAGATAATTTATTTGATAATTTTAATTAAAATTAATTCCAACCAAAATGAAAAAAAGTCATACGTGGGGGGATGCGGATTTAAATTCAAGATAGAAAACTGATGTATTAAAGATTGTGCTTTGAAAACTATAATGTTTATCTCCATTAGTTCTAGTATGGTCTTCTGTTCTTTTAGGGTAGTTTTTCCACAGAAATTGCTGCAACTCTGTGCATGTAATAGCAACAATGTTGCTGTTTTCTTCTATGCCACATGTTTGTTACTTAATGGACTTTTCACCCAGACAGATGAAGAAAACGGTTCGCAACTTCCAGACATATATAAACAATACCATGCACCTAAGGTGTTGTCATATAATTTCTAAAGTGAAGGTTTCTTGTTTATATATTTTTTTAAAGTATCCTAATTAATGTTTATTACACACAATATTCGACATTCGATATCTGAGTCAGGCATTGTAGCCAACTAAACATACATTATATACAGGATTTTCATAACATTTTTTCATATAATTTTTGTTGCTGTAACAAATATTCTGAAAAGTAAGTATATTTCAGCATGAACCCATTTACCAATCTTCTGAGTAACAAAACGTACTTTTTATTTTAAATATGCTTATTTATTACACTTTTTATATTCAATTACCAGATTATTCTGTTTGGGTTTTAATATTAAGTCGTATAACAGGTCCCAAAATGATCATTTGTTAATAAAAAATTTGATCTAAGAATCTATTGCTCTATAAGTTACAATTGTGTTTTAAATTGAACACAATTTATTATTCGCAATTTAGTTTATTAATTGTTTTGTGAAGCAAAAAATTAACGATACGTGTCAGTTATTTCGTTTTAACTTTTTTAAGTTCCTGAACCTTAGTATTCTGTCGTCCGTCATTTGTGATTCAGTCAATCCGATGTGATTTTTATGGATTCGCTAAGTTTTAAACTCCTGTTGTGTGAGCTCAAATGTTTAGGATGGTCTTGAAATAACGATAAATTATAATAGATAACCCACCATGTTCTCGATAAAAGATAAATTAAAGAACATGTAGATTAAATATTAAAAAAAGTTTCATTTGAAAATTAGTTGTCAGTAGTGTTTCGCGCGTGACGAAAGAAGTAGATGATCAGTTACAAAAGTTAGGCTGTAAGTTGAATTTAAACATTTATTTTATGCTTAAATAAAAATCTTGGAAGTAAGCTAATACGTCGGAGAGAAAAATATTAAAAACACATTAAAAAATGTTTTTTTTAAAGTTAAAGGTAGTTTCGAAACTCTGTGTCAACGAAGAGCATGTTAACGTAGTAACGGCAAGATGTGGAAACATAATTCTCAGTACAGAGATTAAAGGAGAAGATATTAGGAATATAATTTTATTATAAGTTTATATAAGAAGTAGAGAAAATTTTCACTGTACAATACAAACGGCGAAATAATTTTGTATCATCCTCATAATGACTTCATATGTCGGAAATACAAATTCAATTTTTTTTCCTTTTTGAATTAATGTTAAAAATGTTTTTATTAAGCTAATACTATAATGAAGGCTTTAAGAGAATACAATAGCTGTTTTTCCCTTTTTTTTCTACATACATCTCTAGTTTGGAGATAAAAAGTCCATATTTTTCAAACAAATTTAAAAATACACTCACTCCTTTAAAAGCTACCTTTCTTTTCAAAATAACAAATATTTCTGAATATTGAAATTAAGATTTCATTTCCTTATTACCTAATAATGTACATTTCGTGGTAAATAAAGATTATTTAGTACTTTTTAATTAAAAAAAATTATAATTGCTGTTGACCTGTCACATTAAAGAGATGGGCTTAAAATTTGCATACAATCTGTTTAACAGCAGATTAAAAAAAACACTAAGAATAATTCAATTTTATGTACTCAATTTAAATACAAATGCAAAATATCCATTTTTCAGTAGCCTCGCGATACCACAGTAAAAGTTTAAGGTGGTAAAATCTGCACTGCTTAAAAATACGGAATTTTAAACTCACCAACTTTTTAAATTTTCCGAGGTTTTTATGTTACGTCAAAAGTTATGGCTAAACTTGATGGTTTGAAGTCTTTAATCTAAGGGAAATGGATATTTTGAGACATATAAATACATACAACCGAAATATATATACCGGATATATATACATACAACCGAAATATATATACCGGATATATATACATACAACCGAAATATATATACCGGATATATATACATACAACCGAAATATATATACCGGATATATATACATACAACCGAAATATATATACCGGATATATATACATACAACCGAAATATATATACCGGATATATATACATACAACCGAAATATATATACCGGATATATATACATACAACCGAAATATATATGCCGGATATATATACATACAACCGAAATATATATACCGGATATATATACATACAACCGAAAGTTTCTGAATGAGAAAGGACTAATGGCCGCAGTGGTAAGTTATCAGCGGAAGATAACTATCAGCTGATATACAATCCTTTTTGTAGAAATAATGCAGATGACCTAGAAAAGTAGTCCCATTGAAATAAGTTTCGGTCATTTTCTATAATCAGTCATGCTCCTACAATCTTCAATTCTTTGGGGTATTAAACTTCCGCTTTTAGGATTAAGAGTTCTATTTTGGGGGTCTCATTAATCGATAAAAAATTAATTACTTTAAGTTACAGAATCATTAATTTTATTTGATGGATTAAGAGATTTTATAGAATATGTCTCGAACTCTATACTTAACAAGAAATGGAAAAAAAATTAAGTTAAAATTAAAATACTAAAATTTTCGTAAAAAAGGGGAACAAATAGGAATTTCGTTAATGTTTTATATATTTTATAAATTACTACTGAAGAAAATTATGATGGAATTCCGAAAGACAAAAAAACTTTAACGGAAAGAGAAAAACTCATACACATGATGTCGGAAAAAAGTTTTCCCACCATAAATTTAACGACCGTATCCGGAGATGGTGTACGAAATCTGCCTCTTAATGCTAGATAAAAGAAAGTTTTTGGACATAGTCGTATTGATTTTATCTGAAGGGAAATTAATTCAGAAAAAATTAATTTAGCTTAAGCGAGCAATAATATCAATTTAAAATTCTTTTTAAAACTTTTAAAAATATATTAAATAGCCATTTCCTTAACTACGGGGGGAAATATATTAAACTTAAGATACCAGTACACTATGCTGTTAGAGAGAATTTTTCGGTCTCTGCTTAGCTTCAGTGCCATATCTTGTTTATTTATCAACGTATTATACAAAAAGTTATCGTTCATTTTGAAGAAAAATGCGATGTAATTATTTCCCTTCTTGTTCTTATCAGGATCCTTGAAGTCCGGAATTCGGTATGACTTCTAGTACATTTTCATCAATATAGCAGCGCCTTTTATGAGTTTACATACTTATTAAATTGGACTATACTTACTATATTAACCTAAAAACCTATTACTACCAATCATTACTCGTCTGTCACATCTTTCAATAACTATCAACTCGTCCGAATCCTAAATGGTAAATTCCCAGTGTCAAATATCTCAGGGAATGATATGGTACATTAAAGATGCACTGCTAAAAGGTGCGATGATACTTTCCTTACTTCGTAAGATAGAAATAAATTCCACTATATTAAGTAAATTGTTAAAACAGCATCGGCGATTTAACAGTTATTCCGCATAAAAATATCAAATTTCTTTTTTTTTCAGCCTTATGATACTAAACCCTGATTTCTTATAAAAAATAAAAGTGTTAACGACATACAAAGCGAAGGTTTTACAAATAAATGATAAATAAAAATAGATCCCTCCAATATACCTTTATTGAAAAGGAGTTTCCTCACTAATTGTACATTCCATAGTTCATCAGATAGGTTTAATGAGAACCAAGCTTATTTCCATCCTCATATAGCACCCATCGAACAGGTAAGGTCTACGACAGAGGTTGACTTTGTCTAGAGTTTACGCAAGACTCGGTCACAGCACAGGTTGAGAGACAAAAATACTCAAAATTAAGCAATAAAAATGTATGAGGGCCATTTGCAGGCGGACAGACTAATTTGCTCGTTTTAAGAGATTCAGACAGAAGACTAAGCCCAAGTCCAGCACTCACGCTTTTGATCTCAGAACATTTCTTGTCATGTGTTGTGGAGAGAAAAGAGAAAGACAGCTCGACCAACTGTGTCTGCGGGTGTCAGGGTGATTCTATGCACTACATCCGGCAATATACATTGACAGTAAAATATCTCTTTAAAGAACCGAATCGAAGTCACTGGGAAGCGTAGAAAAATTCTACTACAAATAGGTAATTGATAGGAGGGAAGGCACTGGACAATTTTCTCCATAACAATGCAAAATATTAGACAGACAATACTTAATGAGACTTTAAACTCTATAGAAAGGCATTAATTAGGGCTATAACCTAATAGAAATACTAAAAGGCTGTTGCATTACTCTATCCAAGATCCAGCATCTCCAAGGGATACGTACTCAAATAGCCACCTTCCCTTAATTGCCGATTTGATAGTAGATTACATTCAGAGCGGATCTTATAGCTACTGAGAGGTTTAGATGAGAACTATACAAGTTACCTGAATAGCACCAGGAGATCAGTACATGAAGAGCCTGCAATGGGAACTTCGATAACCATTCATGATTGTCCCGATGTAAGAAAATGTCAAATTATGGTATTATGCATTGAATTTCGATGCATTACAACAATTTTTGATTGCAGCTATACCTAATATCAACCAAAGCCATTTAAGACATTAAAGCTAATTTAGAAGTCCTCTTCTAAATTAGCTTCTACATGTAATCTATATTCAAGTATTTTCAGTAAGAATTTTAAACAATTAAGTAGTATTTTCTGTGACACATACACATTCATCAATATGTGTATGACACTTATAACAGGTTTCAAAGAATATGATTGCAAACTTAATATACTTATTGGTAATATGTTAAAGCCTCAAGAATGGCTATTATTAGCACAAACTGTTTCCTTACCTAACGAAAAAGTAATTTTTACTTCCTTCTTCTCTTCCAACAAACATATTTTTGTGAGGACATGTATTAAAATATTTTCAAGACATATGTAACATTCTCCACTAAGTAAATTCTTACCAATACTGTAGAAATTGTGGTGGAATGAAACATGACCTTTTACAAGTCTTAGGTTAAGGTTAGTTATTCTCTAAAGATTAAATCCCACCATTATTTTTACGATATTTCTTCAACGAAATACATGATTAAAGTCTTCCAAAGACTGATTTCTTTTGAAAGTTGTCTCATATTTTGGACCACTTTCAAACGACAATGAATACGGAAGCAACTAAAAAAAATCATTTGTCACAAGATGCGTGTTTGTTTGTTTTTGTTTAACTCGAATACTTATTCGATTATGAAGCCCTTCATCCACATTTCAGACGCTAATGAACCAAATTCTTAAGAATTCTTTGGGAAAATGAGTTTTTGACTACTTAGACTATCGCAGCTTTTCCAGATTTCAAATCTCACTTAAGCCACATTAAAGCCGTACGAAAAAAAAAAATTCCGTAAACGAGACTAACAATAAATATCAAAAAATCAACATTTGATCGATCCTAAATTCCCTATCTCGGCTTTTTAAAAGATATTTTTCTCAGTTTGAGCCATTTAGAAAAGAGATCAATGAGATGAAAAGTTTCACTCCCAGAACTTCTCTTTACTGTATGGTACTTTGCCAACACCAATATGCTGCTTTTGTTGACTTTGTTTCAATAGTTAATCGATGTTTCATTTTACAGCAGTGAGGAGAATAATACGAACAAAAACACTTTCATTCTTTAGCATAAATGAATAACCACTCGACTACGTTATAAAATTAAAATATTTTGGAAAGGGGGCGTTTACATACTTTATGGAGCAATATTTTCATAAATTTGATTAAAAATGTGTGTAAAGAAACAGCATTATCTGAGATAAAGTTAATTTTATGTTAATTGATTATCAGTTTTCTGTAGAATGTTTGTTCTTTATATATATATAAAAAGGTAAAAAAAATTCTTCCAACAAATCTTTTGTCACATTATTATATCTCTTAACCTCAAAGATACTCACTCATGAGTATTTTGTTTTAGAAAAAATATAACAGCATCCTTTCAGATAACAAATTTTCAGATACCATGATGTTTTCAAATCTAACTTCTGTAAATTTATGCCGGTATCTAAGAGCTGCGATTACAAGATGTTGAAGTGTTGAAAGCATTATTTACCTATGTATCGTGTAAAAAGTATTGAAACATCTTTGAAAATAGTTAAAACCGGATGTTAGATTCATACAGATCCTATTCCTGAACAGCATGCCTTATCAGGAACTTACTAAGAACAGCCTAGTTTAATTTCGAAGTAAGATAAAATATGTACTTTAAAAAGTTATCGTTATCATCGTTGTCATTATCGATATCGTTATCGTTATCTGAATTGAATAATCAAAAATCCCTTGTGGAAAAACAGTCATTTTGTATTTAGAAATCTGCATTCATTCATATATCCTCTTAGTTTGCAAATATCCCTTTACACCTCATACAATTCTAACTTAGGCAAAAGAAGGAATACTATTTATGCCAATTTTGAAAGCAAACGTCAGGTCTAGATATAGTAAGGCGATTTTGTTTTATTGCATAAAAATAAGTTTATGTACCGGCAACCACAGAAATCAAACAGTTACTGTTGCCGAGAGAGTAGGATTTGTGCTGGAGAAGTAAGCATATGCGAGTAACTCTAATTAAAACGATTTTTTTCCGTTTAAACTAGCCGAAGCCTCAGGAGGAAAATACTATACTATTACCAAGAGGCATACCAAGTTGATTAAGTAGAACGAATGAAATTTCGGCTGAACTTCCTTGTTGAAATTCAATGTATGCAAATATAGAAGTCCAGATGAATGTGTTTCTCTTCTTTGTTTCACATATGACTCATTTTAAATTTTTATATAGAGTTGATTTTAGATTTTTTCCACTCTTACCACATAAACCCTAGTAAATTAATTTTTCAAAAGGTTAGGATTATAAAACATTTTTTTTTATTTTAAAATGATATCCCGAACTTTAGTCTGCGTTTATTTCGAACTCAGAAGTAAATGAGCTTTTGCCTCAGTTAAAAAGAAAGTTCTTGACAAAATATAAAAACAAAATAACTATAAGAAATTGTTTATTGCTTTAGATGAAATCCGAAGTTCTCAGAATTATTGTTTTGACAGACCAAAAAATAATTGTTCTTCAGCCGAAAAACAAAATAGAGAGAATCAAGGGATTTGAAATTTTGAACTCGAATTACAAGGCGGTCTTTTGACAAAACAAATAATTCCCGGTGACGTCGTAAAAGTTCTTAACCATTTTTATGACTTTGCAGAGAACTGCACTTTCACCAGTTTCTCTAATTTCGTGCTTTAAGCAAAGTCTGATATCGTAAAATATCACTGAAATGAAAATTCGCATATTTGGGATTTATGGAATTTTGTAACATATACAAAAATTTATTTATATATAGAAAATGTACCGTTAGATGTGTAGAAAACGTACATGCTTTAAAGCAACAGTGAAATATTCTAAGAGGTTTTAGAATGAAAAAAATATTAACATGTTCACATTTGTTTGTATTATCCATAAAAAAGTGCGATTATGGCACAAATGAGAAATTACTCAAGAAATTGCAAGATGATGTAATTATAAAAAAATCTATAAAAAAGAAATTACGTGATATATAGCTTATCTGTACATACCTGATCTGTAAAATAGACCTTTGGTGACGTTTTCGGATCATTTTCACCTTTCGTAATGCATCACCTGTCAGCCTTAAATTAACTGAACAATTTAGAAATGTCTAAATTTATTTTTGAGTATTGTTTCATTTTTCTCAACTGCTCTGCATCGAATTTTATTTTTATGAAAGGCGAAGTTTTAGGTTTTGAAAATATTTAAAATCTGATGAAATTAGGATATACTTTAATCTGATTCTAATTTCACAATTTAAAAAAAATTCTATAGAATAATAATTATGCTAAACAACCGCCCACATGGTATAATATTTATTGCCTCGGACATCCCCGGTGTGGGCCCCGGTGTGGGTTCAAATGCCGGATAATGAATTGGCGTTCCAGTACTGATCCCTCATAGGTAGCAGTGTTCACTCAATTAGATGGTGCTGTGACATTGTCTGAATTACTAGACGAAATTAGTAGTTATATAAGTATGTGATGCCCCTTTCCTACCCCTCAACATGTCATCATCTGCGAACTCTTGATCTGGGCGGTTTCATAAACTTTAGGATAAGAGGCCATAAAGTTCTTGTAATATGCGGTTTTTGACGTTATAGAACGCATAAATCCCAGAGTTGTTCGAGGGCTCCTCAGATTTTGCCACTTTAGTGACGGCTGGAATCTTATAAACTTCGAACACTTACCAGCCCTTCAAACGCCAGAGAAATCCCTTTGAATTTGTCGACAGTGTAAAGATAAACCTCAAGAGTCCACGATACAGAGAGCTGTTTTTTGAGGGCAGAGAGACGGAAGCTCTCCTGAGGTTTGAGGCATTGATAGGCCAGAGCTGTCTTTGAAGCCAACCTGATGATCTAACTATATTCTAACTATATATTCTAACTCGCTGTACATACTTGCTTTGATTGTAGTAGCTGTAGAATGTTTAACGTATTGTAGTGAACAGTTAAAGCGAAAGGCTTGTCTTATTATTGACTATTGTACAGTGCTCGCATGATGAAATGTCCAACGGACTCGAGGTGTGGAGGGATTAATGTTCTCAGGACAAAATACCTACTGCGTTGGGAAAAAATAAAACATTTATAGTGAAGTAGCTCAAGAAGAATTATTAGTTGCTATTTAAAAGACTGATTTTTAAGAGCAGTGAAACTGTTAAATAACAGATTCTTTATACTTTTTTCATGCTCTAGGACAGTGTTTCTTAACCTTACTAATAGGAAAAGTGGCAACAGCTATCATCAGAGTTGGTTGTGTTTACTTAGCGCTCCTGAAATTTATAGGATAAAATGGTTTATTGTGTTTTTGCAGTGAATATTTATTTATGCTATTAGTTATAATAACTTGAGAAGGTCGTAAAGATATAGTTTTATTATAATTAAATTATATATAGTGCAATTTTGACATAGACGGATACCGCGGCAGTACTAGGCCTAACTGGCGTAGGGAGACGCCCACAGCGGTGCTGGAAGCCTGGGTTTTCGGTAGGAGAAGAGGTATACTGTGGATATATTGTTTACAAGCTTCAGAGATAAAAAGTTTCGACATACAGCGGGAAAATTGCAAGAAAACTGCAGGCAGCAGTAAACAGAAAAAGATAAGGATTTAGTTGAAGTTATATCACGAACAAGTTGTTGGTGAATTGTTTTGATTTTGAATAGCGGCCAAGGTAGGCTTGTTGCTTATTTTCTGTGTCTCTGATTAACGTATTTATAGAATTTATTGTTATGGTACCTTTATGTGTATACATAAAAACTGTGCTAAGTATAGTGTGCTATGCGAGATATAGGGAGACTCTATAATAATAATAGAGTTGATATTGAATAAAGTTTGCCGTAGACATAAGCTTTAGCAATGTATAGAAGGTCGGAAAGGACATCAAAACCAGCTTCGAAGAAAGGGCAGAAAAGCCCTGAATTGAAAACGCTTAAGTAAATGGAAGAGAAAACGCCAGAGTGTAGTAAAGGTGATACACCAGTGATAAGTAAAGATGGTATGACAGGAGTGAGTAAAGATGAGACGCCACGATTAAGGAAAGAAGTTATGCCAAGTACTAGTAAAGAAGAAATGCGTAGTGCAAGTGGATTAGATGATTTAGGGAAAAGAGGGAGGGGTAAAGAGAGAAAGAGATGGCGAAGTTGAAAAGATGGTATACGTGATGCAGCACGATACATATGGTGACTTGACAGTCAAAGAGGTACGTGAAAGAATGGATTTAACAGTAGCGAAAAGCAGCTGCACGGCAGAAAAAAAGGAGAGCTTATTAGAAGATATCGGCACTATAGTGGCGCTATTTAGGAAGCAGCAAGCGCACACGCAATTTGTAAGGAATGTTCCATGAAGGGAAGAAGGAAAAGGTCCTCATAAGTGAAACATACGCAGATAGAGCCAAAGCGGGGTCTAGAAGCAGTTCGAGATCGGCGAAAAGAGATAAAAAAGGCTCATACGTGATCACGATAGTACTAAGGGAGGAACAGAATGCTGAAGTAACTAAAACGGACATACAGAATGAAATCAGTCCAACAAAGATGAAAGTGGGAATAAAGGCATTTAGAAAAATAAGTAAAGGAGGTATGTTAATTGGCACGGAAACAGTTGAAGATATAGATAAGATACTTCAGGAAGTTATAAGTAATGATAAGTTAATGGAAAAGTATAAAGTAGAGAAACCAAGGAAGAGGAGACCTCAAATTATAATATACGGAGTGACTGAGGAGTTAGAGATGGAGGAATTGAAAAGTATGATAAAAGAATAAAATGTAGAGTTAGAAGAGGGAGAAATACAGATGATCACGGAATTTAACGTTAGAGGAGGTGAACATGTCATTCTAAGCTAGAATGGTGAATCGTTTAAAAAGATAATGAAAACCAAAAAAAATAAAAATAGGTTGGAATAGATATAGTATTAATGAATATCTGAGACCCAAAATTTGTTTTAACTGCTTCAGAATTGGTCATATAGCAAAAGTCTGTTTCAATAATAGAATATGCAGAGATTGTGGAGAAGATTATCATAAAGGTGACTGTGAAAAAGAGATTACTTGCGTTAATTGTATATTCTTTAATAATAAGAATGAAAATAAAGTAGAAATAACACATGCGCCTACAGCTATAACGTGCACTAGATATAGCACGGAGGTAAGCAGATAAATTAGCAGAACTGATTATGGCCAATAATGTCATGTTATCGTTTAAATGAGTTCATTTTAATTTTAATGGATCTATTAACTCAATACGAGAATTTGTAAGTACACTGCTGGCCACCCAAATTGCAACACCAAGAAAGACAAGAGATATCACAACAAAATTTATTTTGTAGATAACATGTTGACCAAGTATCAAATGATTAAATTTATAGACTTCTGTGAAGTGTGGTTCCTGACAAAATCAGTAGCCAGAGTAACCGCCATTGTTGGAGATCACCGCTGCCACACGCCTCGGCATTGATTCAAAGAGACTTTGGATGAGTTCTTGGGGTACAGCAGACCAAACAGCTTCCACGCGTTGCCAAAGTTGATCTGCTGTGGCAGCTGGGGATGGAATCTGGGTCAATCGTAGAGCAACCATGGACCACATGTTTTCTATGGGCGAAAGATCCGGAGAGCGAGGCGGCCAGGGAAGTAATTCAATCTGGTGATTGACGAAGAACCGTTGGACAATGCGTGCCACGTGTGGTCGCGCATTATCCTGTTGAAATACGGCTGTGGGCAAGCCCTGAAGGTAAGGAAGGACAACTGGCTCCAACACCTCGGAGATGTAGCACTGGCTGTTTAAAGTATCGGCAATGCGTACTAGAGGTGTGCGAGAGTGATATCCAATACCGCGAATACCATAATAATCGGTGCAGGACCAGTGTGGCGGTGCATAACGCAGCTGTTCAGCATCCTCTCTTCACGGTGTCTGCAGACTCGAATGCGACCATCGTGGTGTTGCAGACAGAAGCGTGTCTCGTCAGTAAAGACAATTTCATTCCATTCTGACGTCCACATCCTTCTGTCATCGCACCCAATGGCGGCGGAGACGTCTGTGGTTCTGCGTCAAGGGTAGACAAAGCAATGGACGTCTTGCGGACAGACCACTCTGCTGTAAACGGCGTCGAATGGTACGCGCAGACACTGGATGATGTGTTACAGACTGCATGTGCTGTGCTATGGTTCGTGATGTGACTGAGTGATCCGTCACTGCCATGCGCACAATTTGCCTGTCATCACGTGAAGTGGTGCGCTGAGGTGGATGCGATCGAACACGCTGGTCCGTCGTAACCTCCTGCATCCAACGATCACATATCCGCATTACAGTTGTTTGGTTTCGTCCAACACGACTACCGATTTCCCTGAAAGATAATTCAAAATCTCGGTAGGCCACTTTTCAAATCAGGCCACTATCCTTCCTCTGTCGAACTCAGATATTTGATCAAAAAATGATCGCTGTTTTCGACGAGGCAATATTGATCGTTTTTTTGAAAAAAACCACAAGGAAAACACAATTGCCGAACTTGAAATCGTCGAAATCTCCAAGCCTTAAATAGCGCTTTGAAGTGGCGCCACAGGCGCGCTTGATGTGCGTCTGCGCTGAAATTCTAATCATTTGCATATCTCAACTCCGCTAATGCATGTTGTAAATTTCATGTTATTTGCATGTTTCCTTCAGGGTGTTGCATTTACAGTGGCCAGCAGTGTATATTTTATTTCACAACTATATTTGTTTAACTCAAATTTCGACCCAACGCCGTAGAACACAAGGGGAACCGCAGCTCTACCCTATAAACAAAATCTTGTGAGGCAACGAGAAACCGTAGCTCGACCCGATACGCCAGAACTCAAGAAATAACGGGGAACCGAAGCTCGACCCGACACCACCACAATCAGGAGTCTCTCCTTGAGAGATCGGAGAGCTTGCTATTTTATAGTGAGGGGTGGAGAGCTTCTTAAATTTTTCAAACTTCCCAATTTATATCATTTCAAAACCCATTTTTCTTTCTTGACTCCTCCTTCAAATTTACTTTTCATCCATTCCCAATACTGCCATCATTTCATTTGCTTACATCTCTTCAACATCCTTTAATTGGCCGCCCCTGTTTCACCGACGGTCGCCCACACCGAAACCGCACGCAAACCTCCCAAGTTGCTTGTGGTTTTCTCACGCCGCTGTTGTAAATTCTAATACAAAGTCCTTTGTCGTATAACGTTCCTTTTGGGGACAGCCTAGCTTATCTGCGTCTAGCGATCTAACCTCCCAAGCTTTCCGCTTCGCTCTTTAATTACCGTGCCGCCTCTAGCCGTCGTTTCCAATTTTAACGGTTTGAATGTAATGATGAAAGCCTTCGAATTGAGTTATTCCTTTAATATTTTTATGATATCTTCACCTATTCAAAGGCGCATCATTACATACGCTCCCTTCCTCGAAGCTTCTAACAACACTCCATCACCTCAAAAAATTTTTTCACAACATCACCATTTTCAACTCCTACAAATCTCATCCTCAAGACTTTAGACCACACTCTATCATCTCAAAATCCTAACCTCACTACTTTCCAATCCTAAACAAAATCTCACCAACAGTTCTCTAACACAAACTCCATATGCGCTCCCTTCCTCGAAAAGTTTACAAAAAACTTCGTAAATATATACATACTTTTACACAATTTTTTAACTTCAAAAGCCAATTACACATTTTTATCACACCATTTAACATCCAAAACCTGAAAAGTAATATTTGAAACATCATTCATGATGAGAATGTTTTTGTTTTCTTGTGACATATATTCTATATTTTGACGATGCAATTGTCTCTTTCACAAAGTTTATGTTTGCACTAACAAGTTCGACAGTCATCGAGTCCATAATGTCCTGCTGAAAACACAATGAAACACTGTATAAGCTGCAAGCCCCAAATTATCTGTATCGAACCGATGAAATGTCCTTTGCCGTCTTCTTGAAATTATTTCACCATGTTTTATCATATTTAATCTGTTCAGAACGCACATCATAGCATTCATCATTAAGTAGTTATCACATTTTGAAAAGATCAGTCCCAAAATACCCTATCAACAATACACTAAATTTTATTTTCGCTCATAATTATTTTAAATTCAAATCAATTCATTAAACCTACATGTATTTGCCATTTTAACATAAAATTTTATAACTTGATACCTTCAAAACAGTTTTCAAAACACTTTTGCACAAAAAAACTCTAACTTTATACTTTCAAAATAATTTTCACATAATTTTCAAAACTAACTTTATATTTCACTCTTTCAAAACAATTTTCAACACTTTGCAAAAAACATTATATTCTCAAAATACCTTTTACTAACATGATTCCCTATCTATATTTATATATGCACTACACAAATCTCTAAACATTTTATTTTTTTTTATTTTGGCAAAACACTTCAATTCAATACTATCAATTGGTCAAGAAAGAATTTTTTATTTATTTATTTATTTACTATCCATACCGTACTATCATTTAAAAAACCATGCTATCGAATCGTCGGACCTTCGTAAGTTCTTTTACATTAAAAAAAATCAAGAGATTCCTCCATGCTCCTGCACATTCGCCCCTATTCAAAACAACCCGTTCCTGGAACCTTGGCACTCCCTCGCTATTAAAAATTAAACGTATAATAGCTCCCAATCCCCCTCTGTTTGTAAAAAATTTTTCCCCGAAACACCGCAAAACTATACCAGTCGAAAAAGTACCAAATTCTCCTTTCCTTCGCTCTGACCCTAGTGTGTGTGTGTGTGGGGGGGGGGGGGACACACAAAGCCCATCGCTCTTTCCAAAAAAAGGCACGATCTTCAAAAAAAGGACAACCTCGCCTAGGGTAAACTTACGGGACATCCTGAATTCCCGTTTTTAGTAAACCAAACCTTTTGTCGTTGATGATGAGAGGGAAATTGAAGATAATGAAATAACGAAACGAGAAGTAGACTTAATTCTAGAAGAAATGCCAATGAATAAATCGCCTGGCTATGATGGGGTCATTTTTAGTACAATTATGGAAATTTATAGGGCAGATAGAAACTTCTTGTGGCAACTCTATAATAAAATCTGGAAGGAAATGAAGTTTCCAGCAGTTTGGAAAATAACTAAGGTTATTTATTTTTTAAAGGATGGAAGGGATTGTTACGTCTTGGCCCTTTTCGGGGGAAAAAGGGCACCCAAGCAAAAGGCCATCCCTTTGCGAATTCTTCCCGTTTCCAAGAAACGATCGGGGGTGGTTTCTGCAAACCCCCTCCCGCCGGCCAGCTGGCTGAGAAGAGACGCAGAGGTTTTTTGGGAAGCAAGGAGAGAAGGTGGCTGTATATTGAGCCTCGAATTTGTCCGTCGAATACGGTGCGGGAATGCGCCGTTGCGGACCGAGTGCCTGAAAATTTCCTCTCTCGACTCCCGATCATTCCTGTGGAGAGATACATCTCTGTTGAGAAACTTGTAGGAGATATTGTGGTTCCTATAGAACCTCGCATATGCAGAGGAGCCTAGACTCTCTGTTTTGTACATAGTGTACAGTTTTTTATTTAATACAAGCTCTGTGTTACAAATTGTCTCTCGTGTGTCTTTTTTTTCCACCGAGGACGTTACAGAGTTATAATTGGAGGCGCACCGGCGAGATACGTGCAAATCACGCCAAGATATCATTGTGTGTTCAGTTCGAACGTATTTAGGACGCTGTCCTGTTTGAGAGTCTTATCTCTCGTGCTATCTTCGACTCTTCGACTTCCATCTTACGTGAAAAGGTGTGAGGACGCCACCAGTCCTGGTTCCTGTGTGTCATCGAAGTATCTTCAACAACAAAGAAACAAACTGTGCGTGCCGTGAACGTGTAAAAAAAATTTGGTGTTATATGAATTTACAAGAACTGTCTCCTGGTTCCGGGGAAGTGATGTGTCCTGCTGATGTGTTCTGCAAAACGGGGTAAGTGCTTAGCTAATCATTAAGGCAGTGACCATTTTTTTAAAATTTTGG
Source organism: Dolomedes plantarius (assembly GCA_907164885.2). Taxonomy (NCBI): domain Eukaryota; kingdom Metazoa; phylum Arthropoda; class Arachnida; order Araneae; family Dolomedidae; genus Dolomedes; species Dolomedes plantarius. The sequence continues at coordinate 163,320,773 of OU015491.1, read as the reverse complement.
ATAGGAAATTTTATGTTTTTTTTGTGTTCTAAACTTATTGCAGTTCAAAATTGAAAGTTATGTTTAAGTGTTTTAGGCCATTTGAAAATTTAAAACCTGATAGTTCTCTTTATTTTTTTTTATTGTGTGAAATGTTAAGAATAGGATATTTGATTGTGTTTTAACTGCTAGTTTAAGAGTTTTAAAGTTATTTTGAAAGTTATGTTTAAAAGTTATGCTTTAATTTTTAACTGAGTTACTCTTGTGGTTTTTTCTAAAATCTGTTTTATCGAATTACTATTAAGTATATTTTGAGGGTATGTTGTGTAACACAGTTCGGTATTTTAAATTAATTTGTGAATGTTAAAGAGCAAGTTTTGTTTGGTTTCTGGGTATTTTTAAATTTGAGATGGCTTTCTTAAATAAAGCACGGCACCACGAATTGGCGCATCTCGCGCAAGAATTAGGGATTGAATCGGAAAATAAAAGATATATTAATTTCTCTCATTAAAAAAAGCCCCGAATTTGATGAAGAAATAATTCAGGGACGTCTGGAAGCTTTTCGGGACCAATTAGAGCAAAAACGTCAGGATGATTTGTTAGAAAAACAACGTCAGGAGGACAGAGATTTTGAACTGGCAAAATTGAGGATAGGGGTAGAAAATTCCTCGGATCCTTGTTTTAAAGAGGTAATCTCTAAAATGTTCGAGCAATTTGAATCGGACCCCGGATCGTTCAGATTAAGCTATAAGTGGGTGCTAAAAAGAGTTGAGCATGACCTGGAATATGAGTCCAAATACTCTGTTTGTGATTCGGTTCGGAAGCAAAAAGCGGAAGAATTGATGTTTTTAAGAATGCACTTGCGAAAGTTCCGGGAAACACATATGAAGTCTTCTTCTAGTGAGGAGCAGGCAAATAAGAGTAGTTGCTTAAAAACCGTTTCGGCTAATATTAGCGACGGAAACGAGGAGTTGTCTTTTACGGACTTGACCGAAAAAATCAAAACCGTAAATCATCAGCAAACTGAGTTACCCTGTAAAGTTATGGAGGGAAAGGGAAATGATTCCCCGTTAGGCGAAAACGCTAAATTGATCATTCCTGTGGAGAGTGAATCTCCATTGGTCGAAGGGGCGAACTTTTCCGTTTGCGACAACAACAAGGGGGACCTTGCGGTTAGTTTTCCTGAAAGTAACCCCGAAACAGGAGGCCTTAATGGTTCAGGATCCACTTTGCCCCGGAGCATAGAGGGTTTTTCGCTCGCTCATATGCAAGAGGTGAAAACTGGATTGTTGTGTCCAGAGAGGGGGGAAAACGAGGTGCAGATAATGACCACGGGATATTATGCGGAGACAGGGGACGCGAGTCAATTAAAGACCACCAGCTATTATGTTGAGTCCGGGGATGAGGCTTTCTTATCTGTAGGAGTCGTCTCGTGCAAATTCCGCAGGAAAATCGAAAGCAGTGATGAGAAATGGGTGCCCCACTCAATTAGGGACCAGTGTGGAAAGCAGAGTGTAGTTAAACTTCAGCATTTGTTGGTTCAGAATAATGTCAACGAAAGGGAGTTTAGCGGAAGCGAAGAAGTGAGGAAAGTAACGTCTTTTACGACCCAGAATTGCCCGCTTACGACCGAGAAATCTAGAGTACAGGTGCTTAAAGAGAAGGGTTTCCCGACTCGTGCCTTAACGAATATGTACGCTGAAAAAAAGGGATGTCCACTGAGGAGTCGGAAACGACTCACGGGCATAACTAAGAAGTGGATTGTACCACCGGGAAAGTTACGGAGCCGAATGGTGAGCCCCTGTAGTGGCAGAAATTTAAAGTTTGCGGAGAAAAGCTGCGGGAAGGATAAACCACGAAATTATTCTGTTGGAGTACGGAGGTACATTGTAGAAAGGGGAATATTGAAAGGGAGTCGGACACGACGTAAGGTTCCAGAAAAGAAATGGTTTGTGCCTCCGGGAAAATTGCGAAACCGATTAATGGTCCCTGGTAGTAGGAGAAATTTAAAATTTTGGCAGTTTGGTCTGGTTAAAAAGAATAGAATTTTGGATTATCAGGCACCTAAAGGGAAAAATTTATCAAGTGGAATTTTAGAGCCAGTAGAGTATTCCAGGCTGAACCAAGGGTTGTACGATGTTCGTAACCTTTATGGCATTACGGGAAAAGCGGTTGCCGTGTTATTTGTTGCCTTGAAAGGGTTATATTATTTTCTAGATAGGCAAAAACTTACAATCGTGACAGCCCACAATCCATTTATGTGGTCCTTCAAACACGGACAGTCTGAGCTGTCGGCAATTTATTAGGCTCTTGACAATATCAATTGACGAACCATGCTCTTGATTTTAAATTTATGCCTATTAATGTACAAATTAATTTAGGAATTAATTGTAATAATAATGTGTACTGTGTTTTTTTTTATGTTTAAAAGAGAAAAAAATTGTTCTTGAATATATATATAGAGTGGAGTAAGTTATTTGCAGGTTAAGTGGAGTGTATAAATATATATTTTTAATTTCTTAATAATGTGTTTCGCATGGTAAAAGTACTAGTACCATTATGTTTTAGTGGGTCACTTGCCTTATGTTTAATGCTAAGTGCTTTTACCGTGAATATCTTCATGGGCAGTTTTCTTCCAGCCCTGCAAGAAAACTTATTGGAGGGGGAAGGAAAGACTGTTACGTCTTGGCCCTTTTCGGGGGAAAAAGGCCACCCAAGCAAAAGGCCATCCCTTTGCGAATTCTTCCCGTTTCCAAGAAACGATCGGGGGTGGCTTCTGCAAACCCCCTCCCGCCGGCCAGCTGGCTGAGAAGAGACGCAGAGGTTTTTTGGGAAGCAAGGAGAGAAGGTGGCTGTATATTGAGCCTCGAATTTGTCCGTCGAATACGGTGCGGGAATGCGCCGTTGCGGACCGAGTGCCTGAAAATTTCCTCTCTCGACTCCCGATCATTCCTGTGGAGAGATACATCTCTGTTGAGAAACTTGTAGGAGATATTGTGGTTCCTATAGAACCTCGCATATGCAGAGGAGCCTAGACTCTCTGTTTTGTACATAGTGTACAGTTTTTTATTTAATACAAGCTCTGTGTTACAAATTGTCTCTCGTGTGTCTTTTTTTTCCACCGAGGACGTTACAGGATCTAAAGAGCCCATCTTCATATACACCAATTTGTTTGCTGTCTATATTGGGTAAGGTGAGGGATAAAATAATGACCAAAAGACTGGTTTACCACCTAGAAAGCAATGGAATTATCTCTGATAACCAATTTGGTTTCAGAAGGAGCATAAGTACTAATACGTCCCTACACAATTTAAAAGGAATACTATAAAACAGTTTCAACCAATGCATTGGCTGTACTGGCAGGGTGTATGCCTTTAGATCTCTACTTGCCTTTAGATCTATGCCTTTAGACTATGTCTTTAGATCTTTAGAGCTGAAATTGACTACAAAATGTTTGAAATATATTACAAGGAGCAAGGAATAGAAGTTATGGATATAAAATTTAGTAAAAATAATTGCGAATTGGCTAACAAACCTATAAAACGTGAGACTGACTTATGGACAATAAACTGGACATTTGATTTAATCCCCATTACTGATATTAATTATAACACGGATAGCTCCCGCATGAATGGAAAAACTGGGGCAGGTATTAATAAATATATTAAGGATTCAAAAGTATTGGAAATAAAACAAAGGCTATCTGATAATGCGAGTTCCTTTAGTGCTGAACTGTATGCAATACAATTGGCTATTGAAGATGCTATTGGACAAGGTCATAAAGCAATTGATATATATTCAAATGCACGTAGTTCATTACAGGCGTAAATAAGCTTAGTTTTAAAAGTGAGACGGTAGATAACATCAAAAAATTACTTAAAACTTCGGGACTTAATGTCGCACTGCATTGGATAAAAGCGCATATTGGGATTGATAAAAATGAATCAGTTGATCAGAATGCAAAAGAAGCAACTAAATTATAAGTAATAAATAAAGAAATTAAATGGACTAGAAACCAAGCAAAATTATTTCAAATGGCGGAACACGTCTGGCAAGATAGGTGGAACAATACAACTGATGAAACTAGAGTAAGAGAAATTTTTCCTTAAGTTAAAACTGGCAGGCTAAGTGCAGATTTTTACTTAAATCAAGCAATCACAGGACATGGGTCGTTTGGTTGTTATCAAAACAGGTTTCACGGAAAAAGCAGCGCTTGCTCTTGTGGTGCTGAACATTTGGTGGAGCACTGTATAATAGTATGCAGTCAATTTAATAATATACGCAGAGGCTTACCTACAAACATTGATATCTGGAATAAAAATGAGTTTTATAATGATTACTATTGTAGAAGAGCCACAAGGAAAATAGTTATGACCCTTATGGCTGTTCATTATCCGCTTACATAGTTATTCGACTTCGTTGTATTTTACACAATTAGCACAAGTTCCTCCCCTTTTTTTAATGCAAAACCGAAAGGTTGGGTCGTTTATATTTGTATTTTAACCTTTCTAATAGTCAACATCTCCTTGAATCTGATATTAAGCTCTCGCACTCCCTTGAAAAAAGTGTTTCAATTTTTCATTTAGGAAAAGACATTTATTGCAAGATAATTTATTTATTGCAAAAAAAATTAATACATTTACAATACATGCCATATTATTACATATAAAACAATACTTACATTTTTAATTGCTACACTCTTGTTGTTTGTTCATAATTATCCTTTTAAAGGGAGGCTCTTTTTTTTAAAGAGTCACGCGTCAGTCATCAGATGCCTTTAAGCGACTTCTGGCTTTCGTTTTGATGTTCAAAAATGATGAAAAACTCATTTCACAAAGTGGTGGCAAATGGTAAAAGTGCCTTTAATGTTGCTTTTGTCAATTCTGGATAAATTTCTATCTGCGCACACCAGAAGTGTTCTAAGTCCAGTTTTTCCATTCTATTTCAATACGTGCATTAGCTCGTATTTTGACCGTTTCTTAATAAAACGTTGTCGTCCATTGAATTTAGGTCAAACAAAAATAGACTGAGTATTCATCTTTTAATTTTGCTTATGTTTCCCGTGGAAAAATATCCATCAAATAGTTCACTCAATTGGTGGAGGTGTAATTTAATTTCGGGTATAATTTTTTTTTAATTATTTTCCAAAATTATTGTATCCAGAAAAAGGAAAATTTGCTAAATTCGCATTTTCAACTCGAAGAGAATAAGACAAGTTTCTCATAAGCGGTTAGGCGGTAATTTTCATCAAAAATTTAGAACCTTCTCTCGCATCCTCAAGGGGGCCCGTAACCCCGGTTAAGAACCACTGCTGTAAGATAACAATAGGAAAGTTAAAGGGATTATTCGTTGTTACTGCAGAGATCTTTGGTGGTTCATACGTTCAGAAGGGAGAGTATAATAGAGAACATGTAACATGAAAGGCCTTAAAATAATGTATTATATTTTAAAAATCTAGATTACAATACCTAGATACCAGACATTACTGCGTTTCATCCATGCGATCACCTCCTACCTGCTCTTTAAGAAACTCTAACTCTTAGCGCTTTGACATGCACGATTACCTTACGCTATCTAATTAATCATCTCTCGAAATGGCAAGACTCGGATGCCAATATGCAAAGAAAAATACATTTATTTTTACAATTATATATTGAAATATAACTGGCAGGTAAGAAATGAAAATGAATAAATCCTTGTCAGAATTTCCCAACTAAAACTGTTTTTAATAAAAATGGGGCGAATTCCGAGCAATAACTCCCTGTATCAAAAAACGGTCTCAAATTAACCAGCATTCTGACTCGTTCAATTTATCCGTTGAAACGTGAAGCCTATAAGAGAAACTAAAAATTTTAATTCAGATTACTACAAAGTAATGAGAGTTTTTTTAATTTTTTTCAACAAGTAGATTTTACTGTAAGATACCAAGAAAAGTTATAACCAAGGAAATGCATTAAAGTGCAATTATTTATATAGCAATGAATTCTAACAAAGTACCGTATGATGTAAAAACATGTAAAGTAGTATAATAAATTAGCTGTATAATTTGTTTTAATAACCTTTGTGAAAACAATCATGCAAATTCAAAAAACTATAAATACTGCACAGATAATACAAAATACTATTCGATAATTTGGTAGACCAATGGCAAATTGAATCGCTTATTTCAGAAACCCGCCAACAGACATTTTTTTAAATTTAATTTAATTTAATTTATATTTTTTTACAAAATCAGTGTCTTCTATGGAAAACACATATTTTTATACAGAAATCTGACAACTACCATTTCGCTTTATGGGTTTCTATTAAAGGTGCATATCAACTTATATATATAATAAAGTCAAAAGAAATATATATATAATAAAGTCAAAAGAAATATATATATATAATAAAGTCAAAAATTGAATGTTTTCTTCGTTTCCCAAAATTTTCAAAAAAAGAGCACTTAACGGGTTTCTGAAATAAACGATTAAATTTCCCAAATTTTTAAAAGTCGCTTACTTTTCTCTGAAAATTAGATAACGTACATGCATTATAACTTGAGTCGAATCCACACTAAGAGAAAGGAAAAAATTTTCTGAATCAGAGTTTTCACTCATCTTCAACTTATTCATTTTTAAACTACAATAGTACTAGCTTAATCGGCAATCTGTCTGTGTCAAAAATATGAACCGAGTTTCAGCACGTAAAAGGAGTAATTTATGCGAGTCACGGTAGGTTCTATTTCGTTGGCCCTTACATTCTTTATATCTGGAATCACTTGAACCTACGCAACGAAATCCCAGAGGATTTCAAAAATGTACTTCGGACATGAATCAGAGAGATACCATCGAGATTAGTCCATTCAATTATATCCCATTAAAGGCTTCACTAATTAATATATATATATATATATATATATATGTATGTGTGTGTGTTGCTTTTAATCTTGCTCATCCTCTTGCTTTTTTAATAGGGTAGATGTCCCAAATATCACCTACTCTAACATTTTTTCGACATTTCATCCATTTTTTAGCTTCTGATTACGCTGGAAACTGAAAGAACATCACTAAGAACTATTTCCTTTGGTATCCTGAGATCAACCAGCTCCAAAACCAGTGCCATTTCAAGTTATGTAGCTGAATTGGAAAAATTGAAATTTCCAGTGAAACCCAGAGCGGTTCCTAATATCACCTACCTCTGTAAATATTACCGCTTACCAGGCGAATTTAAAAGCACCTGTTAAAAGGCATTGCTAGCAAAATAATAGCACCTCTGTATTCTCTGTTTAATGCACTTTCAAATGGTATAAGCAAAATTAGAATTTGGATGCACCTACCTGGTCATTCACTGGATTCTTTGGAGACAAAATTTATGAAGACAACAGCCATACAATTTCAGACGCCATATAGTTTCTGTTGTCAGTGATGAGAGCTTTGTTGCTAGTGCCGCTGTTAGTACAAACCTAGAACTAAGAAGTTACTGCATTTTCTCATACATAGCACGAATCGTACTTTGAAAACATGAATAGGCGACATTAGGCACAGGGGCAATATTTGAGGCACTCACCTTAATTGTAGAGTTCTGTCTATTCGGTGGGATGTCAATATTTTCCTATCCATGCAGAATAACTGTATGGCGAAGGATATCGCATAACCGAATAATCACATTAAAATGGCTCGTACTCCTGTAGCTGAGATCTTTTATAGATCTTCGACCTAACTCAACTTCAATGGCATGCTTTCAATTTAAGTAACAAAATAGCAATCCCTACAATATCCCAATGTATGTCTCTATATTTAAACATTCATAAACATAAAATTACAATCAGTACTAGACGTACAAATAGATATCCTTTAGTAATGAAATATAGAAAATATTTAAAGTCAGATATCATACAATTCTTATAAAATCTTAAATTTCTCACGAGACCAGGTTAGATACATTGAACAACCCCCTCAGAACTTGAGGTTTGATCGGACCAAATATTCAGAAACTGGCATGGACCTCAATAACGCATGCATTTGAGGCTCGAGAGCCCGTCCCAAACCCAAAGTACGCTGTTCACCTATATCCGAATAGCCCCTTTTCCAGGTGGTTGTTTGAGATTTAATGGCGCAAGGTCCAGAGAGGACAAGCTGCACCAACCCAAATGGTATAAGCAATAAAGGAAAAATTGATTAAGCAGTCTTCTGTCAATACTCCACTAAGAATTTCTGATCAATAAATAATATTATTACATTATTAGCATAGATTCTAGCAATAAGCAAAATTTTTTTACTGTTGAGAAGGGCCAAAAAAATAAGTCTAAAAATGCAAAAAATTGTAGGAAAATTAGGTATAAATATATTGTAGAAGTTAATCCAAGTGAGATTTCTAAAACTGAAGAATTTAACATCTGAAACTTGGGAACATTTAATTTTTATTTCCGCGGAAATGTCCATCTCTTTCGGCTATTCAAACTAATATTATCGATTTATATAAAACAGTTCCGTGACTGACTGACTGACAGATAAAGCACAGACCAAACCACTGCACCTAAAGCGATGAAATTTTGCATGGAGATTCTTCTCGTAGTGTATGAGTGCACTACGAAAGATTTTTGAAAAATTCATCTTAGATTTTTTTAAATTACTAGGGGCTTCACCCCTAGGCTCGCTACACTCGCTCCTCTGTTAGGGTCAAGGTCAAGGTATATTGAGTTTGTTGGAGTGCGATGGTTTTACGACTTTACCTCCAGTAGCAAGATGTGTACATCAGAAAATATGTGCTCAGCAGTAAAATAAAAAATATAATAAGAATTAAAAGAATAAAATTCAAATATTTAGAATAATTAGTAAAAATGAGCGTCCATCGGGATCGAACCGGGTACTATCGCATACGAACAGCGCGCTCAAGCACAGCGCCAATCATGTCACAGCTAGTTGAAGGAATAAGTTGCTAGTAGCGAGATACATAGGGGTGATTCTCGGGCAATGCAACAGCTTCCATCCATTTACTGTTGAAGGGGAATCACTGCGGAGGGGAATCAATGTTTCAGCTTTAAAATTGAATTAAAAATCGAAAATTTAAGATATAGACTTGAAATGAGGTTTATATGAATAAGAAAGCTTTCGGCTTCCAGATGATGTAAATATTTTCTTTGTAAGATAAAAACTCGAGGAGCATCGATATTACATCCACATATGTGACGATATTTCTCGAAAAAGTGGGTTTAATATTTTGATGAAAATATTAGTCTGTTTTAAATTATTTTTAAACAAATGAGGTCTTGTTTGAAGGAGAAATGTCTGTAGTCTTAGATTGTAAAAAGATCAAAATTCTACGATTATTGTTTGGCGAGTTATCGTAATCTAAACATGAAAAAGTCAATATTTTTCCACAAAACATAAAATTTAAAAAAAAACTTAAAGTCTGACGAAGATGAGATATGTCTTACTTTCGTCTGCGCATTTTTCTGCATCTATTGGTATCGGTCTCAACCCCATACCTCCAGCGGTTTCGGAGGAGATAGCGTGACAAACTTTTGACAGCGGCGGCGGCTGCAGCGGCGCCTGTTACTTTTAGAATAGAGAGAAATTTAAGATGTTTTTGCAACTTTTTTTTTAAGTTTTCATTTAATATAATAATTTGAGGGATATAAAATTTATATCACGAGAAAGATCATAAAAATTCCTTTAAAATGAAATCTTTTTCGAATCTTTACCTTGATTTTCTGATTTTTGGTGAATTTTTTAAAAAATTAATTTTTATAATTTAATTTATTAAATGCTGATCACGTGATTTCTTTTATTTTTGTGATACTTTAAATTAATTTTGTGTCACGTGCAAATTAAATTTTATTTTAGTTTCTTTTAAATTATTTTTACATCTTTCCTCTGTTAGGGCTAATTAGCGAGATACATAGGGGTGATTCTCGGGCAATGTAACACCTTCCATCCGTGGTTTTTCATCACTGTTGAATTATCAGTTTTAAAATTCAATTAAAAATCGAAATTTTAAGATAGAGACTTGAAATGAGGTTTATATGAATAAAAAAGATTTCAGCTTCAAGGTGATCTTTGTAAGATAAAAACTCGGGGAGCCTCGATATTACATCCACATATGTAACGATATTTCTTGAAAAACTGTGTTTCATTTTTTGATGAAAATATTAGTCTGTTTTAAAATATTTTTTACCAAATGAGGTCTAGTTTGAGAGAAAAATATCTGTAGTCTTAGATTGTAAAATGATCAAAATTCTACGATCATGTTTTGTCGAGTTATTGTAATCTGAAGATGAAAAAGTGAATATTTTTCCACAAAGCATAAAAAAAAAAATTAAAATCCGACGAAGATGAGCATGTCTTCATTTAGTTCCCCCATTTTTCTGCATCCATTGGTATCGACCTCGACCCCATACCCCTAGCGGTTTCGGAGGAGAGAAGGTGACAAGGTTTTGACAGCGGCGGCAGAGGGGTTTACTTTTTTTTTTTTAAATAGAGATAATTTTTTTTTCTTTCGCCTTAATTGCATGCATTGGCAGTTGTATTCAATTTGAATGTACTCTGTAACGAAGCACGGGTCATCTAGTAAGCTCATATGATTATTGTGGACCATATCTAAATAAATGAAAAGGGTTTCCTAACTAAACGATCTCAGACTGTTGCTCAAAGCCTATTTAATGCTAAACATATCCTTCGAATTTTCGATGTTATATTTTTCATGGCCATGAAAATTCCAAAGGGAAATCTATATCTTAATGATGATCAACACAATATCAGTTATACAATCTCAGCAGCAATCTAATGTAAAACGTAGGGAATAGAGAAATGAAGTTTTCAATAGTGGTAAAAGATGCATTGACTCATATTAGCGCAATATATTGAAGAGAAGCTATCCAAGTAATCCCAATGCTACCACTATATCCGGTTGTACCTTAACCTTTTCTTTAGGGGGTGGGATAGCATGTATCCCAAGAATTAATATATATATATATATATATATATATATATACAGTGGAATCTCGATCGATCGTTTCCGGATCCATCGTTTTTTCGTATGTGTCGTTCATTTTATCCAGTCCCAACGATCATATTGCTTTGTTATCTTTCCGCATCTATCTTTTTCCCGCATTTATCGTTCATTTCAATCGGTCCCTTGAAAAACGATAGATCGAGATTCCACTGTATATATATATATATATATATATATATATATATATATATATATATATATATAAAACCCCTTTAATGGCGGTAATTTGAAAGGGGGATTCGGAAAAATTGGCCCCGTAGGCTGAAGGTTAATTTTCTTCCCCTACAACTTTGATTATAAAAGAAGAAATTTAAAACATTTTCTATGATTCATGTACTCTCAATTATTTTTTTTTAAATGTAATGAAAAATGAAGAAAAATCAAGAAATATTGTAGGGTTCGCGTGTTTCTCAGATGCAAATTTCTGGTAGCTGCGCAGTGCAGGCCAGTCGAAGTGAGTTAGGAGCAGGTGTCTGGTCTATTTAAGTGACACACACTAAGTTGGCAAGAGCCCAAGAAGGGAGTGGAGATTTGTACGGTAGTACGTTACGCTATTAGTAGAGATACGAAAGAGTCGAGAAAAGTGAGATTGAAGGTGATAGAGGGAATTTAACTGATAGAGCACGTATTAGTATTTAGCCTAGGTGGCTGCATGGTTGCGGGTATTGCTAGTGAACGTATATTCTGCCTGAAAGGGTTCATTACGACTTTAAAGTTCAGTTTCTTAATACCGCAAGTTGCGGTACTGTTGTGTTATTATTTGAAGCCCCAAGTCGGTCTATGTTAGTCTACCTCTACGTAGAAAATAAAGGAATTATTTATATTTATGCCTATTACTTTATAGTGTGCCTGGACCGTTAGAGGATTCACGGGGTACATAAGAAACAGAACCATATAATATTTGAACAAGTGAAAAATATTATTTTACAAAACATAAGTTTAATTAAAAAATATCAAGAAATATTGTCCTCCTGGTTGGATTCTTCTCAACGTATAATTTTCTTTGTGTTTTTAAAATTATAATTATCAATCAACATATCATTTAGTGAAATTTCATTGCAGTCAAAGGTCGGAATTCTCATTCCCTGATAACGAATTAATATTAAGGTTGATTTTCCGAGGATCATGAAATATTTCTTCCTAATTCTTTTAAATTGAAGTTCTGTCATCAACAAAGTATCTTAAAGTAACTAAGTCCTCTACAAAACTCCATAAAAAGGATTTCCCCAAACGTAACATCCGACTTTTAACCGTTTGATTTAAAAAAGGAAAAACATATTATTCTTAAGAAAAAGTGTTACCATTATTATTATTATTTGAAATCGAATTAGCGTCAAAATTTATGACATTATCTCGATATAAAATGTTTTCTAGAAATTTCACTTGTCGATATATATAATTTTGAATGACATTTTCTAAAAATAAGTAACATTAGTCCAAACTAATTATTTTTCTCTAAATAATTTTCCTACCTGTGTCTTTTTTTTTAACTCGAAAATTATTAGTTTTACTTTTTAACTAATTTATTAATAATTTAAAAGTAAATAATTTAAAAAGCGGCAATATGTCCGATCTCTTTTAAATGAATCCTCCCGATTGGATTCTTCTGAACATGTAAATACCAACATAAAATGGTGAGATATATTTGGTCGTATCTTTTGATGAAACATGATTCTAACTTATCACTTCTGAGCTGGTGGGAATATTGGGATCAGTTTGCTTTTCGAGCATTAAAAAATTATTTATATGACGAGGTAGAGATTAAAAAAGCATTTTTTAAGTTCATGTCGTCTGACGTAGATTTTATAAAACCTTCTGATCTTTAAACGTTTTGCTAAAATTCCTGACGGTAAATTAAAATAATCCACTTTTCATCCATTTCCTTAACACCGTTGGTTAGAATTTGGTTAGATTGTTCTATTGAAACACCAGCCACAAATCAGTTCCAAAAGCAGAATTATTCATAAGCAAAAGTATTATCAATTCCTGACAAATATAGAATTGTAGGTAATTATTTCCCTGCATTTTCCCCCGCTGATTTACAGCCTGGATAAAAAAATCTTCCATCCTATGTCACTGAAATATAAGAAAATGGTTCAACTAAATATGTATTCTTCGACCAATGTGTACATTTCAACCAATTTCAGTTATGTAAAAATGAAAGATGAAAAGCTATAAAACATGTCTATATATCGCATATAAAGGTTTTCACATTTCGCACTGTCAGACTAAAGTTAGGCAGAATTTTGGAAAAGTGATGTAGCGCTTAATATCCCTAGAAGGTTTTACTTTTGGGACTTGGATGGGAGTTGAATATATTTCGGATGGAATCTTTATTATCTTTCACTGAGATAGCCGATGAATAAAATTTCAGGAGTTGGGTTTTCTAGTTCAGTCAAAACTCTATTGCTTTTCGTTACAAAAATAATGATGTAGATTAAATATTCTAAGTTGTATAAAAAGAATCAAATAAGTTGTCAATTAACGGGGGGAAAATGAAGAATATTAAAGATCATTCATGATAAATAAGAAATTAAAAAATCCGTAAATTAATTTTAAAAGTGAAATTTCAATGAAAATGAGAAAAAAATCATTACAGCACTAAAAGTAAAGTATCACCCGCGATGTCACAAAAATTTCTGCAATTTGTCAAATCTCTAATCTATATGTATAAAACAGTTCAGTGACTGACGGACTGACTGACAGATAACGCACAAACCAAACCGCTGGACTTAAAGGACTGAAATTTTGCATGACGATTCTTCTCATAGTGTAAGGGTGCACTAAGAAAGATTTTTGAAAAATTCTTCTTAGATTTTTCAAAGTGCATTTTTAAGCTATTTTTGTAACATTCTTCTAAGTTTGCATTTAAAATAATATTTTGGAGGTTATGAAATTAATATCACGAGAAAGATCATGAAAATCCCTTTAAAATAAAATCTTTTTCGAATCTTTACCTCTATTTTCTGATTTTTGGTGAATTCTTAAAGATTAATTTTTAGAATTTAATTTATTCAATGCTGATCTCTTGATTTCTTTTCTTTTTGTGATACTTTAAATTAATTTTGCATCAAATCCATAACAACGAAACAAATTGACAAAAAATATTGAAATGCGGTAAAAGATAAAATTTAACACCTAGACTAATTGAGATGGAAGTTTTTAAAGAATTTAATTCAAAATAGTATGTTTTATGGATATTAAACATACAAAATTAATTCCATACACTAACCATTGTATTTAATTTGATGATTTGTTTCTACACATTTTTGTCTATATAAATATCCGTTACGGTGTTTTTGTGTGTGTGTATATATATATATATATATATATATATATATATATACAGTGGACTCTCGTTAATTCGAACTCGAAGGTTCTCAGAAAAAAGTTCGAATTATCCGATGTTAAGATAAAATATATAACTTTAAATGTGTATCACTGAAGAAGAAACTCTCCTAGTATGTATAACCCCAGAAAATATATTATACTATGTTATCTAAAGTTAAACATATTATAAAGCAATACAGACTTACATTAATCATAAAATGAATCAGAAGATATGCAGTATAAAGTAAACTTTTATTAAAAATATGAATTACACTTTGGGGAAAAACTGTAAAATGGATGTTTGGTTCTGTTTATGATGCCTACATTGTTCAACCAGCTTCTCGATTTGAAGTAAACATTTAAATTCATTTTCAGAGGAAGGTTCCATCTAAATAAATGCTTTCAGAGATTTAATAGAGTCCATTATGGCTTTGACCATTATGGCCGCATTAGAAATAGCTTTCGGCAGGTAAGTAGAGAAAAGCCCTGGCAGTTTCCTACCGAAATTAGTGCATACGTCTTCGAATACATCAGAGCTTTGGCCACATACAGTTTGATAAGAAATATTGTGCCTTGACTTAAATCGAGAAAGCCATCCATCACTGCATTTAAAATCTTCAATACCCATTCGAATTGCCTATTCATCAGCCTTCGTCAGCACTAGGGGTACATTTATGGAAAATTTCGAGATCTAACATCCTGGAACCATAGCAGTAGAGCTTTTTCTAGATCTTCTTGGGACGCATTTCCCATGCGTTTCCTTCCTCTAGCAAATTTTGATTTTTCCCATGAATCTAAAATTGACTCCTTGTTTTTCAAATTAGTTAACAAGGCATTTTTTTAAATTCTATAGCCAGCTTCTAACTTTGTTTTACATTCGCCATTCTCTACTTTCTTTAAAATTTCTACCTCTGTCATCAAAGTTAGAGTTTTGTACTTTCCACGTGTAGATATCCTGAATTTTTACACGTTCACACCACACAATGAGGAAGAAAAACTAGACCACATTAACTTGTCTGCACTGCAGTTATAACTGACGCAGCTCCCTAGAATCTATAGTAAAGACTATTTTTCTGAAATTCTAAGAAAATCGATCCGAATAAAGGAAAATTGCTTTTTCCGTTTAGAACTAATAAGAAGGACAATATAGCTACTAACGTTTAGCGGACATGCAATAGTCTAAGAATGCAGGCATGGGCCTCTTTACACAGAAAAGAAATTTTGACACGCAAAATAATAAATGCAGTGTGTATTTTCTCTATTAAACGAGGAAAAAGAATTTTTTTGTCAAATTTTTAGTTCGAATTAACCGAAGTGATAAAAATTTAGTTCGAATTAATGAGATATTTTTAACATTAACTCCAATACAAGCCTTTGGATTAGTTCGAATTAACCGAGTTCGAATTAACGAGCGCCCACTGTATATATATATATATATATATATATACAGGGTGTAACGAAACTCTTGGGCAAAACTTTAAGGGGTGATAGTACACATCAAGACAAACAATATTATATAAGAAACTTAGGGTCCCGAGCGTCTTCCAAAGGAGATAGACGCCATTAAAGTTTAGGGTCCGAAATTTCAAATGATTATAAAAAACGGCAAAATGGGTCAATTCGTTAGCGGTTTTAGCTAAAATTATTCTTAATGTCAGTTTTTTCTTGAAAAATAAATTTAAAGATAAAGTAAAAAAAAAATGTCGATAGAGAGCGCTTTAGACTTTGGAGTAACGAACAACTATTTTTTACCGTTATTTTTTTTATCACATTAAATGCTTTCAAAAGCTTAGCCTTAAACTTAAATTTTGAGCGCAAAATCTGATTCGTTGTGGGTGGATAAGTAGCGCAAACGGTATTGTGTTCAGGAGTTGAAATTTGAAACTCCCTCCCTCCTGAACAGAGTTCAGTTATTCCCGATCTTGGTGTCATAGGACTTTGTGTCGTAGACCAGGCAGCAACTACTACCTCCTAGACGTAAAATAAACTAGAGAGGGATGAGAAAATTAAAAAAATTATTCATAATACTAGACATGAGCAATTTCTCCTCTCGAAATGAAAAAATAACAATTTGATGTACGCACGTCGTGCGCATGAATGAAGGTTGAATGAATGATTACACGTAGAAAATGGTACACGCATGATTTTCTTGTGGAATCACAAAAACTGCTCGAAAGAGCGCCCACCAGCAAGGATGCAGGCCTTACACCGCCGGCGGAGGGACTTTCGAACATTAGCAAATACCCCGGGCATCTTCCGGATATCGCCTGGTACGACGGCAATTCTCGCAACCAGTTCCTCGTTGGAGTCGACAGGGCTTGCGTAAACAAGACTCTTCATATGGCCCCAGAGGAAGAAGTCTAGACAGGAGAGGTCAGGCGAGCGTGCCGGCCAATTTACCGGACCACCCCGTCCAATCCATCTCCCTGGATATGTTGTATCCAATGCACTTCTCACATTTGCGCTGAAATGTGCAGGCGCTCCATCATGTTGGAACCACATACGAGCCTTTATGTTGGCTGGAACACTTTGCAGCAGAACTGGAAGCACCTCTTGTAGGAATACCAGATACGTTCCGCCATCCAGGCGCCTTGGCAGAAGATATGGCCCGATCAAATGATCGTGGATAATTCCGGCCCACACATTTTTGTCATCCCTCTCTCGTTTATTTTACGTTTAGTGGGTAATAGTTGCTGCCTGGTCTACGACCGAGCATCCAAAATCTTGAATAACTGAACTGCGTACAGGGGAGAAGGGGGATTCAAATTTCACCTCCTGAACACTGTTGAGTTTTCGCGACATAACCACCCCCAACGATTCAGATTTTGAGCTCAAAATTTAAGTTTAAATCTAAGCTTTTGAAAGCATTTAATCTGATACAAAAAATAACAGTAAAAAATAGTTGTTTGTTACTCCAAAGTCTAAAGCGCCCTCTATCGGCATTTTTTAAACTTTATCTTTAAAATTTATTTTCCAGAAAATCTTGACATAAAAAATAATTTAAGCAAAAACAGCAAACGAATCGACAAATTTTTCCGTTTTTTATGATCATTTGAAATTTCGGACCCTAAACTTTAATGGCGTCTATCTCCTTTGGAAGACGTTTGGGACCTTAAGTTTCCTATATAATATTGTTTGTCTTGATGTGTACTATCCCCCCTTAAAGTTTTGCCCAAGAGTTTCGTTACACCCTGTATATATATATATATATATATATATATATATATATATATATGTATGTATGTATGTATGTATGTATGTATGTATATATGTATGTATATATATATGTATAAATAGTACATATATATATATATATATATATATATATATATATATATATATATATATATATATAAAGGCATTAATTGCATATATTGACCGTTGTATTTAATTTGAATGTACTCAATAGCAAAGCATGGGTATTCACCTATAGTAATTCATAAACAAGAGTTAAATATTTACTTGGGTGATGTAATCGACAACATTATCACCATACAAATGTTTCTTTTAACCGTTTGAAAATATTGTCAAATATTTCTGAGTTAAAGAAATCTTCATACAGATTTTATTCAAAATCATCCTTCGATGAAAATGTCATATCAAATTGTATCTCATTTTTGGGGAAATCTTTACAGAATTGCAAATTTGTACATAATATTTATTTTTGCTTTACTTTCTACCATGTCAGTTTCAATACGCCCCCATGGCCACTTGGTTTTTTGCAAAGCACATTTTATTCATATACAAGCTATACCCGGCCATGTGTTGCTGTGGCTCAGTCTGGTTAAATGGAAAAGAATTTAAAACACACGTTTCTAATATGTTTCATTTTACAATGCTTGTGGGTATACAGTATTTTTTGTTGTTCCATTGTCTGTGCAGTTATAGAGATTGTCTGGTTTGCCGATTCACGAACACGCAACATATAATTGCTCATGTGAGAAGCAATCTATGTGTATATCTAAACCGCGGAGTTCTAAAAATTGGCCCTGAGCTTTGTTGATGGTGACTACAAACGCCAATCGAATTGGGAATTTCAATCTCTTAAATTGAAATGGCATATCTGTTGGAATCATAGGAATGAGGACATCTTCACCTTTGAATGGTCTTGTCAAGATTGTTCCTTCTACGATATTGTTATAAAGACTCATGGAGTATATCTATTAATATTCAGGTCTTTATAACTGTCTCTCATAACCGCCATATATTGGCGGAAAAGAAAAATTATTTGTTGCCATGAAAGGCGATGCAAGCCTAATCTAGTGGCTTGAGCCCGTACTGCGCAGGTGCGAAATACAGCTTGGCGCAGTTCATGGCTAGCTTCGGAAAGTGACGAGAGAGCACTTGGTACGGCAACGAGTGGGTGACACATTGGGAGCGTGTGTTGGTGTCCGGGAGTGTGGTACAAGGCATGGCAACTAAATTTTAAGTATTTACTTTTTTTCATTATGTTTTGTTAAATAAATTACTTATTTGCTTCTTAAACCCCTTGTCTGTAATTTAATTTACTGTAGTAGATAATGTTTCTTTGATATGAAGTAATTTGATGAGTATTGTATTATTCTTAGCACGTGGGTCAGGCTGTATGTAGGGTTAGTTATTTCGCACTTGGTTAAATGCGGTTAACTTAAAATAACAACTCTATTTAGTATACGTTACCTGAGAAACCTGTCTGGGTTATTTTTCATATCACCATGTTTCTATTAGTAAATCTGTAACTTAATTTAATACACAACGCATTTCATGTTTCACCTTTTTTTGACTGGCTTAACTATTCGCTAATTTGCTACCACTTGTTCCGATACGGCTTCCCATTTGGCGTCGTAATTTCTCGGCATCACAACAGATATTGCTCATTTTTTTCGCTCATTCTGTTGAGAACGAAGCAGATCTAAAGCTGCAGAACGCGATCACCGTGCTCGCAATCGTGCATCCTCAAGTGTGGCTGCATGTCGCTTTGTAGCTTCCTCGGCATTTATTTGAACCATTCTTTGTCTGTTTCGATAGTTCGCCGATGCCCGTTCTTCCTCAGTTTGATTCGTAATTACTCGTCACACTGCTTCCGCTCCGCGAGTACGACGACATAAGTTTTATTTTCTGCGAGGCAATATGTTGATGAACCAAAGCAGATAGATTGCACTGAAGAAGAAAGAAAGTCGTAAGAAGAACATATAAAATTGCAAAACATTCAAAAAGGAAAAAACAAGAACTAAAAAACAAAGGAAAAAATATATACTAACGAAATATTTCAATTCAAACATAAATCAATCGACACAGCTCAATTCCAACGCAATGAGAAACGAAATATTTCAATCCGCGCGAACAAATCAGTCCCAAGAGGTCAATTTCACGATATAATTTGAATTCAAATGAAAATCTATCGATACAACTCAATTCCACCGCCAATTGCACTGAAAAATAAGATAAACAGTTTAAAAAGCGAAATGAAAAATAATGAAAATTTAAAAAATAAACTATAATCACGAAATGAAAGCTGTGCTTTAACGACACAGCTCAATTCCATAGCTATGCCACAGGAAATAAATAAATCAAAATGAAAATAAATCGAAATCTTTGAAAATTAAATTTAACAATGCAATCGGAAACATTGAAAATGGTAAGTGACAGCAGCTGTCAAGAAGCACGCTGTCCGGTATGAGTACAGATGGCGCCCCCATTGCCGTGAAATGTTTAAAGTACAGAAAAAGTACAGCATGTGTTGATTTTACGTCCAGCAGATGGCGTTTTTTTAAAAAAAAAGCCCGTTTTACCTGCCATAGGTGTGACATCTATATAACAAGTATATAAAAACACGCGCGTTTTCGAATGCAACATTTGAGTCAAAATTTCAAGTCAATAGACAGACTACTTTTCGAGTTTTGGGAGCACAAACATACGAAGGCTGAATTTTTATATATAAAGATGTACAGTAGACTCCCGTACAACGGGATGTCAACAAAAACATTCGCTGACTTTATAAGCGTTTCCTGTATAACGTGCTATAGAAAAAAATGCGAAATTTTTCCATTTAAACACTGTCCATACATATTTATTTTTATGCTCAAGGGTTTTTAACAATTTTGAAGTAGTTAACCTATGCCTCGTTAGATTTCGCAGTAAAAACAAAGTTTAAACAGTATACATGTACGTATGTATTTATGTATAACATGATAATAGTCACACTAATATTTCACCTTAACAACATTCGCGCTATACGAAATTTTCACACATACAACCCGATTCCCTATAACGCGATTTCATACAACTCGTGACAAATCAATCGCGTCATATGACATTCAACTGTACATTGATATCTTTAAGTAAAATATAAACATATTTTCACCTTTAATTGATTAAAATTAAGTATTAGTGAAAAGTAATTTTTTTTTTCAGTTACAATAAAAACTTACTAAGGAAACGTATACCCTAGTTTAATGATTTATGGTTTGAACTTTATTTCCTTTCATCTGGCTCATATAATGAGAAAGTGAACGAATATAGTCAACGAAAGAATTTTAAATTATTCTAACTTATTACAGATTCTGTTTAAATCCAAATACACAGAGACAAAAATTTCAAAAGAGATATTTAGAAACAGACCTACCAGTTTAATAAACTTAAATGCCATCTTTAAAACTAAATTAGTTTTCTCCTAAACATACCGATCTATAACGCAACGCAAAAACATTGCTTTTTTATACCCAGATTTTGCTTAACTTTTTTGGAGCAGAATAAAATACAGTTGTATGCGCTGATATTTCAACAAAATATTCCGAAACCTTTGAAAACAAGAAAAATTACCTTCTAAATTTCAATTTATTTCAGCCCCAAAAAATAAATCCCTCGCTCAAAAAGGAAAGTTTTGTTACAAAAATGTTTCAGGTCCGAATTGGATTTTCACTCAAATAAAGTCACCAAGCGAAATAAAAGAAACCGTATCACTGAGTTTCATTTATCTCACTATTTATTTTGATCCCCACAAAAGGAACTTCCTTAAAAGTTAATCGAAATGAAATCCAGATGGAAAATTAAAATTAATGATTCCTCGTGAGACCAGTAAAGTCTTAAAATATTTTCTATGAGCTCGAAGCCTGTTAAATCCCGTTGTCCCGTGAAATTAGGAAAATATGCATGTTAATATAGTCTCAAATAAATATCGAAGAAAGCGTTTAAAACTATTCTCCAAAGCAAAACAATTAAATCAATGAAGTGAATTTCTTTCTTTAAAATTCATTTAACAGTTCATTATCATTTATATGTATATGTATATATATATATATATATATATATATATATATATATATATATATATATATGTGTGTGTGTGTGTGTGTGTGTGCATTTCTAAATGAATTATGGTTTAAATGTTCGACAAACGAGGTAAAAATGATACCAAGCCACTATAAGACTAGAAGATGATAACAGTGAATCTGGGATGTCAGTTTATGTACAAGGTGCACCCATAAAGTAACCGGACATTTTTTAAAAATAAGAAAAATATTATTAACCTTCAATTAAATTTATCTTCTTCAAAATAATCGCCAAAGGAATCTATTCAATTTTCCAACGTTTCTTCAAGTCATCAAAACACTGTTTATAGGCGTTGGAACTATCCGTTCGCAAAATACGCGTAACGTTTGATTTAATATCCGAGACGTTTTCAAATATCTATCCTTTCATGGCCATCTTAAGCATCTGAAAAAGGGAAAAAATCAGCTGGCGATAAGTCGGGATAATGTGGTGGGTTATTAATCACTGTAATTGAATACTTAGAAAGATATTGTTGTACAGAAATTACTGCATGGGGCCTAGCATTATCGTGTAAAAGAAACCATTGCCCAGAATGAAACAGATCCTTCCTAACTCGTCTTATCCTGTTTCTTAATCGAAAAGAACTTCCTTGTAAAAATACTGATTAATTCTTTGATTTACAGGAACAAATTCGTGGTGAATAAGTCCTTTGTAATAAAAAAATGCAATCAGCATCATCTTTAATTTTGACATCCGTGCTTTTTTTGTATGGGAGAAAACGGTCCTTTTCACTGTGCACTTTGTCTTTTTGTTTCTGGGTCGTATTTAGACACCAGGTCTCATCTCTTGCTATAATACACTTTAAGAAATTATAGTCCAGTTGCGCAGTATTCGGCAAATTTTCACAACAAACTTTTCTGTCTTCTTTTTGCTGTTCTGTCAAACTCCGAGGCACAAATCTAGCATAAACTTTTTCATTTTCAGATTTTCAATTAAAGTTAATCTACAGCTTTCTTTGTTTATCACAAGCATGTCTGAAAGATGCTGAATTGTTACACGTCTATCAACTTTTACCAAAGAGAAACGAATAAGAAATGAATTTTCGATAAAGAACGAATTTTCCCCATACTTTCCTCATTCTTTGAAGTTGAGGGGTTCCCTGTCTTTGGTTCATCTTCAATGCTTTCTCGCCCACATTTAAAGCGGTTGTAGCGGTTGTACCACTCAAACACTTGTGTTCTTGATAACGATGCATCACTATATACTGTTCGAATCATCTCTAAAGTTTCGGTAGCAGATTTACCTAATTTGTAACAAAATTTAATGTTACAACGTCGTTCCATCCCGAAGCAAATTTTTTTGTACTATGCCTTCTCAGTAAATGGAAATTACTACGGCGTTTAGATATGCAAATGACTAAATAACCAGTTTAAACTGGCTTTAACAAGAGTTAGGATGCCACCCTTTCTAGCCAGGTGATTATTCTTTCACTTTTTTATTTTATCGTTTGATCTTTAAATTTGTCCGATTACTTTGGGGCACCTTGTAGTTCGCAAACGCATATGCCTCTCTTGCTGCATTTCCCATGTATATATTTTTGCTTCCCGCTGGTACTTATGTAGATAACAAAGGTGTGACGTCAAATATAAAACAAAAAGCGAAAATACTCGTCAATAAAGTATTACATATTTACGCTAAGAGAACGCAACTTTTCTGAGTAAAAACTATTATTCTATCTATTTCCTTTTCCGCTCTTGCAAAGACAAGAAAATAAAAGTTATTGGTCAATGGCTTTGTTCTCAAAAAGGTATTGGTCAATGGCTCTGTTCTCAATAAAAGTTATTGGTCAATGGTAATGCTATCAAATTTAGAACCGGTCAAAGAAAATTAATAAATGTAGCTTTTATGAACTTCTAATAGTAGAAATTTGTTATGGAGCACTTTAGAAAATAAATGAGAAAGTACTATTCATTTTTAACTTTATTTTAGTATCTGCGGGAACAAACTTGAACTGAAAACTAGCACAATTAAATAAAATACAATATCTTTACCATCAATCTTAACCACAATATCTTTGCATATCTTTACCATCTTTCTCTAAGTCTCATTTTTAAACCATGCATCAGTATGCTGTTATAAAATGCAATTACCTACCATTGAGAATCTTATCGACAGCAAGAAATTTGACAGAAGACTTCTAAAAACAAAGTATCACCCAACAAAAATGAAATAGTTTTGGAGGAATGTGGGAATCTAGATGCTTGTCTTGTTACGATTTTGTTAGGTACAATTTACACGAAGTGGTTTACTGGCAATAAAGGACATAAATTCGTATTGTTTCTGCTGACCTATAATGTCTCATGAGTTTGAATCTCCATCCCATTTTCGACATCATGTCGGGAAATATGATACAGCACTGACTTAAACACTATCTAGCTGAAATGATTGGCATTTCATAGTCCAATTACATGAAATAGAAAGAAAATAACTTTATATTACATAAATCAATATGCAAATAAGTAAAATTCTTATGCATATTAGAGAGAACAAATCATAATTTTTGCCTATGTATGAAAACTGATAATACCGGATTTTTTTCTAGTCAAATAGTATAAAATAGTGATATTTATTTTTAATTTTTATGAATTTAGATAAATTTTGCTTGAACAACAAATGGAAATATTATGCATACAAACCTGAAAAATGAGTTAATGACCTACAATCATGTATACATCAACAAGATACGAATATTTCAATCATTTTTATTAAATTTCATCTTAAAATGTCTTTACAAACAATAATTTCTTTGTTTTGCATTGTTCAATGAAATTTATTATATTGCATTAAACAGCAATTTTAATGTTGGGCTTCACATATCATGAGCACTGCATGTTTTAACAGAAATAAATTACTTTCTGCGTTGTTGGAAAATTGTACGTTCTTTTTAAGAAAGTATAATTTTTATGATAAATCAGTTCTTTTAATATTATATAGCCATTTTCATATTATATATTTAAGTAAAACACCCAGTTAAAAATATTAAAAGTAGCTTTTAAAACAAAAACTGCGTTTTTATTTTTGTTCAACGAAAATGTCAAAATTTTATTTCTTTATATTATAACTTTTAAAGGATTTAAAATAATTACGCTAATTTTATTTCAAAATTTCGCTATCTTTTCTAAATTTCTGATGATCAAGTTTATTTTATAAAAATGTATAGTCTGAAAAAATATTGATTTGATAAAATTCATATAATCTTTGCTTCATAACTTTCTTCTACCGTATATTGAAAACGAAAGCAGACAGTTATTCGAAACATATAAATTAAAAAAGTAGATTTCATTTACTTTGTCATGGGTTGCTGCCTCAACAACATTATTAAACCAATAAAGCATGTAATTTTATTGAAAAAAACCATTTCAAGTTAGGTTGAAAAATAATTTTTCGTTGAACTTATTTTTCTCACAGTTATGGTTTAGAGCCCAACATATTACAGAATTATATTAGAGGAATAAAATTATGTAACAGAAAGATATGCGATGTCTAAATCTGTACATATAAAACAGTTCCGTAACTGACTGACTGACTGACATATAACGCACAGACCAAACCGCTGGACATAAAGCGCTGAAATTTTGCATGGCGATTCTTCTTACAGTGTAGGGGTGCACTAAGAGAGATTTTTGAAAAATTATTCTTAGATTTTTTAAATTAAATTTTTAAACTGTTTTAGTGACATTCTATAAAGTTTGCATTTAAAATAATAATCCAAGGGTTATAAAATTTATATCACGTGAAAGATCATAAAAATTCCTTTAAAATAAATTCTTTTTCCATTATTTACCTCTAATTTATGATTCTTGTTGAATTTTTAAAGATTAATTTTTAGAACTTAATTTATTAAATGATGATCACGTGGTTTCGTTTCTTTTAATTTTGCGTCACGTGAATAACAACGAAATAGATAGAAAATATAATTTTTTATTAACGAATAGACAAAAAAAAATATTTTTACTATCCAAAAAAATATTAAAATACAGTAAAAGATATGTTCCTCAAACTGTACTATATTAACTGCACTATATTCTTTAGTATGTTCTATTAAATTTAATTGTAATATTTTCCTCTACATTATTTTGTCTATAAAAATATCCCTTACGATTTTTTATAATATTTTTTTTGCATCAGTTGCATACATTGATCGCTGTATTCATTAAATATGTATATATATATATATATATATATATATATATATATATATATATTATATACACACATATATATATATATATATATATATATATATATATATATTTTTATATATATATATATATATATTTGCATTAACTGCATACATTGACCGTTGTATTTAATTTGAATTTACTCCGTAGCGAAGTACGGGTTTTCAGCTAGTTTTAACATGAATGTCTTCGATGGCCACAAAACTTGAAAACCTCGCATCAATATATTGAAGAATTTTCTTTCATTTTACGTAAAAAATATTACAAACGTAAGTTGATACCCCTGCTGTTAAAGTGCTTTAAAATTTAGTGCAACACTGTTTAAAAAATATTTAGCCCTTGGGATTCAAAAAGATGATCCTACCGCTCCTAAACCAACCAAAAAAATCAACCATTTTAAAAAGATGAAACTCTGATACCCGTTTACCTAGTGCTTTAATGAAAATATTTTTATGGTTTATTGGGGTCTCACCAACCGCGTGAAGGTAAACTTGCTGGCATTTTTACGTTGGGTAGATTTAGGATTAAATGTCAGTAATTAGCAAGTACTGCATCGAAACTATAAATACCAGATCTGATAGCGGTGTATAGAGAAAATAGCTCACTTTTACCCAGACTTGGGTGTATATAATTTGAAGTGGCACTCTAAATGAATTTGATACAAACACAGTTTATACATGAAACAATGTTTATTGAATTCGTTGCACATATAGAATTTGTATTTACTGCAATAAGCATACGTACTACTTGTACGGAATATATATATTAGCATTCAATAAAAATACACCTTGCCATACTCACAAACCAGCAGAGAGTCAAACCAGCAGTACTGCCACGTAAACTTTGGGCCTGCTAAGCACAAGCGTCGGTTAACACCTGGAGCTGCTTACATCGTAGCTCCCTCAACTCGCTTATCTATCAACCAACAAAACCTTTTTCAACCTCTGTATTTATCAAGCTATTTGGTATTTATACCAAGCGCGTATGCCGAAATTAGCATATCTCAAGCAGCTTCTTTAATTCATTCACTTAAAAGTTCGATTTTTGTGAATCGAATCTTGTGTATACCTTACAGGTGTTCGCATTAAATCACGGAGGAAGCCAATAATTAATCCTATGGCGGATCATACTGAGGCTGTAGAGAAAATCCCTTGAGCAAAATATTTAAAATCTCATTTTCTTGAAATATTTTCGCTACTTAAGTAGAATATGTTTGCTGTACGTCAATAGCCTCTAAACAAATCTGTGGATAGTTACATTTGGATACATTAGAGTGGCATTTGCAAATAAAACAAACATCGCTCTTTGGATTTTATCTTGCTCGCAGCTGAGAACTTTGCACGTTTTGAAGAGTAATTGCTTTGGAATGACGAGTCATAGGATTTACTGATTCGGTTCTATGGACGCATTTGGGATGGCGAGAATAGGAAAAATTGTTTAAAATGGAGTGTACTGTTTAAAAAGATAGATAGAAGATTTATTTCAACTATTTGACACCCTATTGGTTGGATGTTTTACCCAGAACCGTAAAGAAGATGTCACTATGAGAGAAATCGGGGACAGGTGTCTATGTGCCGATGCCCCGTTCACGTTTATCGTGGAGAATATCTATGTGGATGAAGAGAGTATATTCAGCATAATTTGAAACTTCTCGTACTTCTAGGCACACTATCGAATAGATTTTTCCAGTTCTACAGCAGATAGGAACTCATTTACATATAGCATGTTTATGGTAGGTACATATAATTTATATAATTCAGTTTATTTTAAAGTTCGAGAAATATTTGAATTGTCACAACTCACTTAAAGTACTGTAGAAATATTACAAACACAAGTAGATCTAAAAAGGATAGTACTATAAATGGAGATGAGAAGCACGCTCCGGTGTTTTTCGATAACTTAGAGTAGACGTAACAGAATTCTACGACATAAGTAAGTAGAACACATAATTTTAGTCTAGGTATGTGAGTTGACATACGCTTTAAATTAAATAAGGAAGAATTATTTTATATATATATTCCAACTAATGACATTATGCATATCTAGGTAAATGCCTTTTGTTAATTAGAACATTAAGTAATTACACACTCAGTTCAAATTTTGACTGTTTTACATAGTAAATGGGAATACTTATTTCTTAAAAACCTATTTCAAAATTTAATATGAATCAAGAGGGGAATAAAAGTTTTAAATGTTTATTGTTTGGGAGTTATTACATTCGATAGCATTGTGTGTTAGATTTCGTATAAGATTAGCAAGAAGTCTTTATTAGAAGAATATATTTGTGATATTTTCGTGTAATAATTCTTATTAGTCTATTTACCCATTCCTTATACATTCATACCGTTGTTACCAAATGCCAGGACATAGTGGCTTCTACTCCGTAACTCTTCAGGCCTACAAGCATCTCTGCACTGAACAAATAAAACATGACAGTGCGTCGCAAGAAAATATCTAAATTCTCAAAAGTTGTGCAGACATACAAAAAATGTGAATCACCGAAGCCCATGGAATGAATATGAGCCCGAAGACAATAGGAACCAGTCAAAAGTCTAAAACTGATCATTCTTGCTTTCTAAGGAGATTTCTGGATATAAGTGATGTTATTGTTGAGTAACCTCGAAGTATTGCCTTCGTATGTTATACAGAAAACTTTAAAAGCGTACTTATTATTATTTTCTGTTAAAATTTTGAATAAGTAGGATATGTCATAGTTTTTCGGGTATTTTTTTGAAGGTCCATGTTCCCAGTGCCGTAACTAGCCATTCCTTTGCCCTGGGCAAGACTTTTAATTTGAGCCCCTTACCCTTTGAGGGGCGCCGTTTGCAAAGTGCAAACGCCTAAATCTGGTCTTTTGTCACGTGCATTCAATGTAATACAGTTAAATGAACAGAAAAATGGCTAGTGACGCCATCTGTTATCAGTTTAAAGAAGTAAAAACATTTTTCAATCTTTAATTGGAAAATTTTTTAAAAATTTTTATGTTAATAAAAGTCGGGAAAAATTCTGCAGCGTGCAAACTGTAGAGTTTGTTGCCCCTGAAAGGGTTAATTATTCAGATTTGGGATAATAATAAAATAAATACAGCATTTTGGGCCCTCCTTCCAAGTGGGCCGTGGGCGGGTGCCTCTGTTGCCCCTGCCTAGGTACGGCACTGCATGTGGCCATAGAGGTTATTAACCCAGTAAGCGCCGCTATATGAACCGAGTCATCTAAATACAATCTAACGTATTTTTTAAGTACATTACTTGCTCAAATGATGTCCAGTTTAAATTTTTAAAACATCGGCATTCGTATAGAATTTGCGTTAGGGGTCCCAAAAAATAAAAGACTTGGCGCTTAATGGAGGTAAAGCTTGTTTCTTTAGCGCATGAACATCCAAGCCGTATGTTACGCTAAATTCAAGCAAGTAAGCATTTAAAACCTCCTAAAACGAGTATTCTATATTATTTATGGAAATAAATATGCATATTTAAAATATCATTGTAGTTTTTAATCATGTATAAAAATTTCCTGAGGCAGAACGTGATATCCATCAAATAGAACGATTCCAATAAATTTCTGTATGTCCATTTCAGATAATGGAAATCCATTGTTATTCTGTTGCAGAGGGTATCTTAAAGTTTCTTCTGTCAGATGTTTCGTGATTTGTAGGTAATTTTTAAACACCATCTGTTTAAACCGCATTTAAAATCTGCTAACCATAACCACGTAACATTTATTCAGCATAATAGAACTGCACGTATGACAACAAAATAGAACACATATTTGTACATATTTTTAAAAATATTTCGAATACAATTTGTCATGGTTTTACTTTAAATCATAGCGAAAGGAAACATATGTCGAATACTTTAATGAATAAATTGCCTAATTCTGAATCTCTTAATATCTTCTGACATTCTTCGAATATTTTGTTCTAAATTAGAGGTCTAAAATATGCATTATTTCTTGGAATAAATTGCAGGAAAACGTAAAAGTAATCAATTTGTAAAATTAATCAATCTCTTCTAGAAATTTTCAGTTTCAATTACTTAAAATGTTCATGATAAAATATTCAGCAAAATCTTTTTTTATCAGCTGCAGTATTTATAAAATCAATAAATGCAAAGTTTTTGCCCCCGTCCGTTTCCGTGAGATAAGCATTAAAACAATTCTTAAAATACTTTCGTTCACTTTTGGTTCCATAAGCCACATTTGCGCTTAATTGTTTTCAGTCATAACTGTTATGTCGCATTGCGTAACTCATAGCTTATGATTAGCTAATTAACTTTGAAAACTTAGTTCAGACATTAAATTAAGCATATACGCTTCAGTGTGGCACATATTCTATTTTAAGAATTTCGAATAAAACTTCGAAAATTGAATTTTGTAGTAAAAGAATATTACTGAAACCCTCTTTTATTTTCAATTAGTTAGATGCTTATGTAATCGTTAAAATAATCTATAACCAGTATAAACACATACATACACACACACACACACACACACACACACACACACATATATATACCGGGTGGTCATGAAGAAACTTTGCTGATATATGGACCTCTACGGGCGTTCAATTCAACCTATCGAAATGAGATTTCAGATATAGTTATTCAGAGGTACGAGCTCGGGATTCTGAGAAAGGCAACACAGTGACGCTCACGGTTACGGTTATAGTTATAAAAACTGGAAGTTTTCAAATGGCAACGCCCACTTTTTCCCGTCGCAAAATGCTCAGAGCATGCAAAAACCCTAAAAAGCGTTGGAACGGTACGTATATTACAAAACAATGGACGCAATATGCACGCACAAAAAACAGCACTGCGAACGGCCAACAAAGACAGTATCGGGGCGCACGGAGGAAATTTGCATATGACAGAGGCTAGAAACCAATCACAGAACGCCGTTCGCCAGATATTCAGCGTAGAAAACCGATAAAAAGATCTCTGATCGTGTTGTTTTCCGGTTGCGTATAAAGAAGTCGCCATTCTTTTTGAAAATCGCATATTTTCAGACTTTGAAACTTTATCAGGTAACTGTATTCGATTTTCTGTACTTGTTAATCCTTAACTATTGCATGTTTTATGCTACCACGTTACAGATAAGATAGTAAGCTACGTTTTGAGATAATTAATCAAGGGATATCTTTAGCAGATAATGGATGTCTTTCAGTAAAATTTGAACATACTGTTGGTCTAAAAATGGGCTACCAGAGACGGTCTAAAAACGGGCTAGCCCATATTTAGTCCCTTTTCTCATCCATCACATATCTTTTTATAATTTTTTGGTTATTTTATTCTAAATCAGTGGTATTTTTTTAAATTATATATTTTAAAAAATTATCTTTGAGTGTTGATATGTTATATTCTGTAATTATTTCAATTCCGGACTTGCGACCTCGAGAGGTCGCAAGTCCTCAAAGGCATGTCTTCAGACGGGCATAGCGTACCGGAACGGGTTCACTCGGTCCTTGTGCAAATAAGCACTTAACAAAACAAGGAAGAAGCAGATTCTAGGGTCTGTAAGTGATGTAGAAGCCATAAAATCCCCCCCCCAAAAAAACAACCTAAAATGGACAAACTATAAGTGGTGCAAAGAGAACTACCAAGAACCTTTGCACTCCGAGGAAGAACATAATAATCCCAAGTTTGATGATAGTGACAGCGACCTGGATTCTCCACAAGGAGATTACTCTGATGACGGCGATGCAGACTGCATCTTTTGTAAAGAACTTTTTTCAGCTGACACAAGAGGAGAAACGTGGGTGCAATGTTTTCAGTGAAATGTGTGCTCAAGCATAATGTGTGGGGGCAGAAAAGGTTGTATATGTGTGCGACTTCTGGAATTTTTTATTTCAATGCGGAGGCACTTGTTCTCAAACATTCGCCTATACTACGCCGCAATTTTACTGCCCATTTTATTATGGGGGCACCATATAGGCGGACGGCATTACCCCCTATGAAGGGACGACACGAACGGAGGCATTTTTCGTGGCGCGACGCCAGGATTCGATCCAAGAACTCTCAGCACCGAAAACCAGAGCGCTGGAAATAAAATTAAAAGGTAGCATTTTCCCGATTTTCGATTGTTTTTATTTAATTTTTATATTTTTTTACACAAATCTTATAGATAGCCTATATTTAGACCACCATTTGAAAAACTACATACTAATTTCCCAACTTTTCCAATTAAATTTATTGTAAACTACACAGAATGTTGTAACTTTTTTCCTTACTATCTTGA
This sequence comes from Dolomedes plantarius, assembly GCA_907164885.2. Classification (NCBI taxonomy): domain Eukaryota; kingdom Metazoa; phylum Arthropoda; class Arachnida; order Araneae; family Dolomedidae; genus Dolomedes; species Dolomedes plantarius. Next base: position 163,288,746 of record OU015491.1, on the reverse strand, counting down.
TCCTTACATGTTTTATGTTGTATTAACATATTAACATCTTGAGAATAGTGAATATATAGCTGACCTGACCTCAAAATGAAACATGTAGCCTATATTTGGACCTTCTCCTCTCTCTCTCTCTGTGTGTATATATATATATATATCCCCATTCACAAGTTCTATTCCCTTAAATTTGAACATATATTCATATATACTTAATGCAAACACATATTTTAACAAGCACTACTTTAAGCATATCAAACTTTGTACTCGCATAGCATCCGCATGCAATTTTCTTTATAAATAGAACTTATTATAGGCATGAAAGACTTTTAAAAGTGTAATAAAAATAAAGGCAACAAAGAGTCTAGACACATACTAACCGGTATTTACAATTTCAAGTAATTCCTATAATTCTATTATATCTTTTTAAAAAGTTTTCAAGGAGGATATAGCATGGGGAATCCTCCATCTGAGGATGCCTCGTAATTCTTTTCGGGACATTCTTGAAAGTTCTGTGAAATGTGTTCCGCGGTGATACAGAAACCTATATCGTACGACGGTATATTTTATGACAATATTGGATCTAACCTTTCAAACAGCCTCTTTTCTACGTCGTGACATTAAGATTTCAGCTGGAGGCGTTATGCTTGCAGTTATGTCATTCATGCAGATAAAATAAGATGTCGTCAACCGTGAAATGCTATAATGAAAGTTCTCACAGAATATTTTAAAGGAATTTAGCTCTACGAAAAATCCTATTTCGGTAAAATAGTTGGCCATCATTTTCCTGGAAATATGTGCCTTTACAACATAAAGTTGGGGTGTTAACAAGCAAGGTAGGCATATATTTTTATGAGTTTTCCCCGCTGGTGTAATATTTTAAAAGAACAATATTTATACTAAAAGAAGGAGGTACTCTTTTATAAGGAAAAATAGACACTATAAAGCACCTTCACGAAGTTCAAAACTTTATGTGAATAGACACGCAAAGGGCCCATACTATTAATTTGTTTTATTTGTATAAAATTTCATTGAGAAAAAAGATAAAAAAGAATTTAACAATTATTTTACGTTTGCCTTAAAGAGTAACAATTGTGGCCCTTTCTAAGTAAATTCAAAAGGAAAATATTTTTTGCAGCGTAAAGGGTAACTGCCTTTATAAAGAAAATAAATTAGAGGTTCTTGCGTTAACATGCGAAATTTTCTTGTAGACAATATATTTTTAAAAGAAATCTTTATAACAGGAGACACATATATCGGAATTTTACCCGGAAAGTAAATTAAAGAATTCGTCCGCTGAAGGTGATTTTTTTAAAGTTTACAAGGGAATATATGATAAAGTCGGGAGAAAAAACTTCAAATTTTAAGTTTTCAAAAATTTTCATTCGACTGGAGTAGAATATGGAAAATAAAGATTATAAAATAAATATGATCAAAGAACATGTTTTTTATCCGTGGCAGCTAGATTTTAAAGAATAACTCTGAAATATTTTTAATAAATGTATTACAAATTTAAACATAGAATTACAATAACAAATGACAGAATAATAAACCCAAAGTAATATCGAAAAGTTATGAATTTATTTAAATGATTCTGTATTGTCAAGAAACAAAGAAGTAATATTTTAAATGACGAGAAAGCAGAAGCTAATCGAGCTGCAATACTATCGTATCCCATTCCTCTACAATAACGGTTAATTAATTCATCGAATTAACAGCATGAGAGAAACAAGAAACGGCAAATATGCTGAACAAAATTAACTAATATCTAGTAAACAGAATCATATCCGAGATAAAAAACGCCTGGTAATGTAACAAACTTCCCTTGAATTAGTGATATATGTACTGGAATGAAAAATGTTGACTATTGCTTTTCTCTTCAAATCATGCTTAAACTCAACAATGGACCTTCAGATTTACAAAAATATGTCCCCAAAATGACTTTTTTCTTTCCGAAAATGATTCTGCAACTCATCAGCTTTAAATTAAAAAAAAATATGTTGATCCGATCATTATTAACCGAGTTATAAGTAGTTTTTTCAAACGTAAACAATGGAAATGTTAGTCAAATTAAAACTTTAAATGCCATTTTCTCAAAACAAGTTTTCATGTCGTTTCGGTAAGTTCAAAATGTTCCATGCGTCATAATTTTTCTTGAATTTCATAAAATTTCATAAAATGATTATTTATATATGTTAGAATAAAACTTAGTAAACAATTCAATATACTATTTTAAAAAACTTAAAATTTTTACAATAAAAAAAAATTTTTTTGATAAAATTTTGCATAAATTGACCTATTTTTATCGATTTTTTTCTAGTTTTTATAAATATGACTGTAAATCAAATATTGCTACTAACTTTTATTATAACTATATAAAGCTAGCTTAAGAGAGAAAATTAGATATCTGAAACAAAAATTAATGTGCATGGAACATTTTTAAATAGAGTAATTAACAAACTGATTTTAATTAATATCTTAATTAATTACATTCTAATTTTTTTAAATTTAGAATTTCCATCTCTAAACAACACTGTATAAGTATACAAGATTTCATATCAATTGGTTAATAAATAAATAAAAAGTTTTTCATGGTCCATTGTAGCCTAAAGGCTGCTGTGTACTAATCCTATTGCATTCGCTCACCTTAATGTTAACCTATGGGGAAAATTTTTCTACTATTTAGAGCTACATAAATGCTGATAATCCAATAAAAATGGCATTTTCAGTTAGCCTGAACGTTTCTGCACCTTGCAACAGGATTCATTTGATAAATTTCATCCTCCAAAGGAATTTATGAGCTCTTAAAGCACTCTAGACTAGATTTTTCCCCAGAATAATTTAAATTTTAAAATATTATTTGAATTTTTTTAAATGAAAAATCCCTCAAAGTGTAAAATGTCCTACTCTAGTATGGAGTATAGTTTTTAAGGAAAATTTTCAAATCCCATTCGTCAATCCTTGGATACATTTTCTCCATAGGTATACATTGAGGTGAGCAAATCCTATAGGGTTAGTACACAACAGCCTTAAGTGACATTGAGTATGACTGTATAGTAAAAAATATAATGCTATCTAAGTATTTCTCGATTTATTCACTAAACAATATTACAAAGGATATTAAATCTTTAGACACTGTAAAAAATAGCAGTCATTGAATATCAGTTTTAAAACAAAACTTTAAAAAATTTCTATTCCATTTATTTAGAAATACCAATTTATAAAACTGAAAAGCTCAAAATTCTTATTTCATAGAATATTTTACGCTTTTCAATACTGTATTCTATAAAATCTTAGGTGTGAAAGGCATTGTTAAGTAGAAAATCATTATACCTGGTTTTTGTCCGAAAAGCAATCTTATAAAACTTAGCCATTCAATCTCTGAATTCGGAAATGTCAGGTAAAAGAAGATTTATCTGAAACACATTTTCAGTGTAATGAATTCATTATTATATCCCTAACGGATTTATGCCCACTGAGAGCAGTATTTTCTAGCTAGGAGAATTTCACTGTATTTGATACTCTTGACATTAAATTCTAATATAAGAGATGACAAGAAAAATATAATGCTTAAAAATCCTTAACGCTCACTGATTGGGGAAGAAATGAAAATTCACAGCACATTAAAAGCAAACCATGTTTCCGTGAAATGTATCTTTAGAAAGTTTCTAGAAAGATGAGAATTTAGCATACATTTCAGTATTACAAATGGCAGGCATAGTTAAAAGATCCAGATTTTGTTGATACAAAATATAGGAAATAAGAAAGGCTGCTGTAAACCAATTATTAAGATCCAATATTTTTAATTTTTTTCCAGTAGGGTAGACATTTGTCAGGGTCATACACAGCGAATTTGTTAGCTTTACTATGAGAGCACCATTTTGGTGAATCAACGTCGCTCCCTATATGGCTGCCACTAAATGTAATCCGAGCACCCCATCTGGGGTGTTGTACCGTCCTCCAACCATACAAACCACATGGAAGGTTTCTAAAATCCTAATCAAAGTATATTTGATATAATAATGAGGGATCCTTATTATGGAGAAAAACTTGCGTACACGTACTCTATGACGTCGTACAATGTACTATAGACCTAACAGTTACTAGAACGACAAAAGCGGCAATCTTTTAAAAAAAAAAAATCTGCCATTTTTTTTTCCTGACAAGGCCATTTTGCTCTATGCATAAGGCAAGAATATCGTCGCCTAACAACGATCTAAAACACAATGGTCCAACAAAAAATCCATAACAATAGCTCAAGAAGAGTGGTTTATGTGCCAGACGTTCTGCAGGATTTATTCCGCAACCCATCGAACGTAAACGACTGAATGCTTCAAAGCAGTTTCAAAGAAATCCGCATGAACTTCTGCGCCATTCCGATACAGTTGCTGAAACATGTATTCATCAATTCCGGCCCGACTTGGAACCACAGAAAAAACAGTGGATTGAAGCAAATGTCTAAGAACTGCACCAAAGAAAGCAAAAATGCTTCAAATCGAAATAACAGTTATAACCACTAGATTTTTTTTTAAATTCCCAGGGTTTAATCTTTATTAACTACTTGGGAAAGGGCGAAATAATCACTGGAGAGTAGTATTCATCTTTATTGGATCTTTTAAATAGTGAAAATAAGACAGAAAAAGTCACACTTAAAGAAAAAAAATATTTAACAACAAAATTTTTTTTAAAAAGTCCATCTTCATTTCACTTCTCTCTAGACATATCAAGTAACTCATATATATATATATATATATATATATATATATATATATATATATATGTATATATATATATATATACACATATATATATATATATATATATATATATATATATATATATATATATATATATATATATATATATATATATATATATGTGTGTGTGTGTGTGTGTGTGTGTGTGATATGGGGAGAACGGCCACCGTTCATTGCACTGAAGATGCCGCAACCCCATACCACGGTGAAAGCATTTTAGTTCGCTGGATTACTGGACGCTACTCTGGCCGAAAAAATCGGACGCTGACACAAGATTCCGTAAACGTCATATTTATTAAAATCGCCGGCCCCTCCGCCGGGATTTTCGTAGCAGGCAAAATATTACAGAGTGCGTCTAAATTTAGACATCAGATAGTTTTATACAGTCATCCCATCACGTGACACAGAGGAGTGACTTACTTTTTGATTGGATAAAAGTTATTTATTGATGCGCTGATCTGATCTAATTTTTATGGACGCCGCGTCGCGTCTAATTTCGTTAAAAAGTCAGCCATCTTTAATGATAGTGCCTGGGGTGACCAAAAATTGTAACAATGGGATTTCTACATAAGTTTTACTGGGACGACACTACTAAAATTTAGCCTATCTTTTGGGATTTAACACGAATGCCCAAGGAAAAATTAAGTACTTAATAAGATTAAAAAGGGGTATATAATTTTGAATAGTAAAGTGATAAATTAATAGTTTTTAAATGTTAAGATTGTTGAATTAAGTCATTACTAGTTTTTTAATATTATAGAATATCCCCCCCCCCCCCGTCCGAGAAGAGGCTGACCTGCAATGCCTGCATTGGAGGGCAGACTCACTCAGATGAGTGAGAAGAATGGGCATTAACAAAAATTTGGAATAGTTTCTTTAAGTGTTGTCTGCAAAAGTTAGCTATAGCACAAAACATTTTTAAAATCACGTGACGAGATGACTCTACATCATTAGCGACTTTATTGAAAACATAAGAAAAATCACTTTAAGAAAATAAGTAAACTTAAATTTTAAAATTTTACATAATTTCTAGCTGAAAAAAATTATGTGTATGGCTGCAGTCCCCACTCATCAAAATCTCAGAAAAAAAGTCAATTAAGTACAAAAAAAATTGTAAATTACCAAAAAAATTTTCACTGGAAACATATATTGAATGCAATATCTACAATCATCTCGAGTTGAGTAATACAAAATAACAGAACATGACAATAAAAATATCAAAAACAAACAAAAATTAAGTAAGTGAAGTTGACTTTGATAACAAGTTGAAAATTCAAAAATTTTCCTCAACTTCCACTACTATAGAGTGAGTCCAAAAACAAATTTTATTTATTTTTTCTTTGCCATGAATTTGCTGTGCAACAATTTTAGTCCTTTCACAGTCATGACCTTGTTGAGGAAATTACAGCATTTAAAAATCACAGTTTTTTAGTGCTGTGCTATTTTGTTTCACCAACGTGGATTACACACAAAAATTTCACATTGTCTTGACTTGCTTATATATAAAGAAAAATAGTTCTCTAGCCATGAAATAAAAATCACAGTTTATAATAAAAATCACACTTTCAATAAAAATCACATTTCTAATATATAAATTGTATATAAAAATTACAGAATATTTGTTACATTACTAAAAAACTCAATCACCTTAAAAGTTTTCAGTATATCAATTTCTTAATCATTTTATTTATTTGTATATCTTTATTTTGCTTCTTATCCTCATTTCGATAGACATTATCTTCATTGTTTCAACATTATTTACTTATTAAAAAAATCTCTATAAGATATTCATTATTTATTCTTTTCATTTCTCTTCTAACAATATTTACTTATTTTAAAAATATTTTCACTTAATATTCAATTTATTCATTCTACATTCATTTGTGCACATTTATTTTAACTCTATGTGGATATCCAAGTTTTTGTGTTGAAGGATCCTTGTTGTATGTGTGTCACCGAAACTCTTAGTTTCAAATTCTTTCTTAATTCTACCTCTAAGGAGTGAGGGTTTGTGTTTATGTTTGTGTAAAAGTGGGTTTTCTTTCTCCCTATTGTACAGCGACTTATAAGGAGGAAAGAATGGCCGTACATTGGACCAACCGTTATTCTCTCGACAGGATATGACAGCCAGAAAAACAACATCGTGCATAGTGCAAAGATGAAGAAAAAGGAAAAATGTGCAAATGTCATACCTGTGGGAGTGTAATATAGAAATGGGAGGACAAAGGAGTGGCCATCCCAAAGCCTGTTTTAGTTATTACTTAAGCATATAGTTTTCAGCACTTTAAGTGTCTGAATTGGTGAATTAAAAACAAATAACAAAAAAATCAGAAAAGATCTTAAACAGCTGGGATGACATCCAACGCGCTTGTAGAGGGGTTGATAGGAACAATTATTCAAGGAAGAGAAAATTTACTGAAAGGTAAAAGAAGTAGAAATGTCATAGTCGGGTTTAATTTCAGATCCAAAAAAAATTCACATGTAATAGTACTCTTAAGAAGAAAGCTTAAGTTAGACAATTTTTTTTCCACAGTTTTATCTTTAGTAGGACAACACATAATTAATTATATCAAATTTTAAAAAAATATCATGATGTTAAGCATCAAACAGAAAAGAAAAAAATGGATCTATTGTTTGTCAATATTCGTGGTGTAGTTTTAATTTCTCTGGTGCATTATAGTATCCTAATTTGCAAGCATGGACAATTTCAGAATTTTGTTTGGTGTGAAAGTTTGGCTCATCAATTTCATGTTAAATAGAATCAAAAACACACAACATATGAAATTATTAAACACACAATAATAAAATACTCCTAATACCAATAATAATAATAATACCTCAATATTCTCTATTAATTGCCATAATTTAATGTTAATGTTCAAAATTCAATTTCCAAAATATTATTCCATCAATTAACACAAATAACCAACATTCTTTTACCAATATCTATCCTAGCTTCTTAAGTTAACCACGAAACCGATAAACCAAAATTAATTTTTCTTTTCTTATATCACATTTTGCTATGAATCCTCGCTATTTTTCGCATACTCATAATTTCTTTTTAATATCTTCACAAACATATCTCTATCTCGAGAATTTTCTGGGGCGGATGAACCAAATATAACATACAATGGTCTTTAATTCTCCAATTGTGGGTTTTTTGGCACCCTAAGTCATGTTATAAGGAAGTTCCGTTTATATGAAAACTGTAATTACGCCCTTAAATCCAACTGTAACCTCCGGAAATCTCCTTTACTTAAATTCGTAAAAATACTCGCGAAGTCCAAAAAAGTATCAAATGTAATATATCAATAATAATCAAAATATCTAAATTATAAAATTTTCTTGATGTCTGAAATAATTACTAAGTTATCCAAGGAGATATTTTTCAAAATCAAAACCACAAGGCTCGCATCAGATGTTTAAATTTAGAAAGCTTAATTTGAAAACCGCAAAAATTCTAGGTTAAATGAATTGGAATAAGTTTGGTTCTTTTCGTGATTGTTTACCATATTACCGCTGACAAATCAAATTTATAGTCGAATTGGCGTCCAAACGCGGAAGTGATTTAATGTATTTTCTTTTCTCCGCGACGATTCTGAATTGGTTTCGAAAACACGTATTGATAGAATTAATACACTCATTTAACATTTCAATTTAATGTAACCAAAGATTATTACTTTTCTTAAAACACCAAAATATTCATTACTAGAAAAAGAACACAGAAATATTACAAAAATTATACAGAAAACACACACTTATAATCATTTTATCAAATATAAGTCTCGAAAATTTCTTTAGTGCAATCCAAAATAGAAACAAAACATTCATTTTATAAAATGAAAACCCAAAATATACATTGTAAGCCATTGATATCTTTCGTTTTTAATTGTATCATTTTTACTTAGCTAAATCAATAATTTGAAAATACTTTCACTGAAACACATTTATAATAAATTTTTATCAGTATCTATTAATATTAAAATTTTTCACCCTCAATAATAATTCGTAAAATTTAGCTTACCAATTGAAGAAGTTATTCACACTCTTCACCATTATCCTTATTAATTTTCACCATTACATATCTTCATAATTTTAACATTTGCAGCTCTGTTCTGAATTTATCTTGGTGAAGTTCTTGGCTTAGTTAGTCCCAGGACACAGTATCCCAATTGGAACATTATGAATGAGCACTTTAAAGAAATTTCTTGACATACACATATTTTTTTCTTTTTTCTTCTTCGGAATCTGTAGAATTTTTTCTTTTGGTAACATTTTAGAAATAACATATTGCGTTGAATTGCTGAAACAACCTTGCATCGCGAACACATTTTTCTATATCGATGACACAACACTTTCACAAAAGATCACAAACACTCGAACGAAGGACTGATGTCGCACGGAATTAGTCGCAATTTTTCTACTGAAGACTCATGGAAAGCGTTGATTTTGGAAACTCGCTGAATTGGAAAAAGGATTATGTCACACGGATAGAAGAACAATGAATTTAAATCCACAATCACTGGTCATCACACGGCAAGACGAAAAACAAAAACACAGTCTTGAAATCCAGATATAAGAGCGATGAACTCCCTCGAACGGCAATTATAAATTTCCATTACTCTTTTAGAGTTGGATACTGAAAGAGCAAGAATAGATTTAGTGATAACAGTTCAATAACAAAAGAAAATCACGCAGATTAATTGACAGTGATATCTCCAAATCGTCTTTTTCTAAAAGAAATAAACCGTGTTCCATCAGTAGTTTCAAGTTCCAGTATCCATAAGACTCGTCTCTCTCCGAACGGTTATTTTATTTATTTATTTAGGCGAAGGTCCATCGGAGGGAAAAAAAATACGAACGACACCTCCTCCGCATAGTTGAAGAATTTCCGTCCCGAAGATGTCACCGAAGAAAAGCACTATTTCACTATTTCATAAGACGTGAGGATCAAAGAATGTTTCCAGTGACTGAAGAGATTACACCACCAAGAAGACTGAAAAAAAACCAAGGACCAGACATTGACCCTTAAGATGCGTTGAATTGGAAAGAAAATGACGTAACACGTTGGAGGTGACTTACTTCCGTTTTCTGCGTTGCTGACTTGGCGCGGCGAAATTAACTAAAAACGCTGAACCGGGGGGAAAAAAGTATCAGCCGACGATCCTTATGGCAATGGAAATCCTTGGGATCAGACAGCATCAGGTTCGGTTCATTCCGTCTCTTATGTGATATGGGGAGAACGGCCGCCGGTCATTGCACTGAAGATGCCGTAACCCCATACCACGGTGAAAGCATTTTAGTTCGCTGGATTACTGGACGCTACTCTGGCCGAAAAAATCAGACGCTGACACAAGATTCCGTGAACGTCATATTTATTAAAATCGCCGGCCCCTCCACCGGGATTTTCGTAGCAGGCAAAATATTACAGAGTGCGTCTAAATTTAGACATCAGATAGTTTTATACAGTCATCCCATCACGTGACACAGAGGTGTGACTTACTTTTTGATTGGATAAAAGTTCTTTGTTGATGCGCTGATCTGATCTAATTTTTATGGACGCCGCGTCGCGTCTAATTTCGTTAAAAAATCAGCCATCTTTAATGATAGTGCCTGGGGTGACCAAAAATTGTAACAATGGGATTTCTACATAAGTTTTACTGGGACGACACTACTAAAATTTAGCCTATCTTTTGGGATTTAACACGAATGCCCAAGGGAAAATTAAGTACTTAATAAGACTAAATAGGGGTATGTCATTTTGAATAGTAAAGTGATGAATTAATAGTTTTTAAATGTTAAGAGTGTTGAATTAAGATATTACCAGTTTTTTTAATATTATATATATATATATATATATATATATATATATATATATATACTATGTAAGTATGTATGTGTGTGTACATGTGAATGAGTTCCTGTGTGTGTGTACTCAAGCACGTGAGTAAAAGTGAATACACACAATTGTATGAAAATAGAATACTTTATTTTCTTTATTTCCATGTAATTTAGATAAAATTACTAAAAATGTTGGAAAATGCGTATTTTATTTTTTCTTGAGGTGATAGAAGCGCAACCAACGGGAAAGAGTTTATACAATACGTAGAAAATAAAATAATCTACTTTTCTTTTAAATAATTTTCTAATGACTTTCAATTTTATTTCCGTCTAGGTTAATTACATATGATGTTAATTTATTTGTTTCCTTTCATTCTGTTGGTTTTATAGCATATTGTTCCTGCAAAATCGAGTGTTTAATTCAAAGCCTAATTAAATTTTAATATATTTATAAATACATCTATGTATTTAATTAAAGATTATATAGTTAAAATAATCTTTAGTTCAGCTTTCTTAAACCTTTTTTTGCATATTGATTTCCTCTAACTGCTTTTCTCGCTCGATTAAAGTAATTATTTTTTCTGCGCTATAGTCTTTTCTTCTTGTGCCTAAGGAGTGTGCAAACATTAAATAATTTTAATTTTTACAGGAATAAATCTCAAAATAGCATTGCACCATAATTATCATCGTTTGAGTTTTCTCTTTTAATCACATACAAAGCATTGATGAACGAATTACTTAATCTTCATTAACATGTAATAAAGTAGTTAGCACAATGCCCGGTATTGCATCAGCTGGCACCTGGTGTGGAGGCGTAATCGTTGTTACCACGGCATTTACCAGGCATTTTGGAAAGGTTAGATAACCTAACTGATAACAGTAACTCCTATAATGACATTATTACTGTAATCGGTATTGCTTATTTTTTTCCAAGTTATTAAAATATTTCTAAGATTATCGAAAAAGTGAAAACTGGACAAATTAACGAATCCTTATAACCAAAAATATCAAGAAAGCATTATTGCATATATTTTAATTTTCTTTTATTTAAGAATACGGAAAAAAATCTCATCTTGTTTGTATACGATAAAATTTCTCTATGGCGGCCATTAATGGTTCCGAAAAAAGTGGCCGTTTTGAGGTGTGGACATCGAAAAGGGGTTTCTTCCATAACATTGGCTCTATAGAGTCTTCATTCGGTTCTCAACAAAATATGGCCGTATAGAGGGTTGGCTATCTAGAGAGGTTTCACTGTACATATAAGTAAGGACGAATATGTACTATATGTACATATTCGTAGTACATATAGAATATGTACATATTCTACATAAATATACACTGAGCGGCCACTTTATTATGACCACCTGACAATTTTGGGCAAATGAGCTATTGCGTCACAGTATTGCCGCTGGAGGGTGAGATATGTATAAAAAGTAATTGCAGGAAAAGTGAACCATCAATTGAACTGTGTTGCTTGCGAAGATATGGACAAAAACGGTTTGAAAGCGAAATGATTGTTGGCTCTCGAAGCATCGGAATCAATACCAGTAAAATGGCTGCACTTGTGATGTGTTCGAGAGCAGTAGTTATTAATGTTTAGAGAGAGTGGACTACGAAGCAGAAAACTGGGTCTCAAAGTCAGGCTTGTGGTCGTCACAGGTTACTGAATGTTCGATCTGAAAGGAGACTTGCCAGAATTGTCCAGTCCAACAGAAGAGCAACAGTACATCAGGTACCGGGGAATCTTAATCAAGGAGCAACTGCGAACGTCTCTGAACGAACTGTTTGCCGCACACTACACAGCAGATTCTATGGATGTCAACGACTTGTTCGAAAGCTTCTAATGTCTATCTTGAACAAGAGCAGACGTTTCCAGTTCACAAAGGAACACAAGGATTGGACAGTAGATGACTGGAAAGGGTCATGTGGTCCGATAAATCGTGTTTTCAATTACACCATGCATATGGCAGGTTGCGAATATAGAGAAAACCCCACGAAAGCATGGATACCAACTCATTGCCACAAAACTTCAAGCTAGTGGAGGCAATATTAGGGTTTGTGTGATGTTTTATTGGCATTGCATGGGTCCTTTGATTCCTGTGAAACAATGTCTGAATGTCCAATGGTATTTAAGTGTTATCACAGATCAAGTACATACTGTTATGTTAATGGTGTACCCTTCCGGTTATGGATACTTCCAGCAGGACAATGCTCCTTGTCATAAAGCTGACACTGTCCTCAGATGATTCGAAGAGCATGACGGAGAATTTACCTAGCTTCGTTGGCTTGCACAATCGCCAGATTTCAATCCAGTTGAGAATTTGTGGGATCAGATCAAACATTGCATCTGGCATCTGGATCCAGTACCATCAAATCTTAATTGGACAGTGCAGTTCATCGGATATGGTCTCGAATTCCTAATACTACCTGCCAACACTTGTAGAATCCATGACAAGAAGAATTCGTGCATTATTAAGGGAAAAAGGAGAACCAACATCGTATTCAGGGGGTGGTCATAATAATTTGGTCACACAGTGTATATTCTATAAATACATATACATATACATATACATATTCATATACATATTCATATACATATTCATATATATATATATATATATATATATATATATATATATATATATAGGCCTTATTTGAATAGTGGGCAACCTTCATTTTTGTTCCTTTTGAGATACAGAGCTTATAGTTTAATGAGTGCTGAAAAATGACTGCTGAAGTCTGATTTGAGGTACTCTCTGTTGGCAACAAAAATAAGCTGGATGTTTACCAGTTTTAAAATAAGATGGAAATTGTATGAACATGAAAGTGAGGCTAACTTCCTTTATTTAAAAATGGTGGAGCTGACTCACTATTCAAATAAGGCCTTCATATATACATATACATATACATATGCATAAAAATATCTACATATACATATTCTTATTAAGTAGTTTAATAAGTATGGACGACTGGGCTGCACTTCCGCGTATATTACAATTTTCTCTTCACTTAAAATCCTTCATTCGAAATCGGACCTGATGCTTACAGATGTGCATTACATTCACCAGACGGCATCCTTTTCTAATATACCTTATATTAAACTTTATTATCAAAACTCCTCACAAAGACTAAATTCAATTAAATTATACGAAATTTCATGACATACAGGAAACAATTCTTTTAAAAAAATTAAGCGACTTTATTAATATTTATTTATTTTCCTTAAAGGAGGAACAAATGAAAATCGATTCAGCTTGACGATTTTTTTTTCTGTCTAATAGGTTCAATATCTCTCAAATTTTCATAATTATAAATATTATTTCGCTTGAAAAAGAATCTTAACATATTTAGTTATTATCATCGTTTTTCTGCTCCAAAAGATCATTAAATTTATTGCATTAATAAAATAAACTCATACCTGCATTTTTGCTCCTAACATTTCTCATCATCTTGAGCAGTAAATTCTCAGAATTTATAGACTTTTTTTGCGTATAGTAAATGAACATTCCCGAAAATTTTATGAAAGCTAAAGAAAGTGTTATGCATATTTTATCGCAAAATTAACAACTACATCTATCCTTTTTTTCAAGTTTGCTTTCACGAGCAGGGGAAAAAATGACGGCCATTAATTTATGTGAACACATATATTGATCTAATATTAAATTAAAGAAAATGCAAATAGAATATTTATTAATGTAATGAAAAGTTAAGAAATATCGGTATGGCGTAAAGGAATGTTAAAAAATCAAAACGAACAAGAAAGTTAGACAGTTTGGCATCATGTTCGTCAAAAGAATTTTAAACCTGCAAACTAACTTCTTGATTTAAAACGTGTGTTCTAACTGCTCCATTTTTTTTAAAGGAAGACAGAATATAAAGTGTATCCAGATGACTTTTCCTCTCAAAATGAAGCAACATACTACTCCATGATATTCATTTAAATTAACAGTAAATAAAAAAAAATTAAAGTAGAAAGTTTTGTTTAAATGTCTGACATCTTCCTTCACTCACACAGAGGTAACTAATTTTCTCTCTCACTATTTAAATATGAACTATGCCCAGAAATGCACTCTCAGCCTGAAGATTATATTATGGCCCGTACCTGGACCATATATTAATCTTGAAACTAACCATTAAAAAGAACAGGTTAATTGTAATAGTGGGATAATACTTCAATGATTAACACAAATTCGTCTCTTAAAACATTTCATTGATTTTTGTTCTCACTTCATTTCTAAGGTCATCATTAACAAGTAATTACTCGGATGGTGTTGTCGAATGTATAAGCAAAATAACTGAAAATTAATTTAAAATGTAAGAAAGGATAAATATACGTTTCCCTGTGAAGTAATGATATGTAACGCTAAAGCTCACAGTTCTTGAAATGACCTTTAAACTACTGACAACTTTAAATTATACAGTTTTGTGATTATAAGCCCGTTTCAAACTTTTAAATAATGGAATTCCGACTACACTGTTTATAAAACTCCTGCCCTATTTAAAAAATACGGTAGCAAAGTATTTTCACTCTTAAATCTGACTCTAGTTTACATGATGAAAGTTAGTTTTATAATTTTAACTTTACCACTAAAGTTAAGAAAATCTAATAAATCATCAATTTTCTTAGGTATTTAATTCTTTCACCAAAAATTCTTTACTAAAATCTTACATCCAAAGTAATTCAGCTGAATACATTTTGGGATTTACTTAAGTGAAAGAACCTGAGAAACATTACATCTAAAAGTTTTCAGTATGAGAAAAGAAGCTTCGTGATTTTAAAAGTAATTCCATCACGTTTTGCCACATACAACCATAATCATTAGACATAACAGCATTATGGAAAACATTTAGTATATTAGTTTGACATTTATAATGTTCATGAAAGCATATAAGTTCTTAAACTCAACCTCAGCTCAGAGTCATATTGAGTAGGTTTTACATTATTTTAATTACGTAGATTTATTCTTTTCACGGAATCATTGTTAATTAATTAGACTAAGTCGCCATAAAACAATATCTGCATTCTTCTTTTCAATAAACATACTTTCTATCTATAATTAAAATTTATGCTCTGATCTACAAAACCCACATTATCCCACATTTTACTAATGTAGTCTAAGACTCTCAACTGCATAACTCCAATTGACTATCCCAGCCTTTCTCAGAATAAATTCAAGGCACTTCAGAAAGGATGCCGGTTCAAGTATTAAACAACTTATTGATAAAATCTCTAAGGATACTGAGAAACACTCAATGACCGAAGAAACTGTTGCCGTAAATGAATTATTGCTTATCGTGACAGGAGATCTTTAGGACTCTTTGTGAATCTCTGCAGATCTCAATGCTATTTTCATTGTAAAGGAAATATAAAATCCATGCGCACAAAGATATCCAGCATTTACAAAAGTGTCAGTTAAAAGCTATGTTTGAAAAAAAGATATTAAAACGTCTTATCGTAGAAAAAGGTGATTTAAAATTCTTAGGGGTAATTTAGATTAAGCTATGACGTAAAAGGTAGAAAATTAATTTGCCTGGTGTGTCCAAACTTAACCTCGACTAAAGCTATAGGTACTTCGAAGCAAGACTAGAACCATACAAAGCAATGAATCTCACCTGCCTACTGTAAAAGCATCTTCAATCACTGTTCTGATCTTTGATTCATTTAAATTGCCTGGCCTAGGATCAATACTGTCAAGTAGCCGTGAATGGAGTAAGGTGTTATAGTACTCACTACACTTTCTAATCATTTTCTATCTTTTTGCGGTCACAGACATATTCAAGGGCTCTCTAAGATGTATTGAGCTCAAATAATGTCAAAGTTATTAAGGTGAGAAAAGCTATTTATGAGGAAAAATTTAACTCGCAAACAAGTCGTCGCAGTACAGTCATTTTTCACCCGTTGAATTTTTAGGGGATTTCAGAATGAAAAAAATGCAGAATTGTTAGAGTTTCTGTTGGTAGTAGAGTACCTCGCAAAAAAATAAATAACAATAATTAAGATGTAAACACAAATAATCTTCGAAATTTTGCACCGACTGACTGGAACTATGCCCCAAGGAATAGATAAAAGATCCAAGGAAGTATTGAAAAAGCAAGTTTTTTGCATTAATCTGATTTTACTGGACAGAATATTCACATGGCTGCCATATTTCTATATGAAATAATGTATTTCCAAATAAAGAATGTCAGGACTTGGTAACAAATATAATTAAGAGAAAAAGTGAAGAAAAATATTGAAAATAATTTTTAGTTTCAGTTTTTTATTAATTCATCTTTCATCATTCTGCATTTTTGCATAAGATGTTACCATAACAATTATAGCCTTTCCTGTTTGACAAAATATATAAAAAGTAAGAGAAAAAATTTAAAATGAACCATTTCTCACTATATTAATTTAGACAGATAACTAAAAAAAGTAAACAGTAGAATTCAGGATACATAGGTTCACCAAGATAGAATGTTCCTGTATTGAATTTATAGTAGAATACATTTATTTAGCGTATAATTCAATATTTTAAAATATATTTATTAAGTTGTTGTATGGGCAATATTTTTTCTCCAGTTTAACATCTATTTATAGCATCGAGGTTTTGCTAGATCACTAAATATTTCTTTGCTTTTTTCCTACTTGAAAAAGCATATATTTAATTTTTAGTGATCTGATTTATTAACTGTAATGGTAAGATGTCCTTATTTAGGATATTTAATGAATGCTTAACTTTCCCTTTGAATCAAGAGAAACTTAGTACCGGAATTTGAAACTTGCTTTTTATAGTTTTGATTGAAAGTGCAAGAGTTTTAATGATTTTTCTCAACTGTCAAGAAAATGTGGCAAACTTTTGTTCACAATAAATTCAAACAAAATAATCTTCATGCATCAGTGTCGGTACGAGTGCATCATCTATGTTCTTCATTCATATTATTGTATTTAGGATATTTGATCTCTAAGAAAAACAGTTTCTCTATAAATCCAGTATAAACGTAAAGTTTGACGAAGAACAGTATGTATTGAATACATACCATACCAAAATTTTAACCTAAACATTGCTGCTGTATACATGTAGAATTTCCTTTATTTTGTTATGCTTCTAATTTTTGATCTCTCAATCCTCATTTGAGTATGATTTTATGTGAAGAATTAAAGACAAACATCAAATTTTAATAGCTTTCCTAAAATCTGAAAAATACCGAAAACTATTCAAAATATTGTAATATTTTTTTAAACTACTGTATTTTATAAATGGTATAAGTTCATATAAAACGATAATTCTGCACATGTTATCAATAACTTAATACGTGGGAATTTAATAGGATCTAATTTCGGCTTTATCAAAGTAATATATTTTAGAGTAAATGAACTCTTACTTAGTGTATTTTCTGTGTCACATTCTGTGACAACAAGTGTCTTGGCAACTTTTCAAAGGCTACAAAGCCCACTTCTTCATTTTGATGATTTTCTATTTTTTCCCCAGATGATATTATTTTTTATTATGTTTCGAAAACATTTTATCAGTTATTTCCCAAACCTTCATTCTGATATTTTCTGTTTTATTTAACTTGTAACCACTTTCTTTATTAAATGTATTCCGTTAATATATCGGTACATAATGTTACACAGAAGAGTTATGACCATAGCCTGTATTTCTTCGTGTTTTAATGAAGTTAAATTTCTCAGCTTCGTCAGAAAATACTTCGAAACCTTGCTTAAAATATCACACAAACATCTGAAAATTTATTTTCATAATGAATATGAATTATACCAAAAATTAAATCGGCACATTGAAATTATTCCTAAAACAATTTCGAATACCATTATTTTTCATTGTATCTAATCTCCTCCATACCATCTTCCAGATCCTTGTCTTATCTTCCTGTTTCTGAATACAAAAGTTTTAAAAATTCCAAAAAAGAACCAGTAACATAAAACACAAGGAAACAAAAATTGGACATCAAAGATTAATTGGACATTATTTTTTAGAAAGAAAATAACACAGTTTTCTCCATTTTTATAGTGTAGCGTATCTGGAGTTTTTTTATCGTAGGAAGAGGGCTTACATAAAACGAAAAAAGAATTTTATCGAGCATTATTCATATAAGAATGAAAAACAGGGCCACTTTTTTGGAAACATTTCTTAATATGTCACTTTTTAACAGAAACTTTTATTTATTAACAGATACATTTTTACATTCTGAATAGTGTACATCTACATAACTTAGCATTCATTTTTTTTCCTACAAAAATTGCTTTTATTGCACAAAGAAAAATTAATATTAAAGAATACTTTCATTGGTTTAAAAGAGAAAAAAGAGTAAATCATATTAATATAGCTTCCCTCTTGATGCATGACGTTAATTTAGTTCTCGTGTTTATCTTCATAGAATGTTCTTCAGGGCCGTTTTTAAATGCAATAAAATAAGAAATCTTATAGCATACAGTATGAAAATTCACATGGGAAATTATAAAGGCGATTTCTCTTCATTGAGTCTTCCACAAAAATATTTTGTGGGAACCGAAATAGATTCAGTTATAGACTATATTTTAAACTTCCGTGAAGTTAAAGTCTAAAACTGAATATATTTTGTTTTCTTAATCATAACTAGTGTCTTTAAGCATAATAAAATAGTTAAGGAGTTTTATAATACTTGCTAAAATACTTCAAATTTAAGAAAAAAATACTCATACTACTTTTATATTTAATATCATAATTATTTCCCAAGTAATTCAACTTTTGGAACAAGTTTTATTTTAGATTCTCAAACAGTAATTTTCCTATTCCAGTTATTTTGTCTATTTATTTCCAGTTATTAATTTCCAGCCTTCACAGATTTTGTTGCAGAATGGAAACGCTTTTTTCTTGCCACTTTTTCTACAGTTTCTTTCCATGTGGGGGATTTGTGCTGTTTCTGACTTATCAGATATTCGAAGGAGTGCTTAGAGATTCTTATTGCAGTTTAATAATGGATATTTTGAGTTTCTACATTTTTTTTCTTTCTGTGTCTTCTTCTTTTAATACAGTTGGATTTACAACAGCAATATAACAAGTAAATATGTAACTAAAACTGTTTTAATTCCCCTTTTTTTAAATAAAATACAGGAAATTTATGAACGCAACGTGTGATAACATCCTATTTCTTGAAGAACTGAAGAGAACAGGATAAAGTAAAATTTCTGATAAAGTAACTATTTCTAAAATATTACGAACAGATATTGTTAAATGTAGAAAAGAGGTAATGGAAATTGATCACATTTTCAATCTTTCTATATTTTATTGTAAGTAATAATGATCTAATGTTATATATATATATATATATATATATATATATATATATATATATGGAGAGAGAGAGAGAGAGAGAGATAAAGATATGAATCAGATAATTATAATCGCACGGGTCGCAAAGGTTTTGTTTGGGTTGTGAACATTGTAAATAGCTATGTTAATAATTTTCAGAGCACGTTAGATTTTATGAAAAATTCAATACTGTTACATGTTTGGGAGCCAATTTGGCGTTTTATCGCCAAAGTGCGATGTTTCGGGAGTTGTGGAATTAAAACCAAGGGGTAAGTGATAAATCTGGATTTTAGGTTGATTGTTGGAAAATCGTTTGGTTGTGTAGTGTGGCAACGCGGGTTTTGTTTTGCGAGATAAAATAGGTTTTTAAAACTGCAATTGAGTTGAAGCGATATCCTTGACGAGATAGGTGATTGATTAGTTTAGGTATTTTATCGTCCCAGGAATAGACGGTGGATCTTGGTGGAGTTTTCGTTGGACTTTGCCATTTTAAGGTTGTATGTTATTGTATAATAAGTGTTATATAGAATTTATATAAGAAAACTTTAAATCCCATATTGTCAAGAAAAATACCTAGGAGCTGGAAAGTGTTGA
This sequence comes from Dolomedes plantarius, assembly GCA_907164885.2. Lineage (NCBI taxonomy): Eukaryota > Metazoa > Arthropoda > Arachnida > Araneae > Dolomedidae > Dolomedes > Dolomedes plantarius. The sequence continues at coordinate 163,268,279 of OU015491.1, read as the reverse complement.
AGTCCAGCGAAGATTAGCAGTCTACTGCTGTGTCTTGTTAAAAGAAGATTGTATTAGTTTTGCTGTCTATAAAAATCTCTGTTTCTCATTTGTGGTAACTGGCATATTTATTTCATTTCTTGAATTCACTTGTAAAAAGAACTTTCCGTACCACGAATTTGGTACAATACATTAAAATATGATGGGAAACTTTTGCATGAGAACAACTTTGAAAATGCTCCAAAGTACAGTATATTTACGGCTGTAGGGAGGCCCCGAATGCCTTAGAATTATGTTAGAGGTCTCTGTTAAAAGTATTTAAGTATTTAAAATAACTTGTAGTTACGAAAATCTAAGAAAATACTTAAAAGAGTCTAAAAGTAAACCTTATTAGACAGGAAAAGTACGACTTGTAGAGAAATAAAAATTAATGTAAGACTTGGGCACTTACAAATTTTTTAAGAGAGAACACTTAGCAGAGGTAAAAGCAGAATCGGTATTGAAAAATTAATAAACTTGATTTTTGTTATAAAATAACAGTCTGAAATAAATATGACTGCGTTGAAAGTATACAAACAGCAGTGTTTTTCCATTCCCTAGGTTTCAATTTATAGTTCCAAATGTAGATTAAAAACTGCACTTTTATCCAAAAGCTCCTTTACCTGGAGCTAGATCAATATAGATCAACATTTTAGAGACATTTGTACGAAACCCTCTTTCTTAAAAAATTCTTGTTTGGAATGAAAACCAATATTTCTAGCCACACATTTATCTGATGCAGCCTTTCTAGAAAAATGCTCGATGAAAGAACTCGACGAAAATAAAAATTCAGCTAATACCAAAAACACGTCTTGAGGAGAACTTTGAAAATGAGAGCAAATGGTATTGTTTTCTAATAAAATAAAGGTAACACTGGAAAAATCCTTCTGTTGCAAAAGCGTGGGAATAAAAGGATTTGAAACTACCCAAAGAGGACTTAAAACATTGATCATTCTATTATTCCCCACAATGATTGAAAAATATTTTTTTTACAAAAAACAGAGTATTCATGGGAATTCTAACAGTTTCATCGCATTTAATGTAAAATGAAAAGAAACTTAAGTATTCCTCGGTAACGCTTTGATGCTAAAAAAAAATTATATTGGTTTTTCTTGTAACAGCATTTTTACTGAAAATCTACGTTCCTTGCTCATACATACACTCAAGAGGGTATAGGCCGGATGAATAATTTTCAATGATTGCTAAGCTATTTTTTTTCAGATTTGACTTTTCAGCATGCTTAAAACATTTTGAATGTAATGCATTATTTCAATATTTAATTTGTTATTTTTTATTCTGTTCGATATTTTATTAGTTTATTTTAAAATGTTATTCTAAGTACATAGAATTTGATTTTTTAAAAATGCAAAATGTACAACCTGTAATTTTAAAAAAATGGGACTTATATATTTCTATGAAAATAATTATAAAATAGTTTTTTACTTATTAGAATAATCTAACGTTCAGTTCCTCCCATATAGTTTAACTGTAACAGACAAAAAAATTCTCAGATTTCCATACTTTTCCGGACCATTCATTTTAAATAATGCTAGCAATATTTTATATACATAATCAAGAAAGTTTGTCCAAAAGCATTGTTTCCTTTCCAGCACCCTTTCTTCCTTTTTTAGAGTAATCATCTGAATATCACATGTTGTAAGTGTTTTAGTAATACGGAGAGAAAATCAGATTGCTAATTTCCCCCATTTATATTGAAAGGCAAAGGTATCAGGAGATTTCATATTTTCTTTTTTATTTTCCATCTAAAATTGACAACCAAAAAAAATACACTTTTTTATACTTAGAAAATATAGTTTGAAGCTTTATAGTCATCAAACCAATTTATGGACTACAAGTCAATGATATGCTGCAATGATATGCCGAAAATGAAAGAAAGAAATAAGTTTCTTGTAATTGGAAAATCAGTGTATACTTAGACCTAAAAGTTCATAAAAACGATTACATATAAATTCAAACCTAAACGCAATAAGTGGTCATTTGGTAGGAAAATTGTCTGAGCACTACATTTAATTGATATAACAAATTTCTCACATTTTAATTTTAAATCCATATTTTTGAATCTTTAAATTTAAAGGTGTATCGTTTATGTGAAACAACACTGTTTCATTATTTCTGTAAAATGCACGGTGGAATTTTTACTCAATTTTGAATCATACCAGTTTAATAATAAACTATTAAGTTTATTTTATTTTGTCAAAAATATTTTGACTTTTTGTAGGAAGGAACATTACCTTTCTGAGAAACTTCATTCCTTTTTATTCACTGTTATAATGTAATTATGACTTTGCTTTTAGACTCATTACTCTAGCACTCTCCAAATTCATACTCCTATTCAAAAGATATATCAATGTGAGACTTTGGACACAAATGAAATTTAGGAAGTTTTTTCCCACATACTTTACTAGACTTATTGTAGTTGTAGGTTCTCGAGTTTTGGCATGACGCTTTAAATATTGTCCGTTGTATTGACATCATGTAAATGTTTCTTAAAATATTCTATTCAGGCTCAAACTTTTGTTATTTACTTTTAACAGTAAGTGAGAATCCAACCGTCATTTTTTTTAGTTTTGAGTTAGTATGTGAATAATTGCACCTGAAAACACGACTATCAATTTTCATTCAAGATGAAATTTCTAAATATGATGGAAAGTATGCCACAGTCACGTTTGAATTTTTGCTAAAAATATTTATATTTTATTACATGTGCTTACCTACTGCCTTTGCCAAAATAAAGCTGGCACGTTACAATTTAACGTTTTTTACGAAGAATTAGAGTATCTTCAATGCAATTGTTGTTACGAAAAAATGTATTAATTAGTATTTAAAACAAGGTTTCGAGTTAATATTTCTGCATCAATCAAGTCTTTAAGGACCTTTGGAGGTGAGGAAATACTTTAATGGAGAATTTCTACAGTAGTCTTTATATTGCTCTTGAAAAATATGTATCTCTTTGTGATAAAATCCTTATTTCTCCCGGTTTATTTGCTTTAAAACTGCGTTTCTCGAAACAGTCTTCTGGGATATTATAAAACATACACGTGACCTCCGTGAAAAACAATTTAATAGCACGCAAAATTTTGATCGTACCATATCTGAGAAAACAACATGAGGGGGGTGGGTGACATGGAAATGACCAAGCCTTATTCGGGATTCAAACTCAAGCACACTGCGTGGCAGCTCAGAACGCTAACCACTACGCCATGCGAGCAGAAGTTCAAGTAAATTAACTATCCTAGTATTAAACTGATTCAGAGACTTAAATTATGTAACAAAATGTATTAAATGAAATTTCTCATTAGATTTAAAGATGTCGTACACAGGACTCATGATGCTCATTACCCTTATTTTTATGCATATTTAACTCTAATTTTTATCTATAACAAATTAGTGTATTGTGTTCATTCAAATGCCATTAAACACAAAATATTGATAATTAAAGTTATCCGCATGTGAGAAGCTATTTACATGTGCAAAATATCATTGGATTCAAAGTGGCAATGCAGCGGTAGTAGACATTATGTTTGGTTAGTACAGTGGTTGTGTACCGGTCCCTAGCGCGGCCACTATTGAGCGATTCAAGATTCCATATTGGCGGCGGGAGTTTTAGTCCTTTGTTACAAATTTTGTTCTTCCTCCTTATATTGAATGCACCATTAGCAACTTCACGAGTGTAACTTTTTAAAATATGCCTTTGCAATTTTCTTGTGAATACCATAACTAAACTTTTTTTTTAATATTTACAATGGCAGGTTACAAGACTATCTATACACATAAACCAGTTCCGTAACTGATTGACTGACTGACTGACATACAACGCACAAACCAAACCGCTGGACATAAAGGGCTGAAATTTTGCATGGCGATTCTTCTTATAGAGAAGGGGTGCATTAAGAAAGATTTCTGAAAAATTCTTCTTAGATTTTTTAAAATTAAATTTTCAAACTGTTTTAGTAACTTTCTTTAAGTTTGCTTTTGAAATAATAATTTGAGGGTAATGGAATTTATATCGCGAGAAAGATCATAAAAATTGCTTAAAAATGAAATTTTTTTCAAATCTTTACCTCCCTTTTCTGATTTTTGGTGAATTTTTCGAGATTAAATTTAAGAATTTAATTTATCAAATGCTGATCACATGATTTTTTTTTCAGGTACTTTAAATAAATTTATCGTCACGACCATAACAATGAAGTAGACAAAAATTTTTTTTTTCCCTTGCTAATGCGGCAGACGATTGGGCATTATCCAAAATAATATTAAAATAAAGTAAAAGATATGTTCCTCAAACTGTACTATATTAACTGTACTATATTCTTTAGTATGTCCTATTAGATTTAATTTGAATATTTTCTTCTACATTATTTTGTCTATAAAAATATCTCTTACGATTTTTTATAAATATATTTTTTGGTTTTTTTTACTTCAATTGTATACATTGATCGTCGTATTTATTTTACACACACACACACACATATATATACAGTTGGTTCTCTGTTTAACGACTTTCAAGGGACCGTGAAAAATCGTCCTTAAGTAGAGATCGTCCTTAAACAAAATTTGTGAAAAAATAACATTTCCCTTCACACTTTACAGGTTTAGGACTGTCAATATATTTCTTAATATATTGGCGTGTTTAAAAATGTTATTTTTATTATCATCATTATTTTATTCACAAAAAGTTATTTTAAATTACATTGAAAAAAAAAAGAGTACTAACAATACAATAAATTACGTTTTAAAAAATTCAAAAAGTGTTGATTGCTTCATTCGCCTTGTTTTCGTTATTCTCTTTTCCAGATTTTCTAAAATGTTAAACGAGTCACCTTCCATTTTCGATGTAATATAGCGTCGAAGAACATCTAGAGCAGAAATTGCATCTGTGTAAGACGGTGGCAGTGCCTCGTTTTCCGTGTCTTCAACTTCACCTTCTTCGTCTGACACTGTGTTTTCGTTTACAATATCTTAATAAATTTGTTCTACATTTCTGAAATCTGTTGTTAAAACATATTTATCACAATTGTAGAAATCTAGAATTGAAACATCCTCATCTTCAACAAGACTTCTCCATTCTTCAGGGGTAATGTCATCTTCGTTGATTTCTACATCCGTACTTTGCAGTTCCACTACAAGTTCTTTGTGAATTCCAGCAACGCGAAAGCAGTTTTTTATTGTGGATGAAGAAACGTCTTTCCATGCTGATGTTATCATGTGCATTGCTTCCAAGATTGTAAATTTTCTAATTTTTATACTGTCAGCCGAATTGTTTATTAATTTCCTAATTATAGACTTTCTGTAGTATGCTTTCACACTGCGAATGATACCCAGGTCTAATGGCTACAACTTACTAGCGCAATTAGCTGGTAAGAAATGGATAGTCAAATTTGTAAGTCCAGGGATATTTGGAGTATGTGCAGTGCATCGGTCGATTAAAAGAAAAACTTTTCACTTTTCTCGATGCATTTTTGCATCAAATTTTCTAATCCAGTAAATAAAAATTTGTGATGTCATCCACGCTTTATTGTTATTGCTGTACTCACAATGTTTCCTGGTGATATTCTTAAAACACCTTGGTTGCTTTGATTTGCCTATAACTAGTGATGGAAATTTCTCATATCCATCCGAATTAGTGCACAGTAAAACAGTCAATCGTTCCTTACTGTGTTTTCCACCAAAACACTTTTCCCCCATATACGTTAAGGTTTTATTAGGCACCATATTGTAGAATAGGCCCGTCTCATCTGCATTGAATATGTTCTTCTCATCATATCCATCTAATTTCCCCTTTCAGCACTATTTTCCATTCATCCACTATTTTTTCATCTACGGATCCACTTTCGCCAGATATGCTTTTAAATACAAGCCCGTATCTTTCTTTGAACTTTGTTAGCCAACCAGCCGAAGCCTGAAAATTTTGCATTCCAAACTTTTCTGCCAGAATAATAGCATTTTCTTTAAATATCACTCCGGAAATTGGAATGTTAGATGCTCTTGCTTGATGAAACCATTGCAGGACTGCCTTCTCAAACTCTTTTGATCGGCCACATTGAATTTTCTGCCGTTTGGATTTGGATCTCAAACCAAATTTTTGTGCTGCTTCAAGAATTTTCTCTTTGCTTGCTAAAATGCCTTTGAGAGTAGACTCGGGTAGCTGAAATTGTCTTCCGAATTGGACTTTTGTTATTCCAAAACTTTCTTCCCAGTTTTCAATAATTTTCCCTTTTTCGTGTAGCGTAAGATGCTTTCGCTTTGATGCCATTTTGCTCTGCTGACCTCGTATTCGTACTGGAATGAGCTCCTACACCCAACCATGAATTGAGGCTGTGAAAAGCTAAGTGGTGTAAGTCAAAAGCGTTTTACTGCAAAAACTACAAAAATTCCACTATAAATTGAACAAATTATTATTCATAATAATTACTATAATATTGCAAACAATAATTATTTGCAATTCCACTATAAATTGAACATGGAGATTACATATTTGCCCTCAAATAAAAAAAGTTGAAAATGTGACTGACAACACTTTGCCTTTCACTGCCTCAATTCTCTATACATGAACACGTGCTTCGCAGAAGGAGTGAGAGAGGGGTGCTTTTGGACAGTTCGTAAATCACATGACAACATGGTAGGTACAATAGAGTGATTCCACACCCGCACTAAGAAATTCGATCCACCAGGGAAGAATGTTCGATCTTCCGAGAAACAGTAATCCGCCCCCCTCCCCCGGATTTTTCCACTGCAACAAGTCTATGACTGCAACAAACATAAAGGAAATTCCGGGTCTGTTTTTGAAACCAAACTCCCCCACAGAAAGTAACCCTCCAGTAGATAAAATGTTGAGGAAAAAGTTTATCATGTAAGAAAAAATCGTCGTTAAATAGAAACAAAATCGTCTTAAAATAGAATTTTTTTACGTCGGAGGGACCCGGGACCGGGAAATATCGTCTTTAAATAGAGATCGTCGTTAAGTAGAGCGTCGTTAAACAGAGAACCAACTGTATATATACTGCTGGCCACCAAAATTGCAACACCGAGAAAGACCAGATGTATCACAACAAAATTTATTTTGTAGATAGCATGTTGACCAAGTACCAAATGATAAAATTTATAGACTTCTGTGAAGTGTGGTTCCTGCCAAAATCAGTAGCCAGAGTAGCCGCCATTGTTGGAGATCACCGCCGCCACACGCCTCGGCATTGATTCAAAGAGACTTTGGATGAGTTCTTGGGGTACAGCAGACCAAGCAGCTTATACACGTTGCCAAAGTTGATCTGCTGTGGCAGCTGGGGATGGAATATGGGTCAATCGTAGACCATGGACCGCATGTTTTCTATCGGCGAAAGATCCGGAGAGCGAGGCGGCCAAAGAAGCAATTCAATCTGGCGATTGACGAAGAACCGTTGGACAATGCGTGCCACGTGTGGTCACGCATTATCCTGTTGAAATATGGCTGTGGGCAAGCCCTGAAGGTAAGGAAGGACAACTGGCTCCAACACCTCGGAGATGTAGCGCTGGCTGTTTAAAGTACCGGCAATGCGTACTAGAGGTGTGCGAAAGTGATATCCAATACCGCCCCATACCATAATACCCGGTGCAGGACCAGTGTGGCGGTGCATAATGCAGCTGTTTAGCATCTTCTCTTCACGGTGTCTCCAGACTCGAATGCGACCATCGTGGTGTTGCAGACCGAAGCGTGACTTGTCAGTAAAGACAATTTCATTCCATTCTGCCGTCCACATCCTTCTGTCATCGTACCATTGGCGACGGAGACGTCTGTGGTTCTGCGTCAAGGGTAGACAAAGCAATGGACGTCTTGCGGACAGACCACTCTGCTGTAAACGGCGTCGAATGGTACGCGCAAACACTGGATGATACGTTGACTGCATGTGCTGTGCTATGGTTCGTGATGTGACTGAGCGATCCGTCACTGCCATGCGTACAATTTGCCTGTCATCACGTGAAGTGGTGTGCTGAGGTGGATGCTATCGAACACACCGGTCCGTTGTACCGTCCTGCATCCAACGATTGCATATCCGCATTACAGTTGTTTGGTTTCGTCCAATACGACTACCGATTTACCTGAAAGATAATCCACAATTGAAGTGGCGCCACAGGCGCGCGTGATGTGCGTCTGCGCTGAAATTCTAATCATTTGCATATCTCACCTCCGCTAATGCATGTTGTAAATTTCATGTTATTTGCATGTTTCCTTCAGGGTGTTGCATTTACAGTGGCCAGCAGTGTATATATATATATATATATATATATATATATATATATATATATATATATATATATATATATATATATATATTATTTTTTTGGCATTAATTGCATACAATGACCGTTGTATTTAATTTGAATGTACTCCGTAGCGAAGTGCATATTTTCAGCTTGTGTAGAAAATTGTATCGAGGGGGCGCTGCAACGCCCGTAGAGAGGGAGAAGTTTTCGCTTCTGACTTCGCCATCTCCCTCGTAAAAAAGGATCATGTAACCCACCGTTGGAATCCCTATCTGGGGAAACATTTTTCTATTTATTTTTTACATATGTTTTGTTTACCGTTACAATAAACCAAAAAGACAAATCTCCGTTGTCGTCCATCAGTAGTTCGTCATAAATTCGATAGTGGTGTATATGCGGCGGGAAATTTGTAGTCTACTATTCGTTTCGTTAAATTCGTTTATTTCGTTAAATTCGTCGTCTAAATTCGTTTCGTTAAAGTGGTCATTGTGGCTTTGTGTAGAATCGGGACTGTCGTAATTGGGCTTTTTTGTGCTCATCGGTTCGTTTTCGAAGTGTGTTCAAGTCGTCGTTTTGGGTGAGAAATTTAAAGTTTTTGTTGAATTGGTTTATTGTGACATTTGTTTTGATTGTCGTTAGTTATTTTGTTGACTTTGCCCTTCTGTTTTTGTTAGTTTGGCTTCGTTTAATTGTTAGAAATTGTTGTAGTAATTGTGTTAGAAATTGTTGTAGTTGAGGTTTTGATTTTGTATTATTTGTTGTTTTGAGTTAGCGATTGTCAAAATGTCGAAATTGATAAAGCTCAAAACCAAACGGGATGTTCATAGAGAACAATTAACAAAGAGAATTGACAAAATTGATAGTTATTTGTTAGAACCAGATCTGAATCCTGATGTCTGTGAGTCTTTGTTTGAACAGTTAATTAGCAAAAGTGAAATTTTGAGTATGTTAAATGATGACATAGATAAACTAATTAATGATGAGGATGAAATAAGGGCTGAAGTTTTAACTGTAGATGAATATTGTGAAAAGGTAATTTCTGCAATGATTAAATAGCAAAATAAAATTAAATCGTTACACTTAAATTCTACCACTGAACATAGAACCACCGAAAATTCGTTACCATCGAAAACTCGTGTAGAAATTACTGCCAAACTTCCCAAATTATCTATTGTAAAATTCTATGGAGAGCCGTCCAAATTTCTTGAATTCTGGAATCAATTTGAAAATTCAATCTACAATAACCCAAATTTAAATTAAGCTGATAAATTTTGCTATTTAAAGCCCATGTTAGGCGGGAAGGCTCTCTGCAGCATAAAGGGGTTTTGAATTAATAAAGAAATTACGCGCAAGCAATAAAGTTGATTTCTGAAACTTTTGGCCAAAGGGATTCGATTAGTGCACAGTTAGCACAGTACTATTTTAGTTAATTATGCTTAGTTAAGAAATATATTTTTACATTATTCTTTTAAACGCTTAAATTCATATAATACACAAAAGGCCTGTCACCTAGTTATTGAGGCTTAATAATCAGGAAATATATTATACTAGCTGAAAAACCGTACTTCGCTACGGAGTAAATTCAAATTAAATACAACGGTCAATGTATTAATACCCAAAATATGTTTAAATATATTTATAATTAATACAACGATCAATGTATGCAATTGATGTGAAAAAATCGAAAAAATATATTTATAAAAAAATCGTAACGGATATTTTTATAGACAAAATAATGTAGAAGAAAGTATTCAAATTAAATCTAATAGAAGATACTAAAGAATATAGTATAGTTAATATAGTACAGTTTGAGGAACATATCTTTTACTGTATTTTAAAATTTTTTCGGATAATTTCCAATCGTCTGCCGCATGAGCAAGAAAAAATAAAAATTTTTTTTTGTCTATTTCGTTGCTATTGAACGTGACGATAAATTAATTTAAAATACCAGAAAAAGAAAGCACGTGATCGGCATTTAATAAATTAAATTCTAAAAATGAATTTTTAAAAATTCATCAAAAATCAGAAAATGGAATTAAAGATTCGAAAAAGATTTCATTCTAAAGGAATTTTTATGATCTTTCTCGTGATATAACTTTTATAACCTTCAAATTATTATTTTAAATGCAAACTTAAAAAACATTTTCTAAAACAGCTTAAAAATTTAATTTAAAAAATCTAAGAAGAATTTTTCAAAAATCTTTCTTAGTGCACCCCTACACTATAAGAAGAATCGCCATGAAAAATTTCAGCCTTTAAGTCCAGCGGTTTGGTCTGTGCGTTGTATGTCAGTCAGTCAGTCAGTCAGTTACGGAACTGTTTTATATATATAGATAATTTATAAAAATAATATACTTTAATATTTCGTCATGCATGTATTACGAAAAGAAACCATTGTCAAAATATGTGAGGAAATATTCGAGAAAGTTTTACTAGTAATTTCAGTAGCATTTTTAATAATTCCTTTAAAAGTGTTAAGCTTAAAAAAATATAGGAGACAAAGTAGAGAAGAGTATTTTTTTTTGGGGGGGGGAGCAAAAATATCTTATTTCCTCTCTCTTAAAACATTCCGAATTGTAGTTACGTCGAAAATCGTAAATGTATTATGAATATAATTTGCATCCACTAAAAGATGTTCCCAAGAAATGTGAGAGATTATCAATCAAATCTTTCAACATCCATTAGTGATAAATATCACGAAACTATTTACAGAGTGAAGAAAGTTTTGATTTATTTTGTTCGGTGTCGATGGATTTAATAATTTGTACTTCCTCTTTAAAAATATTCCTACCTAATTACGTTCCTGGAGAAAACGTGATTAGTTTGCTATATGTATATATTTTCAAACCTCTTCAACTTCTTTCCAAAAATATTCACTACAGTACTGTTAATAAACGGAAAACTTTTAAAGTAATAAAGGAATATCACCCTTCGTTGAAAAGAATTTTCCTTTCGATTGGGTATATTTTAATCCCATACTTCCACTGTAAACAAATATTTGTAGTAAAAGGTACAAAGTGAAGAAATTATTAAAGTTTTAAAGTGAGTCTTGTAAATGATATCTTTCTTTTTAGTATTGTTGTACGTTTACAAGAAAGGTGAATGAAACATAGTGACTTATCTTCTCATGTATCCAGATGAATTATTAATTAATGAAGAATAAATAGCTATAATTAGCTCATTGGATTAAATACACATGCTGATAAGTAGTAATAGTTATTCATTTACTGAACAGAAAATTATGTCCAAATATTAGAAAAGGGATTTTTCGAAATAGAAGAATTTGAGACATTATTGTAATTTCAATGATTTCGAAAAAATTTATCAGGTAACTCAGTTATCTTGTTCTGTGCCTTAAGCACTTAACCAATAAATATTACAGATGCATTCATTCAGAATAAAAAAAAGAACGTATATTTATCCGTTTCTGAAAAAAATTCTATTGTATTCGAAATTCACTAACGACCTACTTCGATGTTTGTTACCCCAATACCTCGAGTAAGGTAAATAAATAATTCTTTTCCTACAACTGTTTTAAAAAGAAATGTTTTTTGAATGTAACATCTACTATCCATCGAAGTTTTTAAAATAATAAAGGAATATCACCCTTCGTTGAAACGAATTTTCCTTCCAATTGGGTATATTTTTATCTCATACTTCCACTGTAAACAAATATTTGTAGTAAGGGTACAAAAGTGAAGAAATTATTAAAGTTTTAAAGTAAGCCTTGTAAATGATATCTTTTTATAGTATTGTTGTACGTTTTCAAGAAAGGTGAATGAAATATGAAAAGCGTCTTAGCATCTCAGATATCCAGATCAATTAGTAATTTAAGAAAAATAAATAACTATAATCAGCTCATTGGATAAAACATACATGCTGATAAGAAGTAATAGGTATTCCTTTACTAAACAGAAAATTTTCTCCAAATGTTAGTAAATGGATTTTTGCAAATAAAAGTATATGAGATATTTTTGTGATTCCAATGATATCGAAAAAAATAACAGACCGAGTAACTCAGTTATTTTATTGTGTGCCTTAAGCACTTAACTACTGAATATTTCTAATGCATGCATCGGAAAAAATAGAAACTATAGTTATCCGTTTTTAAAAAAATTTACTATTGTACTTGGAAATCACTAATGATCTACTTCTCTATTTGTTATCCAAATTCCTCGAGTAAGGTGATTAAATAATACTTTTCCTAACAATGTTTTTGAAAGAAATGTTCTTGAATGTAACATCTACTATCCAACGAAGTTTTTTAAATTAATAACGGAGTATCACCCTTTGTTTTGGTATATTTTTATCACATACTTACACTCTAAACAAGTATTCGTAGTAAAGGTACAAAAGTGAAGAAATTATTAAAGTTTTAAAGCGTGCCTTGTAAATAATATCTTTTTTTGAGTATTGTAAGTTTTCAAGAAAGGTGAATGAAACATGAACAGTGTCTTAGCTTCTGAGATATCCAGATTAATTATTAATTAATGAAAAATTAATAGCTATAATTAGCTCTTTGGATAAAACATACATGCTGATAAGTAGTAATAGTTACTCCTTTACTAAACAGAAAAATTTCTGAAAATGTTAGTAAATGGATTTTTGCAAATAAAAATATATGAGATATTATTGAGATTCCAATGATTTCGAAAAAAATAACCGACAAAGTGACTCAGTTACCTTATTGTGTGCATTAAGCACTTAACTAATGAATATTCGTAATGCATACATCCAAAAAAATAGAAACTATATTTATCCGTTTTTGAAAAATTTTCTATTGTACTTTAAAATCACTAATGATCTTAGAGTACTTCTGTATTTGTTATCCCAATACCTCGAGTAAGGAACTTAAATAATACTTTTCCTACAACTATTTTAGAAAAAAATGTTCTTGGATGTAACATCTACTTCCCAACAAAGTTTCATTTTAAAAATTTAGTTCCATTTATCTTGGACGTATTTTTACATTAAACACTACAATTGTTCCTAAAGTATAATCAAATATTTCTTTTGTTCCTGCTGAACAATGATAATAATTTTCAACTGAATGCTTTCATTGTTTAATGTTTTACAATTTTTGTAAATTTTCCATCTGTAAAATGTATAAATAGCAGTTTAATTCTTTTCTTACTAACTGAAATGTACTTCAATTTGGCTATCAAGTTTCTTACCAAAATTTTCCTATGTGAAATATTTAGAAAAATTTCCTGACGTTGGAACAGAACTGCAATCTTATATTTTTTTATTATTTAAGCCATTATTCAATTATCTGAGAGTGATAGAAAAATATTCTCTGGTTATCTTTTACGAATATAAGAATGATTAATTTCTGAAATTGTCTGTAAATTTTCGGATTGAAAAAGGAATGTTAGCTGGTAACAAGTAAAATTTGTTTATTTCATTTAGTTGTATTATATAAGCATATGCATATTGTTTCTTACACGATTTTAAGACACAAAATATTTTATTTCAGGAAACTTACTTATTAGGCATAAGCAACCACAATTGAACATTTGAATCTTATGAAAGAAACAATCATTCATTCAGATACAGAGCCGGACCGATCCATCGTAGCGCCTGAGGTAAGTTTTAAAAACGGCACCTTTTCGAATTCTTTCGAATTTTCGAGACTCATAAATAATGAGGGCATCACTATTAAAAATAATCTCCTTAGTAGAATAACCTACATTTTGGGAAACGTTTGTATCAAAAAGAGAAAAAATTTTGGTACTTTCCCTTTATACCGACCCATCACCAACGTCCAGCGAGAAGTCGTCAAATATAATACTTCAAAGTCGAAAATTAAAGATATTAAATGAATAGAAGATAATACGCACATTTTTATCACATCACTTATAGAGTCAGCCAAAAGTTCGTAAAAACTTTAAAAATTCATAAAAAAGGAAGAAATCATGATAAAGAAGTGCGGTTTGCAAGAAAGGGCTCACAAGGAAGTCGGATTTTTCTAGCAGCCAAAAAAAGATAAAAAAGTTAAAAATTGTTTAAAAAGTTTTAAAAGTTTACAGAATCACCGGTAGATGGTGCTGACACGTGAGAGATTCAGCAGAATTATTCAAATCAATATTGCAATAAAAGACCGTGATACACGACGATTTGGAAGATCGGCCACGAAATGAAAGATCCTCTTTGTCGGAGGGCCGCATTACTGCTTTGGTAACCGTTATAAATAATATGGTTCCAGAATCGTCCAAGTGGATCATCCAAGCAGTGCTAGCAAACCTGGACTAATGACTCTATCATCAATATCTGTTTTAAATTTTTATTTTATCTTTTTAAAATTTTTAATATATATATATATATATATATATATATATATATATATATATATATATATATATATATATATATGTATATATATATATATATATACTAGCATTAATGCCCGGCGATGCCCGGGTAGATATATAGATATAAAATTTTTGATGCACTCCATCAAAAAAATACTGGGCTGCAACTCCCGCTCTTTATGTTCATCTGCTAGACAGATTGCGCTTAGCGCGTTTCTACTGAAATGATATACAAACAATAAGAAAGAAAGAAACTTTGAGCCTGTGGACCTTCGTCTGATTTTATTGAGAATTAATAACACAGTATTGAGTGATTCGCATGTTTGGATTGAATAAGTTTACTGTTTAATTATATTTGTTAGATACTGTTTAATTAGATTTGTTTGATCCACTGTTTAATTATAAAAAAGTTTTATAATTTACATTTGCCTATATTATTTATTTTTCCCTTAAAAGCTCAGTTTGTTCCACATCACCCAAGAGACGCACTTTTTTCCACATCACCCAAGAGGTAAAGTGCAAGATGCATTATCCCCTTTATTTATTCAAAGTAAGGCGGGATTCCACATGAAGCCTATTTTCCTTACTTTGGTGATTCCATTTTTTATTGTCGACAGGCCAAAAACCGTATCGGTTTTTAATTTTCCCACGGCCAAAAACCGTTGAAAAAGCGAATTGTAATTCAGTTTTTAATTTTCTTAAGGTGAAAAACCATAGAAAATGCAAATTGTAAATCGGTTCAAGCGATGAGAAAAATTGCAAATATCAAAGGACACAAAGCAGAGCCGGGAAAGTTGTGTCAAAACATACTAATTTGAACTGCATTCTTAAAAAACTCCCATCTCAGTTAGTCTAGTGGTTAAATTTTATCTTTTACAGTAGTTTAATATTTCTTTTGTCAATTTATTTCGTTGTTATGCACGTAACGCAAAATTAATTTAAAGTATCACAAAAAGGAAAGAAACCACGTGATCAGCATTTCATAAAATTAATTTTAAAAATTAATCTTTAAAAATTCACCAAAAATCAGAAAAGGGAGATAAAGATTCGAAAAAGATTTTGTTTTAAAGGAATGTTTATGATCTTTCTCGTAATATAAATTTTATAACCCTCGAATTATCATTTTAAATGCAAACTTAAAATAATTAGAAAAACAGCTTAAAAATTTAATTTTAAAAAAATCGAAGAAGAATTTTCAAAAATCTTTCTCAGTCCACCCCTCCACTATAGAAGAATCGCCATGAAAATTTTCAGCTCTTTATGTCCAACGGTTTGGACTGTGCGTTATCTGTCAATCAGTTAGGCAAGGCCAAAGGTTATTACCATGAAGTTCCCCTCCCCTCGAGCAGGGGAAGAGGGGTTGGTAATAATCACGCGGGGGATATGTTCGGATTTCACTGATAACATGTTGTGAGGAGCGGTCTGTATCCACAGGCAGTACTCACACCTCTTAGGGGCACAAAACATCATTAAAAAATTAATTAAAAAATAAATTTTAAAAAACTAATTGAGCCCCAAACTTCGTGTTTGCTGATTTAAGTTTCTCGGGTCCTAAACATTAACTGTGCCGAATTTGGTCCCGGTGGGTGAAACAGTCTATGATTCTATAGCGGACAAACAAACAGAAAAGATATTTTATATATATAGATACATACACATATATATATATATATATATATATATATATATATATATATATATATATATATATATATATATATATATATATATAGGAGACCGGAGCGAATTAGTGGTATTTCCATTCATTTCAGTGGGGAATATTGATTCGAGATACGAGTATTTTTAGTTACAAGCTCCGTCATGGAACGAATTAAACTCGTAAGTCGAGGTACCACAGTTTATATATATATATATATATATATATATATATATATATATAATATCAGATATTATATATCATTTTATGTATGTAATTTTCGCCTTCCCCTCACGACACACAAAATGCCCACGAAATGTTCTAACCTTTGTTGCCACAAGTAACTAGTTGGCGAGCGCAAGTCGCCAATATCCAGATGTTTACTTCATCAACATCACGTGAAAAAGCCAGGACTGGAGAGGGAATTTTGATTGTGAACACAGAGCGCCTTTCATCACCAGCCGGATCGGACGTAGATATGATCATGGAAAAGGAACGTATTAGCGGCACTCCAATTCCTGTTACCAGTGTCTACGTACTGACACATCGTCGAACTCCGCACTCTTAGATGCCTTCATCATTTTTTGTTCTGGCGTTAATCCAAGGGCCCTTAGCCCACTCTCTTTTCTAAAATATAAAAGTTTAATAAACCAAGGTGATCACCCAACAGTTTAGTCATTATTTTCTGTCGCTTATTTTTGTTTGTCGCTTATTTTGTTTTTTCAGAATAACAAGCTATGGCCATAGGTAGTCATGTCAATTCCTGGGTACTTCAAATTGTTAAAGTTCCTGCCACAACTTATTAATGACTACAACTTGCTATTTAATACTACAATATGTATATATATATATTTATATATATATATATATATATATATATATATATATATATATATATATATATATATATATATATATATATATATATATATGTATGTATATATATATATATATGTCGAGTGTATTATTACACCCGTTATATTACAAATTATGGCAGTCATGGTCATCCGGTAGTGTAACAAGAAGTAATCTAGTAAACATTGAGCAGGCATCAGTTCGAGTTATTTAAATTTATTTCTTCATTCGAACACGACCACTGATCCAAGGTTCATCCAATTTAAATGTTCGCCATTTACATTTTGGGGAACCCGGTGAACACACGTCCGCCATCTGCGAAAAACTCCCGCGCTCTCCTAAAATTCGCGGTCAACTACGCGCGCCAACTCTCCCTGCACATGCGCACAGCCCAATCAAGAATCCTCTTCAAGTCTGAATTATGTAATCGTTTCTCTCTTCGAACGCCTGACCACAGACGCGCCAAGGTTATATAACGAAACGGGGAATTTCCCACCCAATTCGTGCGTCTAGATATATGAATTACTGTGGTTTTCTCGTGCCAATAAATAAATTAATCTCGAAGCCCCCTTTTAATATAATTTAATTATTCCCTTCCGAACTAAATTCTGACATATATATATGTACTTATTTATATATATATATATATATATTTGGGTGGGCCGAAAAACCATTTATATTTTTTTCAGAAACGGCTAGTTGAAAAAAGTCGTTACACTTATAGATAAGAAAAACCGTAAAAACATTTTTGTGAAAAAATAATATCTTCCGATCACACATTCACTCCAAAGTTTTGAAAATATAAGAAAATGAAGATTTCTTTTCCAATTTTTTTAAACCCTAAAACGCATGAAATTTGAAAAACGCTAGTTTAGGTTGTGTAGGGTAAAGCTAATAGTACGTGAAAAAAAATTAAAACCCTTGGTTATTCAATATTAACCATTAGCGCATTTCCTTAAAAACTAGCGTAAAAGCCATATTTTGAAGGATTGAAATAAGACGTTCTTCCACGTTTCTTTTTGATGTAGCCGCATGTAAATTCATTATTTTTTTGGAATGTACTTCTAAGAAAAACCCGGGTATGTGTGTGTATCCAATAAGTTTAAAGTGTCAGTGCGAAAAAGCCAAAAAGATACGAGTTCTTGAAATGAGATTCATATATCGTCACAGAAAGTACAATTGGGACAAAACAGGGTTTGTAGACGTACTGGAAACACAAAATTTGGAGAAAAGGCAACGTAGAAACACCTTGTTGGCTGATTACTATAAAATAAACCAAGGTGCAAGTACTTCGAGATAAAGTGTGTATAAATGTAAAGAAACCACTGAGCATGAGCAGCCCGAAAATGAACAGGAAGAAGAAAACAATAAGAGTGACGCTGAAAGAGATGAGCTTTTCGAACCAGATGAGAGAAAACTGAAAACATCTAAGCTCAGGCAAATGAGGATAAAACTTAAAGCAACAACTCTGGCAAGTGATCGGTATGGGGTATGTGACCGCGCTACACCCGTGATTATGTCTAGTGTGCTGCAAATCTTCGGCATCATAAACGAGGAAGACTTGTCTCATGTTGTCGACAAGAACAAATTAAGAAGAGAAAAATTTATTAAAAGACACCATTTGCAGTCCAAAGCTTTTAATGAACCTTTACGTGGTCTTTACTTTGATGGTAGGAAGGATGAGACTGTGGTGATTGAAATGGTTGGTTCTAAACGTTATCGTCGGATCTAAAAAAAACATTATTGCTTGGTTCAAGAACGAGGTTCAAAATACATTTGCCATGTTTCACCCACTACTGGGCTTTCTAAAGACATTACTGTGGCTATTGTTACACATTTGGCTAAACTGAATATTTTTCTGGAGGAGCTCGATTTAATTGGAAGTGACGGAACGGGCACTAATACTGGCTGGAGAATTAGTGTCATTCGTCAAATCGAGCTAAAAGCTGGTAGACCACTGCAATGGTGTATTTGCCACCTACATTTCAACGAGCTACCATTCAGACATCTTTTCCTTCACTTGGACGGAGCTACTGCAGAACCATCATCCTTTAGTGGTGAAGTTGGTCAAAAAATGAGAGCCTGTATAAAACTTCCTGTGCCAGATTTTTTACCTATTGACTGCACTATTCCTAATGCCGACAAGAAATAACTGAGCAAAGATCAGCTGTATCTCCTAGATATTTCCGCAGCAATCAAATTTGTCCAATGCCCAGCGGATTTGGCAGCTCGAGAACCAGGTCCATTAGTACATTCACGATTAGTAACATCAGCAAATAGAGTACTCAGATTATGTCAGTGAAGAAAACCCTTCAGATGAACTGAAGCAGCTGATGTACTTCATTTTGCACTGTTACATGCCACTGTGGTTCCGGATCAAATCCAGTGGTTATTTTTCTGAAGGTCCCAAGATCGTGTTTAAGGCAATCAGATTAACACGATTCCTCCCTGAACATTTGGGAAAAATAATCGACCCACTAATAGAACGAAACTAGTATTTTGCACACCCAGAAAATTTAATTGTGGCTATGGATATGAACGAAAGATAGCATGTGAGAGAACTGGGATTACGCCGAGTTCTCAAAGCTCGGGTAAACTGCAAGGGGAAAAAACAATTAGAGACTTTAGAGTTCCAACACTTGACTTCAACAAGATCAATTACGTTGACACAATGAAGTGGAATGTTTGTAATGTTATTCCGCCACCTTTGCTAAGGAATGTATCGGATGAAGAAATAGAAGAAATGATCAAAACTCACAGACCATTTGTGAGGAGCGATCCCTATCCCTTGACGAGGCTTAACCGCCCCTGGGTCCGTTCTTAGTGTCAATTGGTGTCATCCGTTCTTAGTGTCAATTAGTGTGTTGGAAGGTATTACGCGGTTTACGAGTCCAGACGCGGTCTTCAGTCCCAAAATTTATTTATTACACATATACTGGGACACATCACACATTATAAATACATATATATTCAAATTTACGCTGATGAAAAAAACAGCCACTTTTGCACGTGCGAGCTCTCATACGCCGCTCTTTTCTCCCTCGACCCCCGGGCCGACTTCTCTCTCCATCTCTCCTCCTTCTCACCAAACAGATTTCCGGTTGGGGAATCAAAGGGGGGGGGAGGAAAGCGGATATATATATATATATATATAATCCATTCCCGACACGCCCCCGCCGAGAGTGAAATCTGTCTCCTTTGCTGATTTCACCATCACCTCACAGGAATGGATAATTGAGGGCGGAGGATTCTCAGAGTCACAACACAAGAGACAGTTTCTTTGGAATGCAGACTCTCCAGGGTGTCCTGGCACCTCAAAAAACCAAGATCCATCGGTTACTCCCGATATTTGCTCCCTTCATTTCCAGTACACAAGGAAATAACCTTTGCCCCTGTAATCTGTAGGGATTCACAACTTACACAAGATAACATCACTATTCTTTAAATTCGCTAAGCAAACAAATTTAAGAAGACATTTAATACTAACTCGATATGTTTATATACATATACCACAGAATAAATGTTAACCAAATTAATACACATCGAGAGAAAAAAACTAGGAATTTCCAACATACGCATCTCCCCTCGCGCTATTGCTATCCTCCTGTTCCAGACAAGACAGGGCGTCTGCTTCATAATGTTGCTTACCCGGTAGATGCGTTATATGGTGATTCCACCTCTGTAAAGAGAATGCCCATCGGGTTAATTTTGGGCTCTTAGGAGTAGTCGCATTCAGATATTTTAAAGGATTATGGTCAGTTATAATTTCCACCTGGGCCCTATATACAAATTTGTCAAACGTGTTTAATCCGAACAGCACTGCCCAGGCTTCTTTTTCTATACTAGCCCAATTCCGTTGCGTCGCCGACAATTTATGACTGGCAAATGCGATGGGTCGATATTTGCCCTCCGCGTCAATTTGGGTCAAACAGGCACCGATGGCAACATTCGACGCATCGCAATGTATTTGAAAGGGCATACCCATATTAGGGGTAACTAAAGCTATGGCTTCACATACAATACTCTTTAATTTGGCGAACGTGGTTTGATCCGCCGTTTCCCACGGAACAATGATCGGGGATCCCTTCTTGGTCAAATCAGTTAGTGGGGCTGATATTTCCATATAGGCTTGAGCATAATCACTATGATTTTTAAGAGCACGTTTCATTTCTCGCTGAAATGTACCGGACGTTCCCGACAGACCAAATGGCATCGTTTTCCATTGGAAAACTCCGTTCTGGGTTTTAAATGCGGTTAACGGTTTACTACTCTCATCCAAAGGGATCTACCAGTAGCCCTTTAATAAATCCAAACTAGTTAACTACTGATCCGCCCCCGCCATGAAAATTAATTCCTGCATATCCTTCATAGGGAAAACTGGTACTTTCGTGACCGAATTTAGCGCACGATAATCTACACACATTCTAACCGTCGAGTCTTTTTTTGCCACACAGACTACGGGATGGGCAATTTCGGCTCCCAAGGGTTCAATTAAATCCCAATCTAACAATTCCCGTATCTGTCTGTCCACCTCCTTTCGGTAAGCAATAGGTACACTGTAACAATGAGGCTTTTTACGTACAGCGTTAGGGACAAGCTCTATCTTATGAGTTCCTACCCTAACCGGTTGAACAGGTCTATTAAAAAGCGATTTACGTTCCATGATTACATTTCTGAGGTCCCTTGTTCGTAGCTCACTTAACTTTGGTAACCCCAGGTTGTTCATTTGTTCCATAAAGCAATCCCCTTTATTAATAGTAAGAACTGTTTCTACTATTCCAAACTCTTCCCCACCCTCAAAAATAACGTTCACTGCACTCGTTATATAATGCCAAATTTTATTTTGGTGTACGTGCTTCTTCGTATCATCCGGCAATTGAACTATGAACGAATGATGATTTCTTTGTTCTAGAATTGTCGCCGAACCTTGCCACCTAGCATATAGTTTATTCACCGAATCCGGTATTAACACAGCTACCTGATCCCCTAGCTTAAACACCTTGTTAGATGATCTTAAATTGTAATAGTGCGCGGCTCTCTCTTGCTGGATTTCGGCCGTAAGATTGGCTTGCTCGGCAGCCCTTTCAAATCGCGCGTTTAAATTTTGCAAATACGTAGGGATCGAAGTAAGATCTAACCGCAGATTATCATGTTTGCCGGTCCAAGTGTTTTTCAAAATCGATAACGGCCCTTGGGGTCTCCGGACGGTGAGACGGGGCAACCCCCGTCTCACCGTCCGGTGAAATAGGTCAACCCCCGTTGTCGTATTTTTGAATTTCCCTGTATGCCCACAGTGCATAAGGTAACTGCAAATCCCAACCCCTACCCTCCTCACGAATTATATGGTGTAGCACCCTTTTCAACGTCTGATTAAAACTCTCTACTAACCCATTAGACTGTGGGTACCCCGGTGTTGAAAATCTGGGAGAAGACCCGATTGTCTTCTGAAATGCCCTCGTTAACTCTGACTTGAAATTTGTCCCATTATCTGAGGCAATTATACTGGGTATCCCAGTCCACGAAAATATACACAACAAAGCTTCACGCGTACTTCTAGGCTCGTTAAGGGTACGGCTTCCGCCCACCTGGTATGCTGATCCACCAGGTATAAAACATATTTGTGAACCTTTGAACTGATTGGGTCGATAGGTCCAATGATATCTACGTTCACCACCTGAAATGGCAATTCCGATCTAGTTACCGGTATAATTGGCGCTCTGTCCGATGTTCTCACGGGTCGCGTCATTTGGCACTCCCTACACGAGGAACAAAATTCCTCTACTTCCTTCTTCAGCCCTTCCCAAAAGAAAGAGTATCTAATGCGTTGTAGTGTCTATTTCACCCCGATATGACCGCCAAACACCGAACAATGAGCTAACCTGACGATTTCTTCTCTTCGGCATTGGGGAACAACGAGTTGTGGGACGTTCTCCCCCAAAATTTTATCCCTGTAGAACAGCTACCCATCAGCTACATAATAACTCCCTTTTCCCTCCAACGCCATCTCCCACCCATCCTTTAATAAATCACAACCTTCTTTTTGCCGCCGAAACTGGTCAGAAACAGACCCCCCCCTTATTTTCGCCTGCCATGAACTTATCTCTCGTTTCCGGTTCATGCTCATTCATCCCGGTGCAGTTCGAAACCTGAATGCCCTTTTCGCGCCCTGGACAATGCTCTGATTGTTCGGCTATCGCGAAGTAGGATTTCTCTGTCTCCATTGTTCTTCTCTGGGGTCTGTCATTTCTCTTGGGAGACTGAGAAACGTTTTCGATTCGACTTCTCGATAACATTTCAAATATTTCTGGGGGGAGCAAATCGCTCTACCAGCGATTTCGCAACAGCACACAAAACCTCCGGCCGTTCGTGAACGCCTGAATCAGACTCCCAAGGGAATATTCACCAACGGGCATTGAACTGCGGGTCCAAAAATCCCTTTTAAAATATGATGGGTTTTCCCTCCGTTTTAACTTCTGGTACAACACTTTCCCACACTACAGTTATTTCCGTCCCTGAATCAATTAGTGCGTTAGCAATTCGCCCGTTCACGTTGATAGGAACTCTTTTTAACTTACATAACTGTTCTTTTAAGGACTTTCCGATATTTCTTGGCACACTGAATGAATTCGCCCTAGCAACTACGGTATCCCCTCCCAATACCTCCCGTTCTTCGGAATTTTCCTGTTTTTCCATCTCGTGGTCTTCTTCCGCAAACGACATATCTACATTTGCCTTTTCCCTTTCTCCCCATGTTACATTTCTTTCCTGTTTTGGGAATTTCGGACAGTTTCACTTTAAATGAGCAGTTGACCCACAACCATAGAACTCCCACTTTTTCGGCGTTCTACTGAACTTTTCATTTTCTCCTGACGAAGAACCATTTCCCGGGAGCATATCTAGTTTAAACCCCTTGGCATTCCGGTCCCGACCCTTAAAATCCGCAAATTTTGTGTCTTTACCCCCCTTCGTGCTATAAGCTCTCCCTTTAGCCGAAGAGAATATATCGCACTCTTCCGCGAACTGCTTTGCTTTAAACCAAGCACTTCCTTCCCTAATCCTGATATGCATAGCCGTTTCTTGGTCCAACGTCTGAAACATTCTATCAGCTACCACCAACTGATTTAAACCTTCGAAGTCACTTCTCTTAATTTAACGTAGTGTAGACACATAGACATTAACCTGGTTGCGAACTGCCGGAAATTTTCATCGGTACCCCTTTCAGCTTTCCTAAAATTATCTAGGCACGTTTGAGGAGATGGTTCGTATTCTCTCAGCACTATTTTTTTCACCTCCTCGTAATTATTGTATTGACACTCATTTATATATATTAACAAATCTGCCGCCTTATCCTCCAAAAAGTAAATTAAAATTTTGGCCTTCTGTTCTTCTTCTACCCTCTCACTTTTGAATACCCTTTCTAGACTAGTGAAGAAATAACTCCACCCTTCGGGTTTATTTGGGACTTTCACGGTCAATAATTTTATGGTTTTAATAATTTCATCTATTGATTTAAATTTAATAGGTATGCGATTTTGTAGTTTTAATGTTTCGATTTCAATACGTTCGTCTTTCTCTTGTTTTTCCTCTTTCTCAGTAACTATCGCGCTGAGCATATCCTTTATGAGAATTTCTTCATAACTTTCATATTCTTCCTTAACTCCAATTCTTAATTCTAGCGCTAAAATAGCGCTTAAATCACACTATACCTCCAAGTCAAAGTGCTTAAGAACATTCACGCATCCGAAATAACGCCACAGTATATCCACCAGAAAGCCAGCCAGATACTCCGCCTGTACAGCCAGTTCAATGAAGTTTTTAACTCTATTATTCATCTCAATCCTAGATTCACACAGTCTATCACAACGAATTATGTAGTTGTTGACTATATTTTCATTGCTCACGAGGTTAACTGTAACTTTGTTCCTACTTTTTATCCAGCTAATGTAAAACTCACTAAGACCGAACAAAACTCCAATAATGAAATAAACTTTTTGGATGTAACCATCAGTTTGTCAAATGGAACACTGTCTTTTTGCATATTCGATAAAAGAGATTTATACGACTTTACAATAAACCGTCTATCTAATTGGAATACAGCCTTACATTCAAATGTAAAGCGTAATATAGTCAACAACTACATAATTCGTTGTGATAGACTGTGTGAATCTAGGATTGAGATGAATAATAGAGTTAAAAACTTCATTGAACTGGCTGTACAGGCGGAGTATCCGGCTGGCTTTCTGGTGGATATACTGTGGCGTTATTTCGGACGCGTGAATGTCCTTAAGCACTTTGACTTGGAGGTATAGTGTGATTTTTTTTTTTTGCCTGCTGTTTTGGATTTTAAAGTTTTAATGGGTTTATTTGAAATAGTTTATAAATTGTGGTGTTTTTGATGGTAGTATAATTTTTAATTGTAGTGTGACTTTTTCAGTGCTTTTTCTTATATTTTTAATTACTGTTTTTAGTAAGGTAGTTTTTAGAGATCATCTTATTATGACATTATGTCACTTTATTTTATTATAGTATATAACTTCTACTTTTATGTCTCACTTTTTCTATTTCTTGTCTTAAATCTTTTGAAAAGTTTTAAATTTTCTAATTGATGTATAACGAATGCTGGGAAAGTTTTAGCTATGTAAAAAGATCTTTTAACCAGGATAGAGGGGTCTTAAACCCCCTCACGTCTTTTTAATACATCAATTTCCGTTTTTGTTTCAAAATTTCCTTTTTGCTTCAGAAATTCACTATCCTTTTTTAACTTATCTTGGTGTATCATTATTGTTTTAATTATATCTTATATAGTATTGTTTAATAATTGCAGCTTAGCGCATATTGACAATATACATATTAATGCCTATATTTATAATGTATTAGTATTGGTGCAACACATGCTTTAAATATTTTAGTTATATATATATATATATATATATATATATATATATATATATATATATATATATTTGCAATATTTGATGGCAAATTATATATACATAAGGAAGGGATGCGATACAAATAAGGGTTTTTACCCCACCATGGACCGATGGAGCGTTGAGGTATTCCGATAAGGAAAGGTGGATCGCCAGCTGAAAAAGGTATGAACCACTGGTATAGATCATACTTATCAGAAACAATCCATTGGTTTTTAGAGAATATCGACACCGCTGATGAAGAAATGCTGTCAAAAACCTCTTTCAATCTTATCTTTTCATGTTTTTAGTTCCTGGCTGCAAGTAGTTTTAGTGCTCATACTGGTTTTTCTCTTTCAACTTTATCTTATATATATATATATATATATATATATATATATATATATATATATATATATATATATATATATATATATATATATATATATATTATATCTATAGAGAGAGAGAGAGAGAGAAAGAGAGATACATACATACATACATATTTACATACAAAAGAGGTAAGCAACGACAAGAAGTAATCCTACGTCAATAATCCGCGGTAGTTTCGTTAGAAGAGACCAGGCATGTTTGTTCAAACATAAAGTCTGATGAATGAGTCAGGTTATCAGTTTAGAAAACATGAAAAAAATTTAGATTTCACATAATGACACAGATCATTGATAGCATCACAGGAATGTATGCAAAGGCGTTTAAATACAGTGTTTCTATTTTTATACTTTTACTAGTAGGTACCCGTCAAAACACGACGCCTGGATAGTAAAATACTAATACACAAATAATACTCAACACATCATTGCCAAATGTTTGAAATCCTAATATTAAGAATAGAGAAACATACTTTAAAAAAATACTATTGAACACAATAGAAAGAAATTGGGTTACTCAACAGTGCGAAATAAACAATTTCTTTCAAGTTCAATTCTATATCTCCCAAATATAATTAGAAATAAAAATGGCAGGAAGAGTGCTAGTGAGATTCCTCGGGATAAGCAAATTAACGTGTATGCGGCCTTATGATTAGGAAGTATCTAAAACTAGATTCAAACATGTCACTGCGCATGCGCAAAAGAAAAATGTTCTTATGCAACCCTGTGATCAGTGAGTACCTAAAACCAGATTTAAACATGTTACTGAGCGTGCGCAGAAAGAAATTTTTAACTGTAAATTGCCATTAATAAATAGAAATTGCGGTTAAAAAAACGAAATTTGACTCTTCTCTAGATTAAAATCTTTCCTTTAAGACCAAAATGATGGAAATTGATGCGGTAGTTTTTTCTCACGGACTGCTCAAAGAATTGGCTTAGCAACTAAAATATATAGATTTCCTTGAAAAAAATGATTGCCATTTTGTTTGGATATGAATACTAATTGCGTGTATGAATACTATGGATATGAATACTATGAATAAGTTATGAATACTAATTTTAAAATAAGGTAGGGTACATTCCCATTTTACAGACCTGTCGCCAACCTCTTGGAGAGGAAAAACCATTCTCCTGTGTTTACAGACACTGGGGTTGGATCTCTGGTACAACTCCTTCCAAATGTCTGTTTAAGGGTATGTAAGAAGTGGACAAAAATGTACATGAAAAGGAAATTTAAGGATTTATTTTTGGGGTGGAGTGTAGCTCTGTCCTTTTCTCACATATACTAAAACTAGCTGAAAACCCGCACTTCGCTACGGAGTACATTCAAATTAAATACAACGGTCAATGTATGCAATTAACGCCAAAAAAATATATATATACATATATATTTATAATAAATACGACGATCAATGTATATAATTGATGTAATATATATATATATATATATATAAATATATATATATATATATATATATATAAATATATATATATATATATATATATATATATATATATATATATATATATATATATATATATATATATATATATATATATATATATAAATCGCAAGGGATATTTTTTTGGATAATATCCAATCATCTGCTGCATTAGAAAGAAAAGAAATATTTTCTTTGTCTATTTAGTTGTTATGCACGTGACGATAAATTTATTGAAAGTACCAGAAAAAGAAACCACGTGATCAGCATTTAATAAATTACATTCTAAAAATTAATCTTTAAAAATTCACCAAAAATCAGTAAATCGAGGTAAAGATTCGAAAAAGATTTCATTTTAAAGGAATTTTTATGATCTTTCTCGTGATATAAATTTTATAACCCTCAAATTTTTACTTTAAATGCAAACTTAAAAATTGTTACTAAAACAGCTTAAAAATTCAATTTTAAAAAATCTAAAAAGAATTTTTCAAAAATCTTTCTTAGTGCACCCCTGCATTATAAGAAGAATCGCCATGCAAAATTTCAGCCCTTTGTTGGGTTTTAATGATTAAATCCTTAATTATTTTAATCTCCAGCACTTTGCTAAACTCGAAAAGTAATGACAGTACGTCATCTTATTTATTTTATTAAATTTTATAATACTCTGTAAAATGTTCAGAGATTTATAAATGAATCATTCCCGCATATGCTGATATATGTCATGAATCGTATGCAAATATACACTGTTCGCCACCCAAATTGCAACACCAAGAAACACAAGAGATATCACAACAAAATTTATTTTGTAGATAACATGTTGACCAAGTATCAAATGATTAAATTTATAGACTTCTGTGAAGTGTGGTTCTTGCCAAAATCAGTAGTCAGAGTAGCCGCCATTGTTGGAGATCACCGCTGCCACAAGCCTCGGCATTGATTCAAAGAGACTTTGGATGAGTTCTTCGGGTACAGCAGACCAAGCAGATTCCACACGTTGCCAAAGTTGATCTGCTGTGGCAGCTGGGGATGGAATCTGGGTCAATCGTAGAGCAACCATGGACCACATGTTTTCCATCGGCGAAAGATCCGGAGAGCGAGGCGGCCAGGGAAGCAATTCAATCAGGCGATTGACGAAGAACCGTTGGACAATGCGTGCCACGTGTGGTCGCGCATTATCCTGTTGAAATACGGCTGTGGGCAAGCCCTGAAGGTAAGGAAGGAC
This sequence comes from Dolomedes plantarius, assembly GCA_907164885.2. Taxonomy (NCBI): domain Eukaryota; kingdom Metazoa; phylum Arthropoda; class Arachnida; order Araneae; family Dolomedidae; genus Dolomedes; species Dolomedes plantarius. The sequence goes on along the minus strand of OU015491.1, from coordinate 163,239,217 downwards.
AACTGGCTCCAACACCTCGGAGATGTAGCGCTGGCTGTTTAAAGTACCGGCAATGCGTACTAGAGGTGTGCGAGAGTGATATCCAACACCGCCCCATACCATAATACCCGGTGCAGGACCAGTGTGGCGGTGCATAACGCAGCTGTTCAGCATCCTCTCTTCACGGTGTCTCCAGACTCGAATACGACCATCGTGGTGTTGCAGACAGAAGCATGACTCGTCAGTAAAGACAATTTCATTCCATTCTGCCGTCCACATCCTTCTGTCATCGCACCATTGGAGTCGGAGACGTCTGTGGTTCTTCGTCAAAGGTAGACAAAGCAATGGACGTCTTGCGGACAGACCAATCTGCTGTAAACGGCGTCGAATGGTACGCGCAGACACTGGATGATGCGTTACAGACTGCATGTGCTGTGCTATGGTTCGTGATGTGACTGAGCGATCCGTCACTGCCATGCGCATAATTTGCCTGTCATCACGTGAAGTGGTGCGCTGAGGTGGATGCGATAGAACACGCCGGTCCGTCGTACCCTCCTGCATCCATCGATCACATATACGCATTACAGTTGTTTGGTTTCGTCCAACACGACTACCGATTTCCCTGAAAGATAATCCACAATGTCGGTAGGCCACTATCCTTCCTCTGTCGAACTCGGATACTTGAACAAAAGATGATCGCTGTTTTCGACGAGGCATAATTGATCGTTTTTTTAAAAACCACAAAAAAACACAATTGCCGAACTTGAAATCATCGAAATCTCCAAGCCTTAAATAGCGCTTTGAAGTGACGCCACAGGCGAACGTGATGTGCGTCTGCGCTGAAATTCTAATCATTTGCATATCTCACCTCCGCTAATAGTCCAGTCAATTTGTGCTCAAAAGGGGCCCTCGAGGGAAAATTTTGGGGTAGTTTTGATTTCTTCCATTTTATATGTTTTTTGGGGTGCTGAATCGGAATCTGAGGTTTGTTAACAAAATTTCGTGACGCAACATTGAAAAAAATGCAAAAAAAGGTAAAAATTTTCATTTTTTGGCGGTTTTTTGCATATAACTCGGAAACTATCAACTTTTCGTATATAATCCTATTTATCAAAATTAAAGTACATAAAATTTCCTACAAATTTCACTATTTAGGTTTTTTTCTCCGACAGACCGTTTGGGCTCAAGCGCTATTTGAAAATTGACGTATTTCGGCTGGCTCCGCAAAAACCCACTTTTTACACTCCAAAACTTATCATTAAAGGCTGTCATTTAATTCCTCCATCCAATACAATGTAGGATTTTCAAAATCACATTGTATTTAAATTCTGTGCAAATATAATTCCGTCTTGTACGTCTTTTCATGTTATTTATTCTCGGCGAGCCTCACCAAATGATTTTATAACTGCCTCGTTTTTTTTTAAAAGCCCTCTTTCCTTCTATTCGATTCCTTCACAGACGACTCAAGGCCAACTACGTCACCGTGTACATGCGTACCCAATCAACACCCCCTATATCCGATATAGGGGTGTTGACCCAGTCTCAAGTCCCTTCATATTGGTCACGAGGTTTCCTCCCCTCCCCCCTCCAAAAAAAACAAAAAATAAAAACACCGGCCATCCGATTCCTACCAGTGGCAGTGCGAAGGAAGTAAGTAGTTCAGTGTTAGAATCCAACGACAACACGATTCAAAAGTTATATTTACGCGTAGTGTTAAAAATGGCTTCAAATGTGTGTTTTATTTGTGATGAAGTGCTGGATAATAACGTAGAGAAGGTCATAACGGTGCGGTAAAGAGGTTTGAAAACGTTTATCGAGTCAAGAAAGAAGAGGAAGGATGGTGAGCATGTTCAGCTACGTGAAAAATATGCAGTTGATGTTCATGAGCGATGTCGTACAAACTACATTAATAAAAGAATGATTGCAGCTCATTTGAAGAAGGCGGAACAGGGTAGACAACATGTCAAAAGACGTTCTACTGAAGCGCATTTCAATTTCAAAACTCATTGTTTTATGTGTGGCCTGGTCATAACACCTGACTTTATAGAACAACAAAGAAAAAAGAAAACCAATCGAAATATTGTGTATCAGGTTCAAATTTTGAAAGTCAAGGAAACTATCATAAAAAGGGCAGAAGAACATGGTGATGAGTATGGACAAGCCACAATCAAACGTTTTCTGCCTGTCTCAGACTTGGTGTGTTCTGATTGTCAGTATCATAGTTTATGCATGAGAAAAATGTCCAATCGCCCAAAAATTCAAGAGAAGAGAAAAAGGGGTCCATTCGCCAATCATGTTGAAGCAGCAATGGAATATGTCTACACTTATCTTGAGAATAGTGATGGAGAATGTCAGTTTACGCTAGACGAGTTGGTGGACCAAATGAAGGGTGATTATCGTCCTGACATAAAGACAGTTAAAGCTCATCTACTCAAAAAATATGGAAGCGATATAATAATGACCTTTTCTCCAAACAAGAAGCTGGTAGTGTGTTTCAAAAACACAGGGTATAAAATTTTAAATGATGCTTGGTACCAGCAGGCGTTAAAAAAAGAACAAGAGGAAAGACTCCGGATTATTAAGACGGCTGCTGCAATTGTTGTTGAGGATATCCGGAGCCAGGTTTATGAGACAGCACAGTACCCCTGACCTGATAAATGAGGAACTCATTCCTGAAAGTCTCCGTACATTTATGGAAACAGTTGTACTAAACAAAAAACGTGGGGACCATGATATGTGGAAGAAGAATAACACAGCACTGGCTCATAGTCTTGTAGCAGCAGTGAGGCCCAGATCATTCGTTTCGCCAGTCCTCGTAGGGTTGGCAGTGTTTCTGTACAAGAAGTACGGCTCAAGGAAATTAGTCGATGTGGTTTCCTCATTGGGATTTTGTTCGACTTACACAGAGGCTGTCCGCCTGGAAGCATCAGCTGTCAGCAGCGATCCGCTGAAAGTTAACCAGCCATGCTTTTCGCAGCAGGTGTACGATAATGCTGATATTAATGTACATACAATCGACGGATACAGCACCTTTCACGTCATGGGTACAGACTGAAGAACAGACTGAAGAAATACGCTTACATGATGCGGAAGGTATGTCTAATCTCACAATCTATTTCGTAATCACTCATCTCTCCTTAAGGTATGATCACAAGTTGTTGTTTTCGCACCACCTCTTTCATTTTCCAGATGAACAAGCCCCGACTCTGACGACAGAACAACCCGAACCTGTGCAACTCGCCGCCTTCGAAGAACCTCAGCCAGGACCCTCTAAACGACAACGGCTCATATAATAATGTAATATATGATCATATGTATTGTAATACAATATAATAAAATGTAATAATTTTTCAAGATTTTTCTTTGGAATTTCAACTTTTTTGTAACAATTACAACTAATTTGTACAATTTCGGACTTCTTTAAATAACTTGAACATTATTTTATTTTTGAAAAAATTACCTGTACCTCTACATATACGATCTAAATAAGGTATGTGCAGAGAACTGGGAGGAATTCACTAATTGACAGCCATTAATAATAAATTAGAATTTTGGAGTGGAAAATTTGGGTTTTTGTGGAGACAGCCGAAATACGCCAATTTTCAAATAGCGCTTGAGCCCAAACGGTCCGTCGGAGAAAAAAACCTAAATAGTGAAATTTGTAGGAAATTTTATGTACTTTAATTTTGATAAATTGGGTTATATACGAAAAGTTGATAGTTTCCGAGTTATAAGCAAAAAACCGCCAAAAAATGAAAATTTTTACCTTTTTTTGCATTTTCTTCAATGTTGCGTCACGAAATTTTGTTAACAAACCTCAGATTCGGATTCAGCACACCAAAAAACATATAAAATGGAAGAAATCAAAACTACCCCAAAATTTTCCTCCGAAAAACACAATTTGACTGGACTATAATGCATGTTGTAAATTTCATGTTATTTGCATGTTTCCTTCAGGGTGTTGCATTTACAGTGGCCAGCAGTGTATGTGGCGCAGTAATTGATTGGATGGCAATTACTATAAAAGCTAGCCGCATTGTATTAAAGTTCGTTCCTTCTACCCTTCGCTGCTTTTTTTCCATGTTACAACGCCAGTTTGGTGTATCTGGAAACAGATAAGTTATCTCTGTTATGTTATACTTTGTTATGTTATTCTATGTTATTAAATCTCTATTCTCAACCGAAACTCAGTCTTAACTTCTCACTCTGCTACTTACATTCCTATGGCATGACTGTCACTTTAAACTCTGTATCAAAATTCTGTCAGCTATTCTTTGAAACCACTGACTGATCATCAAAAAGGGTTATGGGCCCAGATCACGCATGCCAAGCAGAGTGAGAGGTTGAATAAAAGTGTATAGTAATAAAAGTGTATTTATAATGGATATTACGTCTACTATCCAACCTCTAAATGGTCAGAATTTTGACCGATGGTCAATCGACATTCGTATGTTACTACTCGACAGAGGATGTTGGGGATTCATTGAAGGTACCGAAACACCACCCCCAACTGAACAAGAGAAGGCGTTACGCGATTTCAAAATTCGTAAAGGGCGTGCTTTTAGTACAATTTATTTAAATATTACTGAAGAGTACAAACCAATTTTGCATGATGTAACTGATGCAAAGTCTGCGTGAGAAAAATTAGAGAAACATTTTAAACCCGAATCTCGTGCTCGAACTATGATGTTAGCTGATGATCTTTTAAATTGCCGCCCATATGAAAACGAAGTTATAGGACTTTTTGCCGCCAGGATAAAGAAGACAGCATCTGATCTTCGAACTGCCGGTAAACCACTAGCAGAATGGTTGGAGGGATTCCAATTAATAAGATATCTGCCTGCTGAATACCAAAGCATAGTTCAGGTTATTTACCGCTGGGATAACGAGAAATTCAATTTCGAACAAATTCTTCAAGAACTATTAACTGAGGAAGCCCGTATAAGACAGATAAAACAAGATCACGAAGTGTTAGTAACTAGTACTTCGAAAAATAGGGAAAATAACGCCCCCCCCAAAAAAGGGAAACTAGAAAGTGCCATAGATGTGGTCAAATTGGGCATACCCAAAGGCAGTGTAGAAGTACAAATAAGATGAACCTACAACATAGAGATAATCAGCCAGGGTCACTGTTTTTAGTTGAAGCAAATGCGGGAGAATATCAGAATAATAAGTGTTGGGTGTTCGACACGGCTGCAAGCAAGCACTTTTGTTGCAATAAAGATTTATTTTCAGAATATACGCCGGTAAACGACACTACAATGAGTGTAGCTATAAATGGAGTTAGCTGTAAAATAGAAGGTAAAGGAACAGTTGTAATGCATTTTAAAAGGGGAAAAGAAACGAAAATTATAATTTTAAGCAATGTTTTATATACACCTCGATTACGACGTAATCTTATGGCAGGCCCCCTTATAGATATACCTGGTGAAACTAAGTTCGTAGGACAAAATGGCCGAATATCTGTATATAAGAAAGGTAAATTGTTATTTTGTGCTTTTAAGAATAATGGTCTGTATTTTATGTACCCTACGTATCCTAAATTAACAGTACATGCAAATGTTGAGAAAAGAAAATTAAAAGAGGTTAAAAATAGAAAACTCTTAAAAGAAGAATGTTTAAATTCGGAAGATTTAGAAGTTTGGCATAGAAGATACGCTCACATAAATACTAAATACATACTAAATACGAGTGCAAAAGAAAGCGTTAGAGGACTTCCCAAGTTTAAAACTCAAGATCTTAATTGTGAAACGTGTAAAATTACTAAAAGTCAAAGGACTACCTTTAAGAAGATAGGGAAAGTTAGATCAACCCGTCCCTTACAACTCCTTCATATGGATGTATGTGGTAAATTTCCAACTCAATCTATTAATGGCGAGTTATACTTTCTGTCAATCATTGATGATTATTCAAGACGTGTGACAGTATATCCCATTAAAAACAAATCTAATGTTTTTGATTGTTTTAAAAGATACGTGAATAGAGCTAAAAGAATGTTGAACACAAAAGTAGTAAATATCAGAACGGATAATGGTGGTGAATTTGTGAACCAGGAATTTAATGATTACCTAGAAAAACACGGTATTAAACATGAACGTACGAATGAGTATACCCCTGAACAGAACTCAGTAGCTGAAAGATTCAACTATACTGCGTTAGATGCTGTAAAAGCAATGTTGAAAGAATCCAATTTATCAAACGGTTTTTGGGGCTGAAGCCTTGTTATGTTTTACATACGTATGGAATCGCATATGTCATGGTAAGAACGATAAAACACCATTTGAATTATATTCAGGAAATATACCTTCTGTTAAACATTTAAAACCTTTCGAAATTAAAGTATATGTGAATATACCTAAACAATTGAGAAACAAATTTCAAAGCAGGGCACATGAAGGCGTCATGGTCGGATATGGAATGAAAACCCGAGGTTATAGAATATGGTTACCCACTCAACGAAAGGTAATAGAAACTGCAAATCTTCATTTTTCCGAAGTATCAAATAGGGAAAATATAATAAATTCAGAGAAGAGATACACTTCAGAATATGAATCTGAATCCGAATCTGACGATAATGTTGACCAAAGTTTTAAATTACCCAAAACTCCAGAACGTAGTCAGAATGAACTGCTACCGTCTACATCAGAATCGGAAGATAGTCCAAAACCTGAGCCCAAAGATGAATACCTAAGGGAACATAATATACCAGCTCGTGAAGTACAATGGTTCAGAAAAGCCGTACTAGGTATAGATGTAAACCGATATAATATATATTATTCCTTCCTTAATAGTGAAGCAAAATTGAGATCCTTCAATTCTGTTAAAGATTATTGTCGGAAGCACAATATCAAGATTGACCCTGAAATCTTCAATTTTAGTACCACGAATTCTTATTCAGGACCAGTAACTAGTAAAAAGGGTTTTACACAGCAAAATGAGCCGAGCATATGACTAACAATCCTTGAGGAACCCATAAAATTACCCACAAGTTTTAATCAAGCCATGGATACTCCCGAAGCTAATAGCTGGCATAAAGCTATGCTTCAAGAAATTAAAACCATGAAAGAACGAGAAGTATGGGAACTCGTTGAAAAACCAAATGCAAAAATTTTGGGTAACAGATGGGTACATACTTTGAAAAGGGATGTTCAAAATAATTTTATATTTAAAGCTCTTTTGGTAGCTCAAGGTTTTCTTCAAAGACGTGGTGAAACGTATGATGAAGTTTTTTCGCCAGTCATTAACTTTGCTATAATAAGACTTTTTTTTCTCAATTTTATTAGTCATTTAAAATGGAAACATTGTCAATTAGATGTAAAAGCTGCATATTTATACGCATCATTAGAAGAGGACATATATATGCAACAACCTCAAGGTTTTAAGAATAAAGATAAACCAGGGTATGTTTGCAAATTAAGAAAAGCTCTTTATGGCCTTCGCCAGAGCGGTAGACAATGGTATTTTGAAATCCATTCTAAATTGAAATCTTTACATTTTGGAAGTTTAAATTGGGTAAATTGTGTATATACATATAAATCTAGAATTATTTTATTGCTATATGTGGACGACATAATAATTTTAGGGAAAACTGAAGAATTTATAAATGAAATTGTTAACATTTTAGAAAATAACTTTGATGTGAAAATATTAGGGAAAACCAGTAAATTGCTAGGTGTGAAATTCATAGAAGATGAAAACCATTTAAAAATCAACCAGTCTGAGTATAAATAAATTGTATGATCAATATAAGAAATATAAAATTCCTATTGTATCATTACCGATAGCCAAAGGTGTTATAATATCAAAATCTCAGAGTCCAGTTACTGCAGATGAACAAAATTAAATGTTAAAATATCCATATAGAAATTTAATCGGAAGCTTATCTTTTATAGCGTCAAGAACGAGACCAGATATATCTTTCATAATAAACCGTTTAAGCCAGCTCCAAAACAACCGTTCATTTCATCATTAGACAGCCTTGTTAAAAGTACTCGGTTATTTGAAAGCAACATCTGAGGACAGTCTCAACCTTTCCAGCATGCCAAACCTGGACGTTACCTGTTATAGTGATGCAAGCTTCGCCGATAGCATGGAAGATAGGATATCTACAAGCGGATTTATATTATTTATAGGGAATGCACCAATCTCCTGGAGGACAGCAAAGCAGAAATATGTAAGTCTTTCCACAATGGAAAGTGAATTTGTTGCTATGACCGATGCTGCCAAGGAAATCACATGGATCGTGAGAGTACTTACCTAATGTAAAAATCAAGAACTCATACCTGTATGTAAATCTTTCTGCAAAACATTAAAAACAGACAATCACGCTGCAATATTCTATGCTAATTCACCCCTTGAAAATTCAAAAACCAAACACATCAATATTAAATATCACTTTATTAGAAACTTAATATATGAAAAACTGTTTAGTGTAGAGCATGTAAAAAGTAAATTTAATTTAGCTGATATCTTTACAAAGCCTCTAACTAAGACATATTTAAAAAGTTTTAAAGATAAAGTTTTTGTGTAATTCAATATATAATACGTATTTGTTATGTGTTTTTTAAATGTTTAAATTGAAAATTGTTTTTGTGAATATGTGTATGTTTATATATCACAGTAATGGAGATGGCAGGCCTATTGTTGGGTTTTAAAGATTAAATCCTTAATTATTTTAATCTCCAGCACTTTGCTAAACTCTAAAAGTAATGACAGTACGTCATCTTCTTTATTTTATTAAATTTTATAATACTCTGTAAAATGTTCAGATATTTATAAATGAATCATTCCCGCATATGCGGATAAATGTCATGAATCGTATGCAAATATATGTGGTGCAGTAATTGATTGGATGGCAATTACTATAAAAGCTAGCCGCATTGTATTAGAGTTCGTTCCTTCTACCCTTCGCTGCTTTTTTTCCCCTGTTACAACGCCAGTTTGGTGTATCTGCAAACAGATAAGTTATCTCTGTTATGTTATACTTTGTTATGTTATTCTATGTTATAAAATCTCTATTCTCAACCGAAACTCAGTCTTAATTTCTCACTCTGCTACTTACATTTCTATGGCATGACTGTCACTTTAAACTCTGAATCAAAGTTCCGTCAGCTATTCTTTGAAACCACTGACGGATCATCAAAACCCTTTAGGTCCAGCTGTTTGGTCTGTGCGTTGTATGTCAGTGAGTCAGTTACGGATTTGTTTTATATATATAGATACATTTGCTTTCTCCACTTCTTGCATCCACTTCTTCATTTAAACGAAATTCTCGCAGAAAAGAAGTAAGGATATATATGCCACTGAAAGTAGAATGTAGTGTGCAAAAAATAATATGTGATGTGGAAAGTCAGCGTTATCATTTTTGTCTTTTATTCTTCAGGGTCTTAACTTTAAAATGTAGTTCGCAAAAGTGAAAATATGGTCTGAAAAGTAAGTATTTTCTGGTATTCTTTTTATTTAATTGGCGACTTTTTTCGTAACGTTGGCGACAGGTCGGTATAATGGGAAAGTACCATCAAAGAAGGGAGATTTTGAAGAAGGGGGAATTTTGAATGAATTTTCTAATCATTCAAAAAATAACGTATGTGTAAATATTTTTATGAAACAGATAAGGATACTAATTTTTACCCCCCAAAAAGCACGTGGATGAAATCTCGAAGAGCAATACACATTTGAACTGAACTGAAAATAGGATGTTTTCTGTGGTGATACTATTTCTGGAAAGAGTTTATCAGGGTTGATGTTCAAAATAGAGAAATCTAGGAAACTAGTTATACACACATCCCTTAGCAATGGGCTGCTACAACTCATAATTTGAGAACATCTCAAATAATGATGATGTGCTGAGCTTGTAGTCATCTCAACCTTCCTATAATTACCATAGTAAAATAATAGTAAGTATATACACTGCTGGCCACTGTAAATGCAACACCCTGAAGGAAACATGCAAATAACATGAAATTTACAACATACATTAGCGGAGGTGAGATATGCAAATGGTTAGAATTTCAGCGCAGACGCACATCACGCGCGCCTGTGGCACCACTTCAAAGCGCTATTTTAAGCTTGGAGATTTCGACAATTTCAAGTTCGGCAATTGTGTTTTTCTTGTGGTTTTTTCAAAAAAACGATCAATTATGCCTCGTCGAAAACAGCGATCATCTTTTAATCAAGAATCCGAGTTCGACAGAGGAAGGATAGTGGCCTACCGAGATTGTGGATTATCTTTCACGGAAATCGGTAGTCGTATTGGACGAAACCATACAACTGTAATGCGGATATGTGATCGTTGGATGCAGGAGGGTACGACGGACCGGAGTGTTCGATCGCATCCACCTCAGCGCGCCACTTCACGTGATGACAAGCAAATTGTGCGCATGGCAGTGACGGATCGCTCAGTCACATCACAAACCATAGCACAGCACATGCAGTCTGTAACGCATCATCCAGTGTCTGCGCGTACCATTCGACGCCGTTTACAGCAGAGTGGTCTGTCCGCAAGACGTCCATTGCTTTGTCTACCCTTGGCGCAGAACCACAGACGTCTCCGCCGCCAATGGTGCGATGACAGAAGGATGTGGACGGCAGAATGGAATGAAATTGTCTTTACTGGCGAGTCACGCTTCTGTCTGCAACACCACGATGGTCGCATTCGAGTCTGGAGACACCGTGAAGAGAGGATGTTGAACAGCTGCGTTATGCACCGCCACACTGGTTCTGCACCGGGTATTATGGTATGGGGCGGTATTGGATGTCACTCTCGCACACCTCTAGTACGCATTGCCGGTACTTTAAACAGCAAGCGCTACATCTCCGAGGTGTTGGAGCCAGTTTTCCTTCCTTACCTTCAGGGCTTGCCCACAGCCATATTTCAACAGGATAATGCGCGACCACACGTGGCACGCATTGTCCAACGGTTCTTCGTCAATCGCCAGATTAAATTGCTTCCCTGGCCACCTCGCTTTCCGGATCTTTCACCGATAGAAAACATGTGGTCCATGGTTGCTCTACGATTGACCGAGATTCCATCCCCAGCTGCCACATCAGATCAACTTTGGCAACGTGTGGAAGCTGCTTGGTCTGTTGTACCCCAAGAACTCATCCAAAGTCTCTTTGAATCAATGCCGAGGCGTGTGGCAGCGGTGATCTCCAACAATGGCGGCTACTCTGGCTACTGATTTTGGCAGGAACCACACTTCACAGAAGTCTATAAATTTAATCATTTGATACTTGGTCAACATGTTATCTACAGAATAAATTTTGTTGTGATATCTCTTGTCTTTCTTGGTGTTGCAATTTGGGTGGCCAGCAGTATATATTTCATGAAACCATCTTATATTCACTGTAATACAAGATAGACTGTTAGTCATATACCTACTACTGCAGCTACCCGTTGAGACGGAAATTCGATTCGTTCGTTTCTAAACGGAAATGCAACGAACGATCCTGTTTTGATAGGACATACAAGTATGATACTTGGGATTTCGGCCGTAGACCAAATACTTCAGAATGAGGTTCCAAAGGTGATCAACAGTGCATAAATTCTGAAACTCTCTCTCTCCCTTTTTATGATGTACATTATTGTGAATTTCTGAAGTGTTTATTAGCAGCTCATAACATCTGTACAAGATCAATGGTATGCATTTCCTTTAACGATATGCGTATGAGGATCGATTTCTTTTCATTTAAAATCTAAGTAGAATTGCAAACATGGAATGCTATGAAACTAAGCGAATACTAGGCCACACAAACATTCATGACAAGGATCTCGACAATTTAGTTAGGCCCATATTACACTATCAAAGTTCTTTGACAAAGATCTTTTATAAAAGACGTTTGACGAGAAATATGGCAGTGTAATTTCTCAACTTGATAAAAGATAACTTTTATAAAAGTTGGGCTCTTCGTCAAAGTTTTATAAAAGATTTGGTGCCCGGATGTTATAACCAAAATTTCGAGCAATAGCATGTTAAAAAAATACAAATGTGTGGAAAACACGGCAGATGAAGAACAAGATTTCGATTCGGACTAATTTTAGCTCTAATTAAAACTTGCGTACTAATGACAAAACAGAAATACACGAAAAATATTCAAAATGAATATGTGAAAAGAAGTGCAAATCTTTCGAAGCAAAAGTCTTAGGATGCTGAAATTTTGCATGGTGGTTACTCCTAAGCTTTACATGCTTACTAAGAAATATTTTTTAAAAATACAAATTTTAAGGGGGTTAAAAAGGGATTAACCCCTTCCGCCTCTAAAAAACACCCACTATATCTCTGGAACCATAGGGCCTAGGAAGTTGAAATTTCGTATGGTGGTTCCCCTTAAGCCCTAGGTGCTCAATAAATATCTTTTTGAAATTGCCCAATATGTATCTTTTTGAAATGTACAAAACTTAAGGGGGTAAAAAGGGGTTTAACCTCCTCCTCCTCTAAAAATTAACAATTGTATATCTGTGTCGTGGATTACGACATATTAAAAAATTGAAAAGGTGCAGACAAACCAATTAAGGCGAACAAACGGGACGGAAAATAAAACAGTGAAATGACGCCAGACGATATAAGACGATACCATGACGCCAGAAGAATGTCATGGGGATACGGTATGTTAGAAGTTCGAAAATTGCAGACAAGCCAATTAAATCGAACAAACGGGGGTAAAATGAAAAAAAGTTAAATGGCGCCTGTTTGTACAAAGGACCGGATTAAGAAGAAGGAATTGAAAAGCAAAAGTTAAGAGACGAAACAGCGAGGGGGCTACATGGAGGGAACATTGAGATGAAAAGGGAATTGTTGGCAAAGAGAAGATGACCCCACACATAGGAGATGTTCTGGGAAAACATGATCCCTAGAAAGGCAGGGGTGAGTCGAAGGCGGAATTGTTTTAATATGAAACGCCCCTCACTCTGAATGGTTTAAAGAAATAATTAGATGGTAAAAATTAGCGAATCGAAGTGGAAGTGAGTGAAAAGGTTGATCATGAGTGACGAATGAAAATGAAAAAGGCGGGGCGTTGAGAAGATAAAAAATAGAGAGAGTGAGAATATTAAAAAACGATATGATTGGTTTTGGCGCTCAGACTCAGCACAAGGATATAGAGTAGTAGCCTCGTAAGCGAGAAGTTTAAAAAGAATATATGGGAGATTGCGCCCAGACTTAGCGCATCGCTATAAGCCTGCAAGCCAACGATGAGAGGAGAATAGATGAATAATGGAGCTGAGAGAGATTGCCTGACCCCTGCAAGCTAGCGATGAGAGGAGCATAGAAGAGCGTCGGAGCCAAGATAGATTGCCTGACCCCTGCAAGCTAGCGATGAGAGGAGAATAGTTGAGCTGCGGAACCAAGATAGATTGCCTGATCCCCACAAGCCGAAGATGGAAAACTGACCCTGCCGTTAAAGCCCGCCTCTTCCCGCGCCATATAGCGATGCTGATGACTGCGTTCCCCAGCGAAAGTGAATCCTGATGAAAGATATCCCAATCGATGCACGTGAATACGCCGACGAATGCGTCCCTTCTGCCGTCTGCAAAAATGGAGGTAACCTTTCTTTACCTATTGCCAAAAGTCAATAAATCCCCGAATCATGTAATATAGGCTAAAGTTAAGAAATAATATATATTGCGTACTGAGAATAAAAGCAATTTAAATAAGTGAAATAGTATAATTAAATCATCCCTTGATATAATGAGTGCTCCTTTAGGTTGATAATTATCAATAATCTAATTGAAGGTGTATTTATATAGGTGTTATGTTAATAAATCAATGTATTGTTTAGAATTCCGAGTAATTGTGTCATTGCCTACTACTATACTAAATCACGACCACCCAATTAACTCTACCACACTCTGAAACCATAGGGCCTAGGAAGCTGAAATTTTGAATCGTGGTTCCACTTAAGCCCTAGGTAACACCAATAAACCTTTTAAAGTGCTCAAATTTTAAGGGGTCTATCCCTCTTAGATAGAAATAAATTTTATAAAATATCTTTGTCAAAGAACTATGATAGTGCAATAGAAGTAGTTTGAGGTCATAGCATTTCTTTTATGCATAACTTTTATCAAAGATGGAAATAACTTTTATAAAAGATCGTTGTAAAAGGACTTTGATAGTGTAATATAGGCCTTACATACATATGCAATCCCTCCTTGAAATCACTGTTTTATATTTTACATTCACGACACGGACAGTGAACCTTCTTCATCCAGATGAAAAGCTGTGTATAGATGCAATATAAATTTCATAGAACTAGGTACACATCTATATAACAGCTATCCTTTGTTGAAAAATATCTAAAAATGGTAACGAATATATTTGTTACCAATAACATATTAAAAATCTGCTAATAGCATTTAATACCGAAGTTTGCGATTTTTTTTTCTTTAGATAATTTTAATTCATATTTTTAACTGTTATTACCACAGGCTTTTTTATGTATTATATATCGCTTAGACTTGCTGTACGTATTATCTTGTCACATAATGGAATAAGAAATTAATCACTTCATTTAAAACTAGAAACTATTACTTCTATTCTCTTCGTGTAATGGTTGTAATGAATGAGACATTTGCAGAGATTTTGTTTAAAATACTTAAAGAGAACATAGTCTGGCACTTTTACATCCTGGTAAATGTTTTCAATGGCCCAGACTTCTCTGAACATTAAATAGTTAAAGAGACATATAACTCATTGTCAGAACTTCTGCTCCAGATAAATGCCTTTCAGACTGTTTGGTTCAGATATGACACTATATATTTAACTTTTCTTCCAAACTAAGTGAGGGTGTCTTTTCCTTCATGCGATAAAAGAAAGCTATTTTAAACCGAATGGAGATATGAAAATACTTCTCTTAACGAAAAAGAAGGCGGATTGATAGCGCGGAGTTTTGCATAAATGTATGAATATAAAGTATTAGGTTATATGTTAGCTATTCTGACACATTGATTTTCCTACTGATTTTTAAGGGGTTCTGAGACACAAATTTTCTTAAAACGCCCATTTTCATTTTCTTGGCTTAAAACATACTACAGAGGTTTTGGAATAAAGTAACACAAAAGGCATGATCTGCGATGATTATATCGCTTTAAGAATTTTTTTTTGCTTTTATGTCTATGCGTACCCTATGTGAACCTACACTTTTATTTCTATCGGTAAGTAAATTTACTACAGAATGAAACTTTTCATAACTTGCAATTTTTAATATATATATATATATACCTAAATTTCCTCGCAAGGTGTTTCTATGAAATTTTGTACTCTATTACTCTAATTTGTTTAAATTAATTTGGCATTAGAATTTTTTACTTAGAGAGAAAATTCTGAAAGTTTTTTTTCCCGAAGCAAAAATTTCTCAGAAAAAAATTATGTGTCCTTCAAATTTTTATAAAACTTGAAGAAAATTTATTTTGTAAGCTTTCTGGTGTAAAAATAAACTTTTCTGGGGTGAGAAAAAAGATATTCAAACAGAGCCAATAGTTCAGTAGATATATTGCTAAATAAATATCTATGAATTATTATGTCTAAAATTTGTAAAACGCGGATTTTCAACTGTTCTAGTCTATTTGTATAAAAGATTATAAAGGACACATTAGAGAGTAAAATCATTCCTAAATTCGGTTATTTTTTAATTAGTGCCTCGCATGCCTATAAATCGGTATTTTGGATAAAGAAATCATTCATTACTTATAACAACAGACAAAATCTTACCCATCCATTCCAAATTTCATTTTCTTATTGTAATTTCACATTCAAGCAGAACATTTATATTAAGAGCTTATTTTTTATATATTCCACAAACTCAAGAGTTATCAGCTAGTTCTTTTCCCCTTGATTGAATTTTATTCGTACCAAAATTTCTGTAATCGGGTATTATTATCAAATATTTATTCTTTCAAACTTTCTGTACGTAGTTATGTTAAACAATTTGATAGATTTAGTGATTCGTGACTCTCAGAAGAAATCAATAAGCTTGCAGACACTGTGCAAACATCATTTGTTGATCCAGAGGAGATTTAAAATTCAAGCAGAGAGACTTCTTAAGCATTTCAATTGGTTAACCATGTAGCCATTATTAATCTTGTTCATACCGAGTAGCCATTAATATCACATATTCAATAACAAACAATCAATTATATATATATATATATATATATATATATATATATATATATATATATATATATATATATATATATATATATATATATATATATATATATATATATATATATATATATATATATATATGTATGTGTGTGTGTGTGTGTGTGTGTGTTTACGTGTGTACATGTTTGCGAATGTGTTTCTGTAAATGTTTGTGTGAGCTCATTTGTTCCCTCATAAAAGGAAGAATATATTTAATATGATTTTCATTTTCTAAATAAAAGTAGTTGAAAATAATTCATTCAAAAAAGAGCAAACCTAATTGAATCAAATAAATTTTATGATTTCTGATTAAATTAATGTGCAATTTTCAATTTTCATTCGTATCTCTTAATATTCGTGTATATAATCAAATATCATAAAGTATTATAAAATTATTCTTTGTGGTGGGCTTAATAGATATCTTGATGAGTAAGAAACACTTAATAAGCAATTCATTTCCATTCTACTAATAATGCGCGAAAGAAAACGCAAAACAATTCAAGACCGAATGCTAAAAAATGATTTTTCTTAATAATTTATTAATTCTAAAACGAATATAAACAACTCTCAAAAACAATTACATCTGAAAATTTAATAAAAATTATATTTAAAACTAAATATATTAAATTGCAGAAACTTTAAACTTTTGTTTGGGAGATTTGAATTATTAGCTTTCTATTTGCATAATGGTTTTTCATTTAATTAATTTTTTACAGCTAGAGTAGATAAAAATTATTGCTTTTCAATATTTCTTGATGCTAATTTTTTTTTAATGGAACAAGCTTAAGAAATTTATATTTTTCTTTTCAAGTTCTACTTGCTGTGTAAAATGCTGTAAAATAGTATATTTAATTTACTCCCATTATAATATTTCGAATTGATAATTAAACTGAAATTTCCCAGAAACATTAATTTTTATTTCGGTTCTTACTTCGTAAAACGCATAAATGTGTTCAACATTATTTTTTTTTCAATTTCAGTTTGAAATATCAGATAAAATGTGAAATACTTAATTGTTAAGAAAGTAATTTTAAAGAAATATTTGATTATTCAGTTTTTAAAAATCTCTCTCTAGAAATTTAAAATGCTGTATCACGTTTTTTTAAATCTGAAAATTATTTTTTTCTTTTATACAACGCATGCAGTTTGGTGAGATTAATATATTTCATTAAAATTTAACTTACTTGAGAACAGATTATACCTAAGTGACGCTTGTAGTGGAAACTTTAAACTGATATTAAATTAATGACAGTGTTCCTTTCGAAATCGAAGTTTGTTTACATTAGTAACACGCATTAGTAATAACCTGAAAGTGGTAGCGAAAATGCTTTTAAACGGATTAATTATATGTATATATTTTTCGGTGCATTCACATTTATTACGTTTATGCCCTCGTAATTGCAAGGAACATCTGAAATGTTTTTCTTCTTAGAAAGCAATATTATTTCGGTAATTATTTGAAGTGGGAAACGCTAAATAGACCTAAAAAACTTGCTCTGGGATTCCGTTACACGAAAAAAAATTCTTTGAACGTTTTTGTGCAAAGTTGTTTAAATAAAAACTGGTTCACAGTTTAAACACCCTGAATGCTATTCTTAATTTCAAACTTTAGTTTATCAAAGTATACACTGCTGGCCACCCAAATTGCAACACCAAGAAAGACAAGAGATATCACAACAAAATTTATTTTGTAGATAACATGTTGACCAAGTATCAAATGATTAAATTTATAGACTTCTGTGAAGTATGGTTCCTGCCAAAATCAGTAGCCAGAGTAGCCGCCATTGTTGGAGATCACCGCTGCCACACGCCTCGGCATTAATTCAAAGAGACTTTGGATGAATTCTTGGAGTACAGCAGACCAAGCAGCTTCCACACGTTGCCAAAGTTGATCAGCTGTGGCAGCTGGGGATGGAATCTGGGTCAATCGTAGAGCAACCATGGACCACATGTTTTCTATCGGCGAAAGATCCGGAGATCGAGGCGGCCAGGGAAGCAATTCAATCTGGCGATTGACGAAGAACAGTTGGACAATACGTGCCACGTGTGGTCGCGCATTATCCTGTTGAAATATGGCTGTGGGCAAGACCTGAAGTTAAGGAAGGACAACTGGCTCCAACACCTCGGAGATGTAGCGCTGGCTGTTTAAAGTACCGGCAATGCGTACTAGAGGTGTGCGAAAGTGATATCCAATACCGCCCGATACCATAATACCCGGTGCAGGACCAGTGTGGCGGTGCATAGCCGTTCAGCATCCTCTCTTCACGGTGTCTCCAGACTCGAATGCGACCATCGTGGTGTTGCAGACAGAAGCGTGACTCGTCAGTAAAGACAATTTCTTTCCCTTCTGCCGTCCACATCCTTCTGCCATCGTACCATTGGCGGCGGAGACGTCTGTGGTTCTGCATCAAGGGTAGACAAAGCAATGGACGTCTTGCGGGCAGACCACTCTGCTGTAAACGGCGTCGAATGGTACGCGCAGACACTGGATGATGCGTTACAGACTGCATTTGCTGTGCTATGGTTCGTGATGTGACTGACCGATCCGTCACTGCCATGCGCATAATTTGCCTGTCATCACGTGAAGTTGTGCGCTGAGGTGGATGCGATCAAACACGCCGGTCCGTCGTACCCTCCTGCATCCAACGATCACATATCAGCATTACAGTTGTTTGGTTTCGTCCAACACGACTACCGATTTCCCTGAAAGATAATACACAATCTCGGTAGGCCACTATCCTTCCTCTGTCGAACTCGGATTCTTGATCAAAAGATGATCGCTGTATTCGACAAGGCATAATTGATCGTTTTTTTTTGAAAAAACCACAAGAAAAACACAATTGCCGAACTTGAAATCGTTGAAATCTCCAAGCCTTAAATAGCGCTTTGAAGTGGCGCCACAGGCGCGCGTGATGTGCGTCTGCGCTGAAATTCTAATCATTTGCATATCTCACCTCCGCTAATGCATGTTGTAAATTTCATGTTATTTGCATGTTTCCTTCAGGATGTTGCATTTACAGTGGCCAGCAGTGTATTTACGTCCGTCTGGGAATGTAATGATGAATAATGAGCACAATTAAAAAATTATAATTCTAAAATATATTTTTTTTACAGTTTTTAGTTTTAATAATGACGAAAGTAATGTGTATTATTTTAAATTTATTAGAATATTCCAAGTACGTAAAGTTGCAAAAAGGAAATGCGCCTCTCAATTGCTTTGATTCTAATAAATTTCTCTAAGTACCAAATAATGATATTTTTTACATATGGCAAACGTATAAAAACTTTATTCGCTATATTAAAGACTTTATTTGCTATTGAACTTTCATAGAAAAATATTGTTTCAATACTAATAAAAATTTGTTACAGGAAGTTCACAACAAAATCTAATATTTTTTTAGACGTGAATAAATCAAATTTGGTAACTCTCAACTGTACTATCCCGTTAGAAACGTGACCTATTTTAGATGCAGTATATGCTACATAAAATAAATTCTTAGACTGTTTAAGATAGAACGTGTTTTCTATTTTAGTACTCGGCGAAAGCTATTTCATCTATAACTCTGTTCCTGAAATACATTATTTCAAATATCTTTAAAGTTACGTATGATATCAAAATTTGCTTCCATTTATCGAAATGAAAATATATTGCGTCTGAAATAGGCTAGAACGAACTTACTTCAGGTGATATGCTAATGACAGGAGAGGCCATAATCCTAACTTTTTAAGTCGTGAAGAGAACAACGGAGATACATCAGCTAATCCGGAGTCACAACAACCTGCAACAAGTAGTTTAATCAGTCTAAAACACCATTTTGTTTTTCTAGGATAATTCTTTAAAATTCTAAATGAAAAGTTAATTAATTTGAAATTGCAATTGTATATATTTTGTATTCATATTTCAAAATATGACAGGAGAGAAACATTCTTACATGTCAGAAACCAGCAGCATTGGGTAAATTATATGAGGAAAAAAACAGGAAATTTGACTACCCATCTTACAGCACGATTCTAGACATTTTATAAACGAGCTTGATCTCTGCAATTCTTGAGAGGTTCTAATATATTTTTGGCCAAATTTATTACTTATTATATTATTTGTTAAACACACTGCGTCACTCATTAAATTTCTGTCGTTCTGATCTTGCCGTTTGGTCTCATTCATTGTCATATATTTTTGTGATTGAATTTCCAAACGAGATCTAAAGAGTTATTAGACATTCAGTGTTGTCTCTCAGATGATGGAGCTGCAGATGATGCGAATAAAGTATTCTAAATCTTTAATAAAATATTTTTTTCAAGAATGTGATGAAATCTTTACTTCCTTTTATCACACTGAAAATCCTACGGTCTTATTTTCCAACAGGATTTCTTCAAATAAATTCCTACCCTGCGCTGAAAGAAGAATCACCTTATCCATAAAAAATAATTGAATGGTATGCTTCTTAATATCTTCATGTCCCATTGGAAAAAATAAGATTACCTTAATATTAAATAAATTTTGTATTAAGAAAATACTCCTTTTTTCTCTCTTTCGTATGAAGTATGCATTTACACGTAAAATATGTACAGGCTTATTACTTTTCATATCCAACATCCGAAAGACAAAAAAATATTAAAAAAACCAGTTATAGAGTATTTCCGAAAGTTTGAAATCTCAAGAGGACATTTATAAAAATGACAATTTTAATGGATTCTTGTTTTCCGCCATTACTCATACTTCAAAAATTCATAATCACTGAATAAGTTATAATTCTTTTATTCAAAAATTAATAAGCAATTTTAATCGCAAGAATAGTATTTCATTCTTATTAAAACAGTATATCTTTT
The DNA here is from genome assembly GCA_907164885.2 of Dolomedes plantarius. Classification (NCBI taxonomy): domain Eukaryota; kingdom Metazoa; phylum Arthropoda; class Arachnida; order Araneae; family Dolomedidae; genus Dolomedes; species Dolomedes plantarius. Next base: position 163,218,266 of record OU015491.1, on the reverse strand, counting down.
ATTTGGTACTGAATTTACCAAAACTTCAGTGGCCAAGGGCAGCAATTTTAAAGAAAATTGTATGTAGGGTTTAAAAATTATACAATTTTTTCTTAAAAGTGCGATTGATAAAGTTTCCGAATGTTATGTTTTAATGCTCATTGTATGTTGCGATGTTTTAATAATTAAATTTTTAGCCACGGATGACGGTGATGTGTTCGATTCTTCACCTACACTTATTAGTATTCTAATAAGCAATAAAAGGCAAATTTTTACAATTTGGATGTCAGGGCTGTAACAACTGAAAATGTGTGTTTTTTTTATATAAGGTATTGTTTTTTTCAGTTTCTCTGTCGACAGGGAAGAATGTGGGGCCAATCAGAGATTTGATATGATAGTTCATTGGTTTACAAACAAAACTTGTATAAAAATGATTATAGGTTCGATTCATTGCAGGCCCTATGTTTTTTTCTAATGGGAGAAAAAAATATGACCGAACGAGGCGTGAGAAATGTGGTAGAAATGGGATTGAATGATTACATGTTACCCTAAAACCCTGTTTCCCCACAAAGAAAGTTCTGCAAATATTCTTAAGAAGGTTTGATTTTTATAGCCTAAAAATTATAAAGATTCTATAAAAAATCATTAATATCACAGAAAAATCTTCTTGAACTTTATAAACATTATAAGTACTTTTTTTCCTTTTTGTTCTGAAATTTTGAATAATCTAAGATTTTGAAAATATATTGTCTGCCTGTCTCACCTAAAAATAAAATTTGAAAAATAATTTTTGGGACTTAAACATTGTTTTCTTAAATTGTAACGAAGAAAAAAAGACCAAAAAAATCAGTATCGAAAAAATATCTGATCGAAAAAATATTCATTTGAAGAGAATGTCTTAAGATATTAACTTGGACTTCACAAACACGTATACAGAAAAAATCCTATTAAACACTTCCTTTGTCTCACAATTTTAATGAGGTATTTCAAAAACTTCAAATCATTTCTTTCCGCATAGCTTTTCAATTCAAGATTGTATGCTGATTAATTTCATTCTAAATTAATTTAAACGATATAGTCATTTTCGACCGTTATAAACAGAATCTATGAAACGTCACTTAGCGAGTACGTCAAGTAAAATAAATCCCACTTATTTATAACTGTCCCTAAAACACAGTTGAAATATTTTTAAAAATAGGATGAAGGAACTTTCAAATGTATGGCATTTAACTGTACAAATTTAAAATGTTAGCAGAAGTTTTAAAATTTCTGTTCTAGAAGTTTTTTTTCGTAATTGATTACTACGATATTCTTTTATTAAAATTGAAAGCAAGCAAAATTGCTACACAAATACTTAATGTCTAAACACCAACTGTTCTTTGCCTTCAAACAGATAAATTTGTTCTTTAATTTTAATTTCCTGATATTTTTCCACTAGAGGGTAGAGTCTTTTTTTTTTCAGGACAGCGAATTTAAATTATTTAAAAATTATGCTTTTTATAAAAACTTCTGTAAGGTAAACTTTATATTAATGATAATTTTTCCAAAGCTCGTATTGGAAGAATTTCAGGCTTAACCAATTTTTATACGATTGCTGAACGTGACGTCATATCCAATACTTGAAGACCCGCAGGAGGTGCCTAAAGAGTAGCGAACTTGAATCTAGATTATTACCTTGGTAACAAAATCATTCTACCTCAGTTGGGTGACCACTGATTCAATATCTGGATCCCGGTTCATGGATAGATTCTACCAAAGTTTGCATCCTGCGTCGAAGTCCTAATCACTAATCTTAGTGTGCCTGATCATTTAACAAACTTACATGGCTATTATCGAAAGTTCCCTTTTGTATGTAAAGTCAGAAACTGAGATAATAATTTAAGTATGTTGCAATTCGTTTAAATGTCGTAGAATTTATTATACGTCTTATGAAATATGCACTGAATGTACTCCACGTTTGAATACATCTCATAGGTATTTCAGCTGGTGAGTTTTAAACATTCGTAGAACAGCTGAATTAAAATTTCCTTTTCTAAGAAAAATCTTACACACCTAAAAGAAATAAAATAAACTTAAACTGAATCAAAACTAAATTAAATCTAAATTAAGAGTAAATTAAATCTAAATTAAAACTACATTAAAATAAATTAAATTAAAACTTCGTATTCGTACGCTCATTATCTCTATTAATAAATTTAATGCATAAAAAAATTAAACTGGTGATTTTTCTAAACTGATTTCAGAAAAAAAAGAAACTGGGGATGACAAAAGACACGATGAAAACTTTCAACACGAAAAGAAAAAAGTCAGACTGTAATTTTTAAGAAGCTGCCCCAAAATATATTAAATTAATTTTTTTGTAAGAAAATCTTTTAAAAACAATCCTGGATATAAGAGCTATAGCCTTCTTTCACTATTATAACACGAAGATGGAGTAGTAACAGTTAAAGATATCCATGTGAAGTATCCAATGGTGTTGACGATTTTTTTTCTAAAGTCTTCCTTTATAAAATCCCCCCATTTAAATTTTTGATAAGAATTCACAAAAAATAACAAAAAGTTTTTAAAAATTGCTATATCAGGTAAAAATGTTCACCATATGTCACGATAGCTGAGTGGTATCGGTTCTTAGGGCTTAATATAGTTGCTTTCATACTTGTCTCGTATTTAGTTTGAAAGCCTCGTTTTAAGCTGAATTTTAAATGAGGTAAAAAAGTACTAATAAACGTGATGTGAGAGAGTAGGTCTTTTTATAAGGACAAAAATAAAATTAAAAGAAATAAATGAAAATCGTCATAACATTTTCTTTTAAAATTAGAGGGGACTTAATTTCTTAAATTAGTTTAATTAAAATACAAACCGGTGCCCATACCATTAATAAAACCTGATAAAATATGTCTTTTGGCTGTACGTGCTATAACTATTGCACACATAACCGTGTCGTGTTTCTCGCTTCAAACTATCAAGATATAAAAAAGTACTTTGCAAAACCACAAATTAAATTGAATATAAAAAATTCGATCGAATAATGAACTGATTTGATTTATAATAAGGTTTTCTTCTGAAGTGATTATTTGAAGCAAGTTAATATTGATAAAATTTTAAAAACTTATACCTCAAAGTACTAAGTCCTTTTCGTTTATATTTTTTAAGTGTAAGTGTGCCATCATTAACAGTTTAGAAAGGAACTTAAAGGTCTCTACAGGCTTTGAAAATCAATTTTGTACTTTTAGAAATTTAGCTTTCTGTTCTTATCTTATGACAGGTAATTAATCTCTCAGAGAAAAAAATGTTATTTAAGCTTTTTTTTTTTCTCCCGTAATTAAATAGTCGTTACAAGTAAAAAATATTTATGCTATCAAAAAATTATTTTGACTCCAAAGTTCGTTCGCCCGTAAAGCTTAATTTTTCAACTATCATGTAAGAATACATATTAACATTTATTTAGATCTTTGTTTTGTTACGATAATTTTTCTCCTCGTTGTTTCCTTCTAACGTGCACTTTACATCTAGGCAGCCATTTCTCTGAAACAACCCATTTATTGTTTGCTACTCATCAGATTTTGAAAATCATCTCGTTACTAAATAACTCTCAAGACATGCAATATATTTATGGTCAAATTATATATCTAGATAATACGCACAGATTCATGCATGTAGTTATATATATGTTTTTCCATTTTAAAAATTTCAAGACGGGATAACTTCAAACTTTTGTTTCTTCATTGCCAGTACTTTGGATCAAAATTTTTGAACTAATTAAAATTATAAATTGAAAAAACTTCATGTTTCTTTCCGGTTGATAATATTCTACGACACATAGCCTGCTACGTGAATGACATTACTGAACACTTTTTAAAAAAATTTAAATATAAGGGAAATAAAGCCTTTTAATTACTTTTAATTTTGATGTCCATTGCAAATGTGTTTTCCTTGGATTTTTAAGAGTTACGGACATAAATGGTGTTTATCGTGAAGTTTACGACTGAGAGAAATCCCACTGGAATGTTTTCGATTGAAATTAAAGTAAAAATAAATGACTTAAATCAATAAGGTAATCTATCTATTAAAAGCTGGTAACGTATATTCGGCATATGTAATTCAAATTTAGGAGATAAGCAATCTGTTCCTTCGAATTTCCTTTTCTGAACTCATTAAAGTGTCAAGTCGTAAATGTTTGCAGAGAATATGGATTCGCTTAATGCTTTCTCAAACCTCGTTGTTAATTTTCTGTTTTTAATCTTCCTTCATCTTTTCGGTCCTACACAGCGTCTTTAGTCCATCGAAAAGAACACTTTTGATTTAAGTACTCAAGCAATCTTAAAAATTTGTACGCATTAGATGACACTTATGTTTCATGGCACTACTGTATTAAGCGATGGAAAGCAGTTAAAACGATCGTGTGAACTAATATAGCCTCGAAGGTGCAGAAGTTCAAAGAAATATTTCAAACTTGACTAATAGATATGAGATCTTTGAGCTGTGAACTAAAATGTGTACAAGTGCATTAATAATCTCCAAATTCTAACAGACTTCAGTAATTTTGATTAAGAAATTTTCGTTAAAACATATATTCATATAACTTTGAGACATGGTCCTTTCTGACTGAAGAATTTCCAAAATGAATTAAGGTGTATTTTCGGTTTTTATTTATGGAATGTCGTTTTCTGCATCTTATAAATTTCGTTGATTTGCTCAGATTCATATATCATGGTGGGAATGAATTTGGTAAATTTCTAATTTATATAATCTGAATAAGCTCTTTTTATAATGCAGGTGTATAGATTTCTGAAATTTAGGCAATATGATAAATTAATGCTATGTATAAAAGCGAAAAAAATTTCTTATTTTTTATATGAATGAAACCTATTAAAAGCTCATTAATTGTATCGGACTTTATTTTAGCTGTTGAATGTTTGAATATCAAATATGTTCATGCACTTCAGTTTTATATCTTAAATTACATTATTTTAATTTCTACATCAATTATTTGTTCCTAAACCTTAAAAAGTAAAGAAAATTAGGACTTTCAATTATGGGTGCTAAATGTTGATCTTTATTACATAACATTGCGTTTCTAATCCATGTAGCCGGACTGCATTTTACTGTGTCTTATTTATGTTGGAGTATTTAACTTTTTTTTTATAAACATACAATTTTACTTCAGATAATAAAGTTTTGGTAACAAATTACAAATGAGATACATACACTTATATCATTATTAATAACAAATAAAAGTTTTGAACAAAATAATATTAGTTAATAAAGATTATAAACATACAATTTTACTTCAGAAAATATAGTTTTGGTAAAAAATTAAAAATGATGTGCATACATTTATATCATCATTAATAATAAATAAAAAAATTTCCTTACCTTAAACTAATAACTTCCATATTTTATATCTAATTTCATGTTGATACAAAACATACTAAATTTACATATAAACGAATATTTACTAATTATTCATCCTTGTATGTACCACACAATTAGGAAAAATTTGTACCCTTACAGTTTGTTAGTTAAAGTTTTTGAGTACAATGATTATGCTCAGAATGTGTTTAAACAAGTGGTTTTCTATGAACATTTATTTATTTATTTATTTATTTATTTTACAATGAACAGTCACATTATATTAGAGAGGGAGCATTGTTTAAACTGCGCTAGTTAACCACCACTTAGCCATTAGTACCCTTCCGTATTTAGCGTGATAAAGGGGATATGTCCTCTTTCTCGTGAAAGGTACTCTCGAAACTTTAGTTATATTCCCCATGATGTATTGAGAAAGTATATAATGAGGTTGAAACATATTTTAATATTGAAGTATGTAGAGAAATTTTATACAATACATATTGGTAAAAATGAAACTGTTATGCAATTTTCAGGATTCAGATAGGTCTAGTCAGTGTATTGCATTTTAAATAAATTCTTAAATAATTTTAATTAAATTCTTAAAATTAAAGTATTTTGGAATTTTGAATTATGGTAAATAGTCTGGAGTTATTTTTATTCAATTCAAATGTAATATAATTATCACTGTAAATTTAATTACTAGAAGAGTAAATACGGTTTCACACAAAACGCTATTTTAAAAAGTATTTTATTCATATTAAGCCTCTTTTCAATTGCATAGTATTTATAATTCTTTAAGGAGAAATATTCATAAAAATGATTAAATAGGTAGACAAAATAAACTAATTAAGTTCATTCACTTAATTTATTCATAATTACACTGTGAGAATAAAACTGACATTATGTTTACAAGGATTATTTAAGAGATTTTTCTTGAATGATATTAATTTTAAAAGAAATAAAATCTTTTTCTATCATAATAGAAGTTACAGAATACCGCACACCTATTAAATTTCAATATTTTTTATTTATCTAACTATTTTAACTATTTTATTTTAGATGTTATGTGTCATGATAGTATGCTAAAAATGTCTTATAAGTTAGAATTTAGAATTTCTATCATAGTTTTTAAAAAGTTTATTTTAAAAAGTTTAATGTTAATAGTAAAGTTTTTCTTTTGCTTTATCCCACCTTATTTTTCCCAATTTGGAGAGTGTGATTTGAAAGAAAAATAAATTATACCAAATCGAGAATCGCTCGTCACGTTCTACACGCATCTGTTGTTGTACACAGCTTTCTATACTCTTGAGAAATTGAGAAGTACCCACGGTTTATAAATACATCCTCTATACTTTAGAGGCAACAAAAAACAGAAAGTTAAGCTACTTTTTACCTCAATATTTAAAAAATACCTTACTTCTAAATTCCCAGTGTATCCTTTATTTCTTTATAACTAACACACACACACACACACACACACACACATATATATATATATATATATGTGTGTGTGTGTGTGTGTGTGTGTGTGTGTGTGTGTGTGTGTGCGTGCGTGTGTGTGCAGGAATTTAGATGCCCATATAAGTTATGGTTCAGTATAATCATTATTGCAATAATAATTTGGGTCACACTGAAGCATAGATTCAAAAGATTTGCTTTATTTTTAATTACATAATATGTGTATTTCGCAAATTTAAATAATCAGTTATGCAATACTTGATCTGTGATTCATTATTTATTTAACACTGCAGTGAAAATATGTAAGTACCGAGTGATTTTTTTATAGAGTAGGGCATACTTGATATAAAGAAATTTAAAAACCAATGAATTTCAAAATCAATATGTGTTTACTGAAGCATATTACCAATCAATTTAATGTCAGGATACATTCAAATGCTTATTAATAGCTGAAATAAAAATAACACTCGAATTATTTAAATATCCCTACCTGCAAAAGTAAAGTTACATAAACAGCATATCTTAAGTCAAAAGTTTCTAAAGCTACAGCATCAGTTAAGCTAAAAGTTTTAAAATACTTCCCTATGTATATAAAGATTTTTTTTTCAATTTACTTAGCAGCTATACATGAGAAGAAAGTAAAATCTTATGGCAATGTTTATTACTATTGATGAGTTTCTTTCATCCAAAGATAGAATCCTTTGAGGAGAGAAAATGGATGAATACGGTAGCTAAAATATATTCATTCTGTAATGTAATAAGGACAAAATGAAGCATAAAATCTTTTGTTCTAAAGCATCATTATTGAAACATCTAAATGGATAGAAATGTATGTGTGGTAAACACAATGAAATCTGGAAGCTCTTTTCGAATCAACTTTTGGTAGAAAATGTATTTTGAAGCCCAGAGAGACTCTGTGCACGTGTTTGAAATAATTCAATAAATAGTATGCTAAATGAAAGCAGCATGCTCTGAAAGCACCATGAATAATCTTGGTTAGGGATTAATTAGTAACCTCTTGAAAACAATAATTGTAAATCTATTGTAGTAAAAAAATTTCAAAACTGATTACATAGAAAAATATACTCTATAGCAAAAGAAAATTGATGCACCAAGGAGTTGTTCGAGTGTAATGAAATTTCGTATGCCAAGATTTTTCGACCGAATATGCAAATAATAAAAATTTGGTGTAAACGAATGAATAGCGGGATCTCCAGCGCATCAGAACTGCGCATCCAGCAGGTGTATATAAGGAGCGATTCTCAATATCTTAATATTTAATTTTAATTTTATATTTTAATTTTAATTTTAATTCTATCTTTTACTCACCGTACCTCCATAATTTAAATTCTTAATTTAATTTTTCATTCTTAAAACGTTCTTCTTCTTAAATTTAACTTAATATTTACTTTAATATTTAAATTTTGATTTCTTTTTTCAAAATTTTAATTCTTCACTTAATAAGAAGCGTAGCTTAATATTTTTTTACTGAGCACATATAACTTGAAATGATTATCTTCCGACAGGAGATAAAGTCTTCAAGACTAAAGAAACTCCTCTTCTCAGCAACCAACTCGTCTGATATTCAAATTTTTTGTTGAATTCTTCACTTAATACGTAACGTACCTTAATATTATTTCTACTGAGCACATGTACCTTGAAATGATTATCTCGCTACAGGAGATAAATTCTTTAAGACTAAGGAACTCCACTTCTCAACAAGCAACTCGTCTGATATTCAAAATTTTTGTAGAATTCTTCACTTAATACGTAACCTACCTTAATATTTTTTTTTAAACTGAGCACATGTACCTTGAAATGATTATCTCGCGACAGGAGATAAAAGTCTTCAAGACTAAGGAACTCCACTTTTCAACAACTCCACTTCTCAACAAGCAACTCGTCTGATCTTCAAAATTTTTGTTGCATTACGACTGCGGATATCTTACGTCGATTTCGCAACAATGCTTTTTCCGAAGGATTAGTGCTCATTACTGACATATTTCAGAATTCCAAAGAGATCGTATCATAGCAATGAAAGAAGCTGGTTCGGCAAATCGAAGATTCATTCGACATCTAGATCGATGCGATGCAGCGACTAGACGATGCTGGCAAGAGTGGATCAACAACGGCAGACAGCAGCGTAGGGCAGCAGCGTCAGGACGCAGCGTTTAGTGTCATGACAGCAGCGGTTGACCTAGGAACACAACAGAATTGTTCTGAAATATAAATTCTGAAATCCTTTTCTGTGCATTTTCTTAACAACCGCCAATTTTTGTCGCAATCGGACAACCCCATGTTATAATTTTTTTTTTTTGAAGTATCAGAAATTTTTTAAAACAATTAATTATAAATCTTTTTGTCATAAAAATTTTACAAAAGTGATTTCATAGAAAAATATATAAAGTAATTTTCATTAGTAATTATAATGTAAAGGTGGGTAAAATTATATACACAGCTGGCCACCGAAATTGCAACACCAAGAAAGACAAGAGATATCACAACAAAATTTATTTTGTAGATAACTCGTTGACCAAGTATCAAATGATTAAATTTATAGATTTCTGTGAAGTGTGGTTCCTGCAAAAATCAGTAGCCAGATTAGCCGCCATTGTTGGAGATCACCACTGCCACACGCCTCGGCATTGATTCAAAGAGACTTTGGAAGAGTTCTTGGGGTACAGCAGACCAAGCAGCTTCCACACGTTGCCAAAGTTGATCTGCTGTGGCAGCTGGGGATGGAATCTGGGTTCATCGTAGAGCAACCATGGACCACATGTTTTCTATCAGCGAAAGATTCGGAGAGCGACTCGGCCAGGGAAGCAATTCAATCTGGCGATTGACGAAGAACCGTTGGACAATGCGTGCCACGTGTGGTCGCGCATTATCCTGTTGAAATATGGCTGTGGGCAAGCCCTGAAGGTAAGGAAGGACAACTGGCTCCAACACCTCTTAGATGTAGCGCTGTCTGTTTAAAGTACCGGCAATGCGTACTAGAGGTGTGCGAGAGTGATATCCAATACCGCCCCATAACATAATACCCGATGCAGGACCAGTGTGGGGGTGCATAACGCAGCTGTTCAGCATCCTCTCTTCACGGTGTCTCCAGACTCGAATGCGACCATCGTGGTGTTGCAGACAGAAGCGTGACTCGTCAGTAAAGACAATTTCATTCCATTCTGCCGTCCACATCCTTCTGTCATCGCACCATTGGCGGCGGAGACGTCTGTGGTTCTGCGTCAAGGGTAGACAAAGCAACGGACGTCTTGCGGACAGACCACTCTGCTGTAAACGGCGTCGAATGGTACGCGCAGATACTGGATGATGCGTTACAAACTGCATGTGCTGTGCTATGGTTCGTGATGTGACTGAGCGATCCGTCACTGCCATGCGCACAATTTGCCTGTCATCACGTGAAGTGGTGCGCTGAGGTGGATGCGATCGAACACGCCGGTCCGTCGTACCCTCCTACATCCAACGATCACATATCCGCATTACAGTTGTTTGGTTTCGTCCAACACGACTACCAATTTCCCTGAAAGATAATCCATAATCTCGGTAGGCCACTATCCTTCCTCTGTCGAACTCGGATACTTGATCAAAAGATGATCGCTGTTTTCGACGAGGCATAATTGATCGTTTTTTTGAAAAAACCACAAGAAAAACACAATTACCGAACTTGATATCGTCGAAATCTCCAAGCCTTAAATAGCGCTTTGAAGTGGCGCCACAAGCGCGCGTGATGTGCGTCTGCGCTGAAATTCTAATCATTTGCATATTTCACCTCCGCTAATGCATGTTGTAAATTTCATGTTATTTGCATGTTTCCTTCAGGGTGTTGCATTTACAGTGTCCAGCAGTGTATATATGGTATTGAATTGTCTCATTATTGTATGAGTAATACGTTTAATATATTTAAATAATGGGTCAATAGTTTCTAAAGTAATTCTCGCGTGCCTTATTAGCACAAATTTTCAAATTATAATAAGGACACGATTACTTTTAACTCGTGGTTTTCTCTGAAAAATGAAGAAAGCATCTCAGAGCTCTTTATTTGTCTATTTATTTTGACCTTAAACCTTTCTTTTCAAAATATTGATGTTCTGAAGAATAATACAATACACCGAAAGGTTAACTAGATCATTGATTTTAAAAGGAGATTTATGGTTATCAATAGATAAATGTAATAATGATTATTAATACCTAAATAATTAGTTTGAGTAAGCATTGTTATTTCTAATACTATCTGATTACGGATTCCTTAAAAATTACAACGATTTTATTTCTGTTTTATAAACCTATCAAACTCTGAGCATTTTAACAACACTTTTAATGTGTTTATTTCCTAATTTCGTTAAGTGCAGTTAAAAACTAATTTTCTGTTTCTTTAATTTCCTATTTCGAAATTTAAATTTGTAATATAGTGCATTCATTTTAAAACTTGACCAGGAATTTTAAATACTCGTACGTAGTTATAGAAATTGCACATTCTTTTATAAAGTTATTTGGAATTTATGAAGCAACATAAACTTCTAATTATTGTTGTTGTCAATGTGTATGCAATAAAACATAAACTATAACCCAAATAAGAATCAAAAGATTTATTCCTACTCTACTTGAGCATATATCTAAATTTCTGGATTAAAAAAAGAGCAGATAAACCTAACATATAATGGTAACCCCAATTTTATGGAGATATAAAAGTCTAATGATGAAAGTAGTTAAGCTTCAATGCATCTTGAATCCCTGTTTTGAGGACACCATCAGACGCAGAAGAAGACGAATTCTTATAATTCAATACATAGTTATTAAACCCCTGTATGGACTGGAATTAAGGTTGGATGATATAAATGAATTGCATCCAAAAAGTACAAATTTTATTGCACCTTTGCTAAGGAAAGAAACACCATGGAGGGCGAGTAACATTAACTGTTCACTAAAGGATGGATATTGGCGCTTCATAGTCATTTAATGTATTGTAGGGGAAACCGGGGTTAGTTGGCATAAGGGGCTAGTTGGCACACTGCTTTTATTTCCTGCCACCGTGGAGCTAGAGCTCTGTGATCTTGCTAGTGAGGAGTATATGTAAAGGTGCACCATCCACCGTAACTACAGTCTGATAGGAAGTGTGACGAAGGAAGGACCCCTGTTTCATCGTTTTTCTGACTTGTGTGTAAATTTTTTTGTTGTAAAATTTTTTGGTCTGGCAAACCTGTAGGTCGAATTGAGGCGCTGCTGATGGTGGTTTTCGAAAGAGTGGTTAACTGGGGTTGCATGCACGTATCATAGTCTTTTTTTCTGATGTTTGGGATTGTGTGGTTTCCATCTTGTTTTGGATATCCATGTGGGGCTAGTTGGCATAGTTAGGTATGGGTTAGTTGGCATAGCTATTCCAACTCACCCCACATACATATGCAAACTAACCCCTCCATTAATGTTCATTAAAAAGAAACAATTTCTGTAAAAATGAATAAATAAAAGTTTTAAAATAATGTTTAAATACGACTTATAAATAAGTTTTAAATCAAAATAGTTTTATTTCACTTACAATAGTTTATTTTTCGTTTAAACTAGTTTCAAACTTTCGATCATCCTTAGTAAAACGTAACTAAAAGTATTTTCATCACATAATATATTATAATTTAGTTTTTAACTAAATTTTTTTATATACCTCATTCTAATTGTATCTTAATTTTATTATACATTTTCATTTTCACTTTTATTTTTTTCAACATTTTCTACTTTTTTTTCTTTTAAGAAGTTAATTTATTTAATTTAAAATGAAGATACAATTAGAATGAGGTATATAAAAGACAATTTATATAAAAACTAAATGATAAGAGGATATGTTTTGAAAATACTTTTAGTTACGTTATACTGAGGAGGATCGAAAGATTCAAACTAGATTAAACAAAAAATAAACTATTAAGTGAAATGAAGCTATATTGATTTAAAACTATTTTTTATATATTCGAAATGTTTCACAATATCGACGGCCAATTCAATAAAAAAGTTACTAAATAGGTTTTGAGAGAATAATAAACACTTATTGTGTTTAGCTAATGATATAGTTTGCAAGAGAAAGTACAAGAGAAAAAAGACCGAGCAAATAGACCAATTGAGAGGGGGACCGAGGCCGTTCACGCTAACAATGTTGAGGGCAAAAGCTTGGCTCAACATAATGGCCGGACCTGACTGGCTTTCTTATTTTATGAACTGAAACAAATACTTATCTCTTCGAACACCTGAGGCCACTAACCTAGCTCGAGCCACCAGTTTCAACAGGACTTTTCGGAAACTTTTTCACTTACTCCAAACAGTACTCGACAGGCATGGATTCAGGCCACAGAACATCTACAACATGTCTTTCATCGGCTGAAAGAGACAATAAGAAGAAAAAACATGTTACTGTGTTTTTCCTAAGTATCCCTAACCATATCATGTTATGCCAATTCACCCCTAGGGGTATGCCAACTAACCCCGCACCCGGGGTCAGTTGGCATAGTTGCAAGCTTTTAGGAAAAGTTTTTAGGGGTTACCTAAACACAGATTTAACTAATGGGTCCAACATGATTTTGTAGTCCGAAAGTTAAGCTATCCTCCACATTCACCGGAATATCTCCAAGTATTGCACAAAAAAAATAGAAAAATCAAAAATCAAAATCTTTGCCAACTTGCCCCGGTCTCCTTTCATGTATATTGGTGTGCAGTTCCTGAGAACTACAACGCCAAATAACACGTTTTCAACTGAAATTTAAATATCATGTTTTAAATATCATGTCAATTTGCAGGTTCTGCTAATTGACAACTAAATTATTCAGTAGTTATTGTGTGAGTTTATACAGCCAATATAACTGAAAGTTAATTCCGATATACCTCTATCCAATGAACCACCTATAAATAAACGTTTCCAAATACAAGGCCCAAATCCGTCGAATACTGCTGGATATGATGAAAAGGATGAACAGGGATCTCGGATAATATTTCTTCAATATTTTATGTAATACTAGCTGTAAACCCGTACTTCGCTACATAGTATATTCAAATTGAATACAACGGTCAATATATGCAATTAATGCCATATATATATATATATATATATATATATATATATATATATATATATATATATATATATATATATATGTGTGTGTGTGTGTGTGTGTGTGTGTGTATATATACTATAAATACAACGATCAATGTATGCAACTGATGTAAATAAAACTAAAAAATATATTTATAAAAAAATCGCAACGGATATTTTTGTAAACAAAATAATGTAGAAGAAAATATTCAAATTAAATCTATCAGAGCATACTAAAGAATATAGTACTTTTAATATAGTACAGTTTAAGGTACATTTCTTTTACTGTATTTTAATATTTTTTTGGATAATGTCCAATCGTTTGTCGCATTAGCAAGAGAAAAAATATTTTTTTGTCTATTTCGCTGTTATTCACGTGACGCAAAATTAAAAGAAACGAAACCACGTGATCATCATTCAATAAATTAAATTCTAAAAATTAATCTTTAAAAATTCCTCAAAAATGAGAAAATAGAGTGAAAGATTCGAAAAAGATTTCATTTTAATGGTATTTATAAGATTTTACTCATGATATAAATTTTATAACCCTCGAATTATTATTTGAAATGCAAACTTTAAAGAATGTTACAAAAGCAGATAAAAATTTTAATTTTAAAAAATCTAAGAAGAATTTTTTTTAAAGATCTCTTTGTGCACCCCTACACTATAAAAAGAATCGTCTTGCAAAATTTCAGCCCGTTAGGTCCAGAGGTTTGGTCTGAGCGTTATATGTCAGTCATTCAGTCAGTCAGTCAGTTACGGAACTGTTTTATATATACAGGTATAGATATGAAAGTGCTACCATCGTATCATAGTCCGGGTTAAGTCTTCATCGTTGCTTGGTTTTTACAACTATTCACTTTGAAAACTCTGTTTAACATATAAAAAATATAAATAAGAATATTAATATTATGTAATCATTAGAAGTTTAATGCATATTTTTATCTAAATATTTCAATATGATACAAACTGTCAGCGACACCTCCATTTCTTATTCCGCGACGCATACTTTGCACACCACTGTATTACGAAACATTTCTCGCAGAAAAAAAGCACATCCTTCGTTTCAGTTCTAGCAATTATTTAGGATTTGCAAAACAAGATAAATAATTCATTGAAAAATTACGTACAGATCTAATTATATGGAATGTTGCTAATGATAGTCAGAACCTTGTGGAAGCATTCGTCTTATCTGGATAATGGGTATAGCAAGGAAAAAATGTTTACGTCAATGACAAATAAATAAATAAATAAATAAGAATTGCACAAATATATATATATATATATATATATATATATATATATATATATATATATATATATATATTGATCAAATTATTTATTTAGATTTTAACTCATGGGTCCTACCTTTCCTCCTCCTTGTGCTCTAAAATAATATTAGAATAAAATATATGGGTTGTAGTGTTTTATAAGTTATTAAAGTAACATCTCCACATTGTAACGCCACGTTCGCCAATTCTCACCGTTCAATTTAGGAAAACTAAAAACTGAACCTATCATTGGGACTTCAGCCATTTTAATCCAAAAGGAATACCGATCTTTACGTTTTTAAAAAACCGAAAAATATCCTAACATTAAGCTTTACTTCTTTCACTAATTTCAGATAAGCGCAGAGGGACAATGCGTTAACCACGCTCTGCTACCAATTTGTTGGGTGGATTAAACCGCATAATTTGCCCCATACCTAA
Source organism: Dolomedes plantarius (assembly GCA_907164885.2). Lineage (NCBI taxonomy): Eukaryota > Metazoa > Arthropoda > Arachnida > Araneae > Dolomedidae > Dolomedes > Dolomedes plantarius. Next base: position 163,202,684 of record OU015491.1, on the reverse strand, counting down.
TTTTCTGAAATAAAAAACCTTTCACAAGAAAGTAGACTTGATGAGGCTAACTAAAATGCCTTTATTTTTCTTATTTTACATAAAAACATAGTAAAAAAGGGGATCGATTTGATCCAATAGCTTAGAAGAAAAATATTTACAAAAACTGAACCATTAAACAAAAAAGAATACAGATAAGCGTGTCATGAACGGGCGAAAAATAACCTATTTAAATTTTGGAAAAACTACTTAAACTGAATGGTAAAGCTTGGGATAGTTATAGGAAGAAAGAAGGGATACAAGTTTAATGGCTCGACAATTCGTCGCAAACACATCTAAATATCAAACTTGCTGCGAAAACAGCTACTAACACTATGGCTGAAAGTCCCAACTCACTCGCAGAATAGTTACTGCTTAAAACCCAACTCGCTGAAAAAATACGTATAAATTAAATACTTGTTGTATTTACTTGTACAAACCCCATTGGCTGTGACGCGAGAGCTTCGTAATTCGAGTCCTGCCTTCAAAGTTGAAAAATCTGCATATTATTTTATTTTTATTTTAAACCATCCGTTCATGACATGTTTTTAAATGTCGCGTTTTCCGACGAAGAGAGAACAAATACTACACCTTTAATCTCTAAATAAAACCGCAATAACTCATGTTCAAAAAATAATAACTATTATTATATCATCTTATTTACGCATTAACAGACATTACATTACATAGTCTCCTTACACAATTTAATTCACTATCGCGCTCAATATTATTCATTAGCATTAACGTCACTTTGGTGAGAAGCAATTATATGGGACTTATGTGGCAAGGTGACAATCCTGTTTCATACTTTGTTGTGGACGCATCGCAGTGGATTCAGGACACTTCAATATTTGTAGACATAGGCATTTGGGAATTGGTCACAAGGTTTCCACATTTAATTGTTGTTGCGGACACTCGGACTTGGTTGCAGTACTACCTGGTCATCAGGCGATTTAGGCGTCGGGAACTTGATGCGAGACTCATCAGCTTTTTTTCATCATGGGCGTTGGAATTTGGATGCCGAGCTCCTCAGTCTTTTATCAGCATGGGCATCTAGAACTGGATGCAGGGCTCATCAACCGTCTGCAGACTCATACACAGTATCGGAATGCAGGATACATTACTCATCTGAATTTATAGGGCTTCGTCTCGGCTGCAGGAGGCATTACTCATCGGCACTTATCGGCTCATACTATCAGGCTGCCAGAGCTCGTCACTCATCTAAACACGTATACATAGAGGCTATAACTCGGCCTCTGCCAATGATATATATAATTCGTGCAGTCGCTTGTGCTTCATCTATCATTCATTCATGGTGATTTTCTCTTTACTGACTAACAATCTCGGACTGTCTGTGTAAAACAACTCTTAGACATCTTCTTCAACTTTTTTCTCTCCATATCCTCTTTCCATTATTAATTTATAGTTAAGCCTCTACCATTATCTCATTAGTCATATTATCCCATCTCATTTTCTTCATTTGTTTGCGGTTTCTCACTATCTTCGTTTCAACCAGTGATCGTCGTTAGTGTTACTTTCCATATTCTCCATTTTACTGATTCTTTTCCCATACATCCCCTTTCTGGGTCCTCTCCTTGATCACTTCCTGTTTCACTGCCGTCATAAATTTTGCTTCTCCTGGTACTCTAATCTCTGATCCAATCAACTTTTACTTATTCCTTCTGCACCTGGCTTCTTGCAACCTCTATTCTTGTTTTCAAAGATTCCATTTTATTGCTCATTAATCCTATTTGCTCTCTCATCTCCCCTATTCTCTACTATTATTTCTTTTTATTTAAACTGCGTTTTACATTGATTTCTTACTTCTTCCTTTTCTCGCGTTTGCCCTGTAATTTCAAACTTTTCCGTCTTTCTATCGATTTATTCTCATGTCCCTATGACATCAACATTCTATCTCAAAATCTAAACAACTTAATCATATTTAAATTAAAGCTTTAAAAGAAAAAGTTACTGTAATCTCTTGGGAGCCACGTTTAATGAAGAGTGAAATTAACAACAGATTGGGAATCAATCCCACTATCCACAACAAAGTGGAATGGTTCGCACAAGAAGTAAAATGCAGGCGTTTTAAATTCTTACTTAAACCATCATTACATATTCAACAAATTTAAATTACTCATTTTTTATTCATTAAATTCATTCGTAAATATCTTGGTTTCACGTAATCAAAGTATTACATTAAATTTTAGCCTAAAATTGTTATTCAGATACCTCTGAGCACGAATATAAGTTGTGCATTCCAGATAATATGTTTCCATTTAAAATATAAACTTATCTACCAGATGAAATAATTAAAAATAGTTATATGGCAGGTTTTTACAGAATACCGAAAAATATATCTCGGTACAGAAATTTTTACCAAGATATAGTTACCGTAATATGTGCTCTTCTGTCACGATCTTAATAAGATATTTAATACTAGAGTATTTAAAAAGAATTATTTAGCAGTTTATAAATATTATATAACTATGTGTAACATATTTCAACGATGAATAATTATTTGAATTTTGGTACCTTTCGAATAAATTTTCTTTTATTTGTTTCTTAACGAAAATCAAGGTTTGTGAGCGTTATCGTTATTATTAAATTTCTAATGCATGTTACATAAGTAGTTACCGAGTATTTGTGTTTCAAAACTAAATATTAGTCACCAGGATAATAAATCTATCATGAATAACTAATCGTGACGTGCATAAAAAAATTCAGATAGAAATTTAACAATTTCAAAATTAATCACTAAACCGTTCTTATTATCCGTCATATTCTTGCGTAAAATATTAAAGGTTTTTTTTTAAAAAATTATTTATCAAATTCATGAATTCTTTTGTTTAAATAACAATAACTGCATTTCAAAAGAAAACAGTCATGCTTACAAACCTACACTAAAATTGAAATAATATTTATTAAATTTAAAGGGATTCTTGTAACAGACAATGAAAAGCAATTCCGCATTATCTAAATCAAATAAGCTAAAATAAAAGAACAAACAGACCGACGACAGCAATTAACCTTACCTTTCGAGTGAGACAAAGAGATCTTTGCAATGTTCCATTTTTCTACCTTATTTGTTGTGTAATTTTTCTATATTATAAAACTGTCGTTGTTTAATGATGATACATTAGTCTGCATGGTATTCTCTTTTAACCTTTTCCTTACGGTGTGGGATAGCATGTATTCCAAGAATAAGGGAACTATCCCAAGAATGTATATATATATATATATATATATATATATATATATATATATATATATATATATATATATATATATATATATATGTATATATATATATATATATATATATATATATATATATATATATAAACATATTATGTTGGAATCGAACTCCGAAATCGGACAATGTCCGAAAAAAATGCTCACATTGCGAATGGAACACTGACAAATACGTAAATTCCGAAATGTGATATTATTTCGGACTTTGTGCACTTGAAATTGCTCACATCGCGAATGGATAACTGACAAATGTGCAAAGTCCGAAATGTTACATTATTTCGGAGTTTGTGCACTTGAATTTGTTCAATTCGCGATCAGGCAAATCAGTAGTGAGCCAAGTCCGAATTCACACTTGGAGGGTGGGCGAAACATCCCCACATCGATAAATGAGCCAAGCCCGATTATGACAATCCTAGCCAACACGTTTGCCTGTCTCCTCCGATTCCTTAGTGTCGTTTCGTTCTAGCGTTTGTGCCGCTGTTCACAATGTCCTCTGCTGATGACGATGTTAAATCGGCCACGACTACGTGTTCAAATGAAATGAAAGGAAAAGTTCTCGAATCTTTGGGTAGTTTGTTAGAAAGTTCGAGTGACAACAGTTGTGTTTTCACTTTCGAAAAATATGAAAAGTTAATTGTGGAAGTGAAAAGCAGTGTGGTGAAAAGAAAAACAATCAGCCCCTCACCTCAAAGGACTACAGGAGACTAAAAAGGTATGAGGTGTGGTATCGAAAAAGTAATTAAAAATGACAGATGATGACCAAACCATAAAATATTTTTGTCATACTGATGAAATTTTTGAAATTATTCATAAAGCTCATATGGATTTGGGTCACAAAAAAAATAAAATGTATGGAAAAGGAACTATAACAGAAATACTGTAATGTGCCTCGAAAAGTGATCAAGCTGTACCTTTCTCTCTGTGAACAGTATCACTTAAGTAAAAAGGGTAAAAACAAGGGAGTCGTTGTTAAACCTATACTTACTAACGCATTCCGAAGACGATGACAGTTTAATCTCATTGGCATGCAATCAGAGCCTGATCGCGATTATAAATTCATTTTGAACTATCAAGGTCATCTTACCAAATTCCTTCTTTTACGCCCACTGAAAACGAAAACAGCTGAAGAAGTTTTTTTACAATTTAATGGATATTTTTTGTATTATAGGAGTTCCCTCTATTTTGCAGTCTTATAATGGACGTGAGTTCTGGAATAAAATCATAAAAGAGCTAGCATATGTTTGAAACAAAAATTGTTCCTGGAAAACCCAGACACACTCAAAGTCAAGGCCCCGTCGAACGTGCAAACCAAGATGTTCGTGATATGTTGGTGACGTGGATGGCAGACAATCAGACAAGTCCGTGGGCAGAAGGCATACGAATCGTTCAAATGAAAAAAAATCATATCTACCATCGTGGAATCACCAGACGCCCTTACCAAACTCTGTTTGGTGTTCCATTTACTAACGGACTTCCCCAGGAATTGTGTTATTCCAATGACCTTGAGACTGAAGAACAACTTGAAGCGGTTTTGCCAACATTCCTGAAAGTAAACATTAAACTGATTCATCATATTCTGAAAACTCTGATGTGTCCTGATGTGTCTGAAAACTCTGATGTGTCTTATGTCTCTGATGTTCTGTAAGATGGGCAATCTTACAAAACAGGAAGAAGTTAATTGAAGAGAAACGAGCTGATTGTGCCAAAAAAATGAAAAAAGCAAGAGGACGAAATGCTAAGAGGCAGTGACGCTAAATTTCCTCTCATGAGCGTCATCGGTCAGAACGTTTTGTTACGGATTCCAGATCTCAACAGAGGAAGATTTGAGCCCAAAAATGTGATAGCTGTGATAATGGAAGTGAACGATGATGGGCTATACAAACACGGTACGAAATCCGGAATACTGGAGAAGTTATATTCCAGAAATGAATTCCGACTGAAGACAACTTCATATCTGAAAAAGACATTCCAAGCTTCGTACTCTTATTTCGTACCACAGTTGCCCTTGAATCAGAAAGCTCACAAGGTTTCGTCCTCTGCAATTGTAGAAAGCAGTGTGACAGTAAAAAAAAGCAAGTTTTTATCAACTGGCTTCAGATGTAAATCAAAGTGACATAACAGTTCTGCCTGCAAGAATAAGTAACATTTTTCATATTTACATCATTTATTATTATACTATGTTTTCTTTTTTTCACTATGGACATACTTTTTTAACTGAGAAGTTTATAAAATAGTCAATACATATCGTCAAAATGATTCTTTTCTCACTTTGATCATTCATCAACTGCCCATTCGCAAAGTGAGCAATTTGTAATGCTCAAAGTGTGAAATGAATTTAAGTTTCGCACTCTGCGCACTTGTGATTTGCCCATATGCGAAATGATCATTTGTAAATGACCCAAGTCCGAAATAATGTCACATTTCGGACTTGGCACATTTGTCTGTGATCCATTCGCGTGGTGAGCATTTTTTCCGGACATTGTCCGATTTCTGAGTTGGGTACGAACATATGTTTATATATATCTATACACACACACACACAGATATATATATATATATATATATATATATATCCCCCCTTAATGACGATTCTTACAAAGGGTTATGAAGTTTCCCTTCCTAAAGAGGGAATGGGAAAAATGGGCCCCGTACGCTAAAGGTTAACGATTCTAAGAGAAGGATGAAATAGTGGCATTATCTTTTTGTCCATAATTTCAAAAACTTAGAGAAAACATAGGTTTTATTTCGATAAATTCAGTCCTGGTAAATTGGTTTCCTGATAGCTGAAACTTTTTTTGTGATTTAAAAAACATGCAAATAACTGTGTTAATTCAACCATTAATGGTTCATGAAATGAGACTATAATTGCCACTGACGTCATCATCTGTGTCAAGCCACTTCAAATAACTTTAAAATAATCGGTGCACATACGAAGTGAGAAATTCTCTAGCTCTTACCGAGTTCCTGTAATGTGAATGAATATTTATATGCTGTAGTTTAAAAGCATTTTGAACATTCCCACGTCAAACAAATGACGTGTACATCTCGTGTACTCCGATAGAACGTGTCAAGAGCGAATCAAATTGGGAGGAGTTTTCCGAAGTTACTGGAGGGAAGAGAATGTGGTCCCGATTTAACCTTCACATAGAAACTGCCTCGAACAAAATGATTATTTAGGATATGCAGGCGTGTTAGTGATACAATCTGATGCTAAATTAAACTTGATCCGGATTGTAAATGTCTTTGATGCATGAGAAATGGACACATGAAACAGATATCAACATACCAGTTACATTCATTATGCATGCATAACTGTCGCATGTAAATTTCTGAGGGACATGAAATTTTAGTACAGTCATCCCTGCTTATTACACACGTTTGGCAATTCGAAGATGTAAAAAATCAAATGACACCGTTAAATTCTTTTATATAACATTCCATGTTGAAAGCAAAAATGAAATTATAACTGCTGGGTATTCAGGAAATCAATATTTTGTAAATTATTATGTCAGGTACAGAAGAAAATAAAAGGAAAGATATTAGTTACGTATACTTTTAAGGTCTGATTTGCTATGAAGTGCTAAGGTCAATATTTTATTACACGGGGGCCAAATAGACAGGTACACTTTTATAAAGCATAACAATGCTCGGTGCCGGGTCGCATATCAAAATTTGTCAAAATTATAGTGATATTACTAATTATGGATCTTTCCCCCCAAAGCTGATGCTATAACTAACCATGGACAGTGATGTGATTGTAGGTTTTTTCTATATCTCCCGGAATCGCGCGCTTGAAGAGGTTACATCTTATTGCGAGGCTGCAATACGTCGAAAATTGAGTGCCATCATCTATGTTTCGGCGATACTGCATCAAAATAAATTTGCGTGGTTTTATTGCAGGAAAATTCACATCTCAAAAGTAGTGGGGCAAGTGGGGGTAGTGGGGCATCTAAAAGAACGAAGATCTGTAGAAGATAGTCGGGGAAGACGACGGAAGTATCAGACGCGTCAATGATGAATAGCAAGGGAGAGGGATTTTATGACCACCAGGTAACAAATAAAGCAGCAAATATGTGAGAAAGGCCGGAAAAGAGAACCCAGGAGACGGAATAATCAAAAGGAATTAAGATACAATTTAAGAATGTTAAATGTTTACAGATATAGGAAGGTAGACTAGCTATTAAATACATGCATTTTTGTGCAAATATATTTCCAGGCAATAGATTCATTTAACGTACACATATTGTCGACTAAAACAGACGAATAATCCCATCATATAAAATTTTTTTTTCAAAACTGGCTAACCTCATAAGGGATTTTCTGATACACTTAAGCCGTGTCTTCGATTCTTCTACGATAATCTAGGGTGATGCGCGATTACACTTAAAATGAAATCGCTTACAATCGCTCCTTCGATTTCCAAACAATTTAAATCGTTATTCAATACAGCGCTTATATGTTGTTCGATCCCTAGCTTTTCCACTTCCCGTTTTGCAGGATTAGAAACATATTATAAAATCCTTGTACCGTGTCTAGGGTACACTCCGAGATTTCATGCAATGCACGCTTCAACTATTGCAATATAAAGCTTTTAGGATGAGCAGGGGTAGTGGGGCATCTAAAAGAACGAAGACCTGTAGAAGATAGTCGGGGAAGACGACGGAAGTATCAGACGCGTCAATGATGAATAGCAAGGGAGAGGGATTTTATGACCACCAGGTAACAAATAAAGCAGCAAATATGTGAGAAAGGCCGGAAAAGAGAACCCAGGAGACGGAATAATCAAAAGGAATTAAGATACAATGGAAGAATGTTAAATGTTTACAGATATAGGAAGGTAGACTAGCTATTAAATACATGCATTTTTGTGCAAATATATTTCCAGGCAATAGATTCATTTAACGTACACATATTGTCGACTAAAACAGACGAATAATCCCATCATATAAAATTTTTTTTTTCAAAACTGGCTAACCTCATAAGGGATTTTCTGATACACTTAAGCCGTGTATTCGATTCTTCTACGATAATCTAGGGTGATGCCGCGATTACACTTAAAATGAAATCGCTTACAATCACTCCTTCGATTTCCAAACAATTTAAATCGTTATTCAATACAGCGCTTATATGTTGTTCGATCCCTAGCTTTTCCACTTCCCATTTTGCAGGATTAGAAACATATTATAAAATCCTTGTACCGTGTCTAGGGTACATCCCGAGATTTCATGCAATGCACACTTCAGCTATTGTAATATAAAGCTTTTAGGATGAGCAGTGTCGTATTATTCGGATTGTCCCAGTGTTTTTTGTTATCAGACATATATTCAGACATTTTATCCATAAATTAAACGAACATGAAACATAATTTGAAGCATTATGAGGCCTTTCGGAACTAAACATTGGATTGATCCTTGGCAAACATTCTTTTTCTAATTCTTTCGTTACTCTAATGCTCAAAAACTGATATTCTAAAGTAATATTTGAAAGTTCATTTTCTCTTCGAAGATTTTTTCACGGATAAGAGTTTCTATTACAGTGTTCTTAACCTGTGTTAGCTCGCCAGATTTTTTTTCTTCCGCTCTATCATTACGAGGCTGCTGGGAATAACGCCTACGTATTTGGAAACGTTTCTCTTTAATCAATTCGAGAGCAAGAGGATTATCTAAAAATGCCAGGTTTCATCATGGATGAAAAGGAATACCATGGGATTTTAAAGTCTTCTTTTATTAAGAAATATTAGAAAAGAAGAGTTAACATCTTAGAAATATTTCTTACGTTCTAAAGCATTGTAAACATTAGAATCTTTCTACCGAATAACTTTTTTCGAGAGAAAATTTAGTTTGAAAGATACAGAACATACAAATGTACGATAAGGATTGTTAATTCTAGATTGAGTAAAATTCGGGTTTGAGGGCATGAATACAATGTATACACAAGAGATGAGTTTTAAAAAGTACTGTTTCGTTAAAAATTGATTACGGATAATAAGTTGAGATAAAATCATGGGATTATGGAATTTGAATATAACATTTTTATACTTTATACGACGCATGTTAATTAAATTGAATTGGCTACAATATTTCTTTCATATTGCAACTATGCGTTCCCCACATCGCTATGGTCGCCTATTGTCAACGTATGTTTAACACATCAGACGGAAGTCGACTGTTATGGATAAAATAGGGTAGAAAGCTACGTGACGCTGACTGAAATGCCTTACGTATAGCGGAATCACAATGTCCATTCTTCTAACCACCACTTGATTGTTACCAAAAGACGTAAGGATTTTAAGGGAATTTGTGTGAATTTCCCTCTGTTTTGTGAACAGTACAATAATTTATACAAAATGGCAGAAGATACAAAAGGGCAAATGATTAAAGTATCGGATAAATAGATATTTTGACCTTATCTATTCCCTATACGTATTAATAAGTTATCGTGGCACGAAACGTGCATTTAACAAAACTTCTGTTGTATTATCTGTAGTTTACACAAACTTAGATTATATGGCACAAATGACCACACATGTCAGCTTAGTGATGTAGACTATGAATGTTAATTTCAAATTATATAAATATACTACATTAAAGTTTAAATAATGATAGTTTAATTGTCGTGATAAACTATGATTGTTATGAAAGATCCCTTTAGGTCCTGAAATTTATGATTTTTCCTCGATAATATTTAACAACAACTTGAATAGAAGTTATAGATACAAACCATTTGAAAAAGATAAATAGTCAGTAATAATGGCATTTTTATAAAATATGATTCAGTAAGTGATGATAAACAGCATAAATCGCGAGGATTTGAAAGACAGGATAAACATGTTCATGACTGATATTGTTTAAAGCTTATGAAATTTTTCAGATCGATATAACGATTTCGTGAGCAGAGTGGGATATTTTTTATCTCCGTAACTAATAGTATAGATTCATATGAAGTTAAACTAGATCATATATTCCTCTGTGAATTATTGATCTCATTTCAAATAAAATTATTTATAGTATGTATTTTGAGTCTGCGTAAATTCAAGCAAGATGAACAAAATTAGTGGATTTGCAATAAAATGCTGTACAGTTTCGAAGGAATAATAGCAAATATTATGACGTTGCATAAAATTCCTCCCTTTTGTGTTCACGGGCTTCTTTAAGGGGACAGTGGACCTTCAAACCTAACTTTTTTGTTTTGAATGGATTTGTTTGAAGTTTGAATATGTGATTAGTACCAGATATGTAAGAGTGGTTAAAATTTAAAGATCAAATATTAATAATTTAGGAATTATGAATTATGAATTATATCAAAAATTGACCTAATTAAAAATGTTCCATGCGCATTTCTGTTCCATATAATATGGTAATTTTTATTTACAGGATACCTTATAGAACTAACAATGAAACTTATTGCTTATTTTAAGCATTTATTTAAAATATAAAGAGAAAAAATAATAATAGTGAAACACTCTTTTTATTACGCAAAATACCTATAAATCATCTTTTCAAGTACAAAATTTATAAATTCTGAGCTAAGAAGCATAATTTTTTTCAATAAGATTTATTTCATATACAGTATATAAAATTTAAATCTCAAAGCAATACGATAATTAGAAATGCGCCTGGAGCAATTGGAATATTCGTATGACGTGAAAATTTTTATTTTCAGAAAACCACATTTAAAATTATTGCTATTAGTAACCACATAATATCTAAATTAAATACAAATGCCTATAACTAGGAAAGTAATCACAGAAATTAAAAAAATTATTTTTGCAACACATCCTTTTCCTCCTTAGTTTCACAATTCAATAAAATAAAAAAATCGAATTTTTGAACAAATTTCACAATTTTGAGAGTCCATTGTCCCCTTATAACTAGAAAGACGGCTGCCGTCGTTTTGAAAGTTTCGTACATACTATTGAGAGCTATGTCTGTATTTATGTCCTCAGACTTCTGAAATTTTATGACTAATTTTAAGTGAAATATGCACACATTTACAAAATTATTTTCGATTATAAAGAGGGGGAGAAAATGGTGCTGTATACCTACTAAGACTGAAAGCCGTCAATTTGACGGCAATATAAAAAACAGGCAGAAATCTTTAAAATAATACCGGAAAATGATAGTTACTTTTCGTCTCCTCCTCCTTTTGCAAATACGGAAATACTGACTCTTCGGAAATATTGATGTAGAAAAATAAGGACTGCACAAACCATGCATATATATTTACGGGTAAACCATACCAGGATGACAGTTCGGCATACCTGCATCAAAATATATCTAAATATATACTAATTTATTATATATTGCTATGAAATAGTTCAAAATTTAAGGTATTTAACCATTTAAAAAAATAATTATTTTATATTCTTGATTTGATTTCCAACCGTAAAAATGACGGCGTTCAGTCTTTTTAGTAAGAAAAAAATCCCGTCTTTCTAGTGTTAATAAGAAAAGCTAATGCTGTTCAACACTTTTTATTCGTAAATTCCAATGTTCAATAATCATACATTATGTTAAGTATACCAGTACTAGAAATTACCCCCAAAATAATAAATCTTTAGGTTTCTATTTCAGTATATTATTTTTCTATTTTATTTTGCAATTTTTAGCGTGTTCTAAAGATTTTAAAAGTGGAAACTCTTCTTCCGGGAAATTATCTGTCAGTATGCACGGACTTGAATTTCTTTATTTCTTTATTTATTTTTTAATAATCTTGTGCTGACCATCTGTCAAATCAATGGATTGAACCTTGATTTCCTATCCTCAATTCTTCAACGTGAACTATCCTAGCTACGTGAGAAAATATCACCTCTAAATACCAATCTTCCCATTTATCTTTCCCTTTAGATACTAATAACACAAGATGATGGTCTGATAATTAACTTTTATCTTTAATATTCGACGAAACTATTTTCTTTCACAATTAATTCTCGCTATACAGAGTGTCTCATTTTTTTGCAACCCGCGTAAACGCGATGCAAATGAACAACACGAGTGCACGTGCACACTGTTAGCGCAGGTAGCGGTGTGCAGGGGCGTACGAGCAACACTACCAACACGCTAGCAAACTGTACGAGACACTTCAGTGCTAAGGAGAACGAAGTGAAACGTAGTTTTGCGTCATGGTGCTATCCCGCGGTCTGGCCTCCATACAGTCCAGACCTGTCACCGCCCGATTTCTTCTTGTGGGGCTATTTGAAAAATAGCGTGTTCCGTGAACCGGTAGCCTCGATGAATGAACTGAAAACTCGCATTACGGAAGAGATAAATGTTATCAAACCAAAAACATTACAGAATGTGTCTCGGAACCTTCTCGAACGGGCCCAGATATGTAAAGATGAAGACGGCAGTCACTTCCAACACCTTTTGTAATCGTTTAAGCACTTCTGTAAAATAAAAATTAATGTTTGTACATTGTTTTTGTTTTTTTTTTTGGGGGGGGGGTTACAAAATAAATGAGATACTCTGAATATTATTTTAAATACCATTACCGTTCTTTACAGAGGTTGATAGCGTTGTAATCATAGATGTATCACGTCCGGCAATCAAACTCGAGGCTTATAATCTCCGGCACTTGTAATCTCACCATGCCTAACTATTCCGGTGATATGAGTAATTCGCATTTTTGGATTATATTATCACAATCATGTTAGCTTTCTAACAGGGAATAAATGATGAAGCGTTTACTCTTTTATCGCGGACAGATAATTTGGAGTCTAATCGTTCGGTATTACACAATATATCTCGGTCAGTTTAGTCCTCGTGTTTTACAAGATGGTCCTAGTGCTCCAAACCAACCAACCTTATATCAATAGTGCAATTTAGTTTTATAGTATCCTTGTTTCTTTACTCAGTGTGACATTAAGGTACTCTGATATTAGCCTTGCCAATATGTACTAACGTATGCAATGAGTTAACAATTTTCTCATATTTACCATCTCCATAAACACTTTCTTGACTGGTGAGCATTGAGTTTTACTTTTAAGCCTATACATGTTTACTTTTCAATTGTATTGTGAGTCTTATTAGTGAAAATAATGACAGGATTTAGTTTTTATATGGCCAAGACATAAATTTAAAAATCTGAAACGTAAGATTTGACAGTTGTATTTGAGTAAAGAAAAAAATTCCACAGACTGATGAATTTAGGGGCACTCGAACAAAACTAAGCAATTTAAAGGCCTCTCTTTCTCTTAAGTTAATAATCTTGTGCTGACCATCTGTCAAATCAATGGATTGAACCTTGATTTCCTATCCTCAATTCTTCAACGTGAACTATCCTAGCTACGTGAGAAAATATCACCTCTAAATACCAATCTTCCCATTTATCTTTCCCTTTTGATACTAATAACACAAGATGATGGTCTGATAATTAACTTTTATCTTTAATATTCGACGAAACTATCTTTTTTCACAATTAATTCTCGCTATACAGAGTGTCTCATTTTTTTTGCAACCCGCGTAAACGCGATGCAAATGAACAACACGAGTGCACGTGCACACTGTTAGCGTAGGTAGCGGTGTGCAGGGGCGTACGAGCAACACTACCAACACGCTAGCAAACTGTACGAGACACTTCAGTGCTAAGGAGAACGAAGTGAAACGTAGTTTTGCGTCATGGTGCTATCCCGCGGTCTGGCCTCTATACAGTCCAGACTTGTCACCGCCCGATTTCTTCTTGTGGGGCTATTTGAAAAATAGCGTGTTCCGTGAACCGGTAGCTTCGATGAATGAACTGAAAACTCGCATTACGGAAGAGATAAATGTTATCAAACCAAAAACATTACAGAATGTGTCTCGGAACCTTCTCAAACGGTCCCAGATATGTAAAGATGAAGACGGCAGTCACTTCCAACACCTTTTGTAATCGTTTAAGCACTTCTGTAAAATAAAAATTAATGTTTGTACATTGTTTTTTTTGTTTTTTTTTGGGGGGGGGGGTTACAAAATAAATGAGATACTCTGAATATTATTTTAAATACCATTACCGTTCTTTACAGAGGTTGCTAGCGTTGTAATCATAGATGTATCACGTCCGGCAATCAAACTCGAGGCTTATAATCTCCGGCACTTGTAATCTCACCATGCCTAACTATTCCGGTGATATGAGTAATTCGCATTTTTGGATTATATTATCACAATCATGTTAGCTTTCTAACAGGGAATAAATGATGAAGCGTTTACTCTTTTATCGCGGACAGATAATTTGGAGTCTAATCGTTCGGTATTACACAATATATCTCGGTCAGTTTAGTCCTCGTGTTTTACAAGATGGTCCTAGTGCTCCAAACCAACCAACCTTATATCAATAGTGCAATTTAGTTTTATAGTATCCTTGTTTCTTTACTCAGTGTGACATTAAGGTACTCTGATATTAGCCTTGCCAATATGTACTAACGTATGCAATGAGTTAACAATTTTCTCATATTTACCATCTCCATAAACACTTTCTTGACTGGTGAGCATTGAGTTTTACTTTTAAGCCTATACATGTTTACTTTTCAATTGTATTGTGAGTCTTATTAGTGAAAATAATGACAGGATTTAGTTTTTATATGGCCAAGACATAAATTTAAAAATCTGAAACGTAAGATTTGACAGTTGTATTTGAGTAAAGAAAAAAATTCCACAGACTGATGAATTTAGGGGCACTCGAACAAAACTAAGCAATTTAAAGGCCTCTCTTTCTCTTAAGTTAATAATCTTGTGCTGACCATCTGTCAAATCAATGGATTGAACCTTGATTTCCTATCCTCAATTCTTCAACGTGAACTATCCTAGCTACGTGAGAAAATATCACCTCTAAATACCAATCTTCCCATTTATCTTTCCCTTTTGATACTAATAACACAAGATGATGGTCTGATAATTAACTTTTATCTTTAATATTCGACGAAACTATCTTTTTTCACAATTAATTCTCGCTATACAGAGTGTCTCATTTTTTTTGCAACCCGCGTAAACGCGATGCAAATGAACAACACGAGTGCACGTGCACACTGTTAGCGTAGGTAGCGGTGTGCAGGGGCGTACGAGCAACACTACCAACACGCTAGCAAACTGTACGAGACACTTCAGTGCTAAGGAGAACGAAGTGAAACGTAGTTTTGCGTCATGGTGCTATCCCGCGGTCTGGCCTCTATACAGTCCAGACTTGTCACCGCCCGATTTCTTCTTGTGGGGCTATTTGAAAAATAGCGTGTTCCGTGAACCGGTAGCTTCGATGAATGAACTGAAAACTCGCATTACGGAAGAGATAAATGTTATCAAACCAAAAACATTACAGAATGTGTCTCGGAACCTTCTCAAACGGTCCCAGATATGTAAAGATGAAGACGGCAGTCACTTCCAACACCTTTTGTAATCGTTTAAGCACTTCTGTAAAATAAAAATTAATGTTTGTACATTGTTTTTTTTGTTTTTTTTTTTGGGGGGGGGTTACAAAATAAATGAGATACTCTGAATATTATTTTAAATACCATTACCGTTCTTTACAGAGGTTGCTAGCGTTGTAATCATAGATGTATCACGTCCGGCAATCAAACTCGAGGCTTATAATCTCCGGCACTTGTAATCTCACCATGCCTAACTATTCCGGTGATATGAGTAATTCGCATTTTTGGATTATATTATCACAATCATGTTAGCTTTCTAACAGGGAATAAATGATGAAGCGTTTACTCTTTTATCGCGGACAGATAATTTGGAGTCTAATCGTTCGGTATTACACAATATATCTCGGTCAGTTTAGTCCTCGTGTTTTACAAGATGGTCCTAGTGCTCCAAACCAACCAACCTTATATCAATAGTGCAATTTAGTTTTATAGTATCCTTGTTTCTTTACTCAGTGTGACATTAAGGTACTCTGATATTAGCCTTGCCAATATGTACTAACGTATGCAATGAGTTAACAATTTTCTCATATTTACCATCTCCATAAACACTTTCTTGACTGGTGAGCATTGAGTTTTACTTTTAAGCCTATACATGTTTACTTTTCAATTGTATTGTGAGTCTTATTAGTGAAAATAATGACAGGATTTAGTTTTTATATGGCCAAGACATAAATTTAAAAATCTGAAACGTAAGATTTGACAGTTGTATTTGAGTAAAGAAAAAAATTCCACAGACTGATGAATTTAGGGGCACTCGAACAAAACTAAGCAATTTAAAGGCCTCTCTTTCTCTTAAGTTAATAATCTTGTGCTGACCATCTGTCAAATCAATGGATTGAACCTTGATTTCCTATCCTCAATTCTTCAACGTGAACTATCCTAGCTACGTGAGAAAATATCACCTCTAAATACCAATTTTCCCATTTATCTTTCCCTTTTGATACTAATAACACAAGATGATGGTCTGATAATTAACTTTTATCTTTAATATTCGACGAAACTATCTTTTTTCACAATTAATTCTCGCTATACAGAGTGTCTCATTTTTTTTGCAACCCGCGTAAACGCGATGCAAATGAACAACACGAGTGCACGTGCACACTGTTAGCGTAGGTAGCGGTGTGCAGGGGCGTACGAGCAACACTACCAACACGCTAGCAAACTGTACGAGACACTTCAGTGCTAAGGAGAACGAAGTGAAACGTAGTTTTGCGTCATGGTGCTATCCCGCGGTCTGGCCTCTATACAGTCCAGACTTGTCACCGCCCGATTTCTTCTTGTGGGGCTATTTGAAAAATAGCGTGTTCCGTGAACCGGTAGCTTCGATGAATGAACTGAAAACTCGCATTACGGAAGAGATAAATGTTATCAAACCAAAAACATTACAGAATGTGTCTCGGAACCTTCTCAAACGGGCCCAGATATGTAAAGATGAAGACGGCAGTCACTTCCAACACCTTTTGTAATCGTTTAAGCACTTCTGTAAAATAAAAATTAATGTTTGTACATTGTTTTTTTTGTTTTTTTTTTGGGGGGGGGGGTTACAAAATAAATGAGATACTCTGAATATTATTTTAAATACCATTACCGTTCTTTACAGAGGTTGCTAGCGTTGTAATCATAGATGTATCACGTCCGGCAATCAAACTCGAGGCTTATAATCTCCGGCACTTGTAATCTCACCATGCCTAACTATTCCGGTGATATGAGTAATTCGCATTTTTGGATTATATTATCACAATCATGTTAGCTTTCTAACAGGGAATAAATGATGAAGCGTTTACTCTTTTATCGCGGACAGATAATTTGGAGTCTAATCGTTCGGTATTACACAATATATCTCGGTCAGTTTAGTCCTCGTGTTTTACAAGATGGTCCTAGTGCTCCAAACCAACCAACCTTATATCAATAGTGCAATTTAGTTTTATAGTATCCTTGTTTCTTTACTCAGTGTGACATTAAGGTACTCTGATATTAGCCTTGCCAATATGTACTAACGTATGCAATGAGTTAACAATTTTCTCATATTTACCATCTCCATAAACACTTTCTTGACTGGTGAGCATTGAGTTTTACTTTTAAGCCTATACATGTTTACTTTTCAATTGTATTGTGAGTCTTATTAGTGAAAATAATGACAGGATTTAGTTTTTATATGGCCAAGACATAAATTTAAAAATCTGAAACGTAAGATTTGACAGTTGTATTTGAGTAAAGAAAAAAATTCCACAGACTGATGAATTTAGGGGCACTCGAACAAAACTAAGCAATTTAAAGGCCTCTCTTTCTCTTAAGTTAATAATCTTGTGCTGACCATCTGTCAAATCAATGGATTGAACCTTGATTTCCTATCCTCAATTCTTCAACGTGAACTATCCTAGCTACGTGAGAAAATATCACCTCTAAATACCAATCTTCCCATTTATCTTTCCCTTTTGATACTAATAACACAAGATGATGGTCTGATAATTAACTTTTATCTTTAATATTCGACGAAACTATCTTTTTTCACAATTAATTCTCGCTATACAGAGTGTCTCATTTTTTTTGCAACCCGCGTAAACGCGATGCAAATGAACAACACGAGTGCACGTGCACACTGTTAGCGTAGGTAGCGGTGTGCAGGGGCGTACGAGCAACACTACCAACACGCTAGCAAACTGTACGAGACACTTCAGTGCTAAGGAGAACGAAGTGAAACGTAGTTTTGCGTCATGGTGCTATCCCGCGGTCTGGCCTCTATACAGTCCAGACTTGTCACCGCCCGATTTCTTCTTGTGGGGCTATTTGAAAAATAGCGTGTTCCGTGAACCGGTAGCTTCGATGAATGAACTGAAAACTCGCATTACGGAAGAGATAAATGTTATCAAACCAAAAACATTACAGAATGTGTCTCGGAACCTTCTCAAACGGTCCCAGATATGTAAAGATGAAGACGGCAGTCACTTCCAACACCTTTTGTAATCGTTTAAGCACTTCTGTAAAATAAAAATTAATGTTTGTACATTGTTTTTTTTGTTTTTTTTTTGGGGGGGGGTTACAAAATAAATGAGATACTCTGAATATTATTTTAAATACCATTACCGTTCTTTACAGAGGTTGCTAGCGTTGTAATCATAGATGTATCACGTCCGGCAATCAAACTCGAGGCTTATAATCTCCGGCACTTGTAATCTCACCATGCCTAACTATTCCGGTGATATGAGTAATTCGCATTTTTGGATTATATTATCACAATCATGTTAGCTTTCTAACAGGGAATAAATGATGAAGCGTTTACTCTTTTATCGCGGACAGATAATTTGGAGTCTAATCGTTCGGTATTACACAATATATCTCGGTCAGTTTAGTCCTCGTGTTTTACAAGATGGTCCTAGTGCTCCAAACCAACCAACCTTATATCAATAGTGCAATTTAGTTTTATAGTATCCTTGTTTCTTTACTCAGTGTGACATTAAGGTACTCTGATATTAGCCTTGCCAATATGTACTAACGTATGCAATGAGTTAACAATTTTCTCATATTTACCATCTCCATAAACACTTTCTTGACTGGTGAGCATTGAGTTTTACATTTAAGCCTATACATGTTTACTTTTCAATTGTATTGTGAGTCTTATTAGTGAAAATAATGACAGGATTTAGTTTTTATATGGCCAAGACATAGATTTAAAAATCTGAAAAGTAAGATTTGACAGTTGTATTTGAGTAAAGAAAAAAATTCCGCAGACTGATGAATTTAGAGGCACTCGAACAAAACTAAGCAATTTAAAGGCCTCTCTTTCTCTGTCAAAAGCAGGAGAACACGAGACTAAATAATGACGACGGTGGACATGGTTTAGACATAATTTAGACACAGTTTAGAAGTGTAATGATCATAACAGCTATCAACAGAGGTGACGGTTTTAGGTCTGTGCTAACTAGTGACATTTTAATTGATTAAAAGTTTGTATAATGCCGTCGTCTAGAAGAGATTTGTCAGTGTAACTATTACAATTTTAACTTAATCCCTTTACGTAAAATATGTATGTTAAACTGAAATCAACTTTATTTTAACAGTTTTAAAAGGGAAGTCATAAAAATACATACATTGTCAGAACATTTTTCCTTATACATATTTCCTTAGGTAAATTTCATTGTTGAAGGGCAAGTCAATAGTAGAAAATTATATGTTTGTATAGAAATTAATCAAGAATTTAAAAATAAAGAGGAAAAAGTTGAATAAATTGATAGACGTATCTCATGACATGAAACAGTGTAAAAATACTGAACTAAACATGTATTCAAGACATAAGGAAACATTAATTGTTCAAAATATCATTTTACAAATGTGGAAAAGAGTTTATAATTGGCAATAAAAATTGATAAACTAAAAATATCAAGCTCAAATTTTAAATTAATTTCTCCCATGTTAAACTCAAAATATTCCCCTGTTTTATATTTTTTAAGTTTTAAGCTGTTTTTTGCATTTTTCTTCAAAAAGAAAAATAACCATATTGTTTTAAAAAATATTTTAGATTTTTTTTTAAATCGAGAGCATATATATCTGTATCACTTTCTTTTAACTGCAATCGGTGTCGAATTATATAGCATTCTTCTATATCAAAAATAAAATATGTTGTATAGCACATTTTTATAAAATGTGAATTAATTCTCATGTAAAAGCCAGTAAAAGTCAAGATTCTGTAGAAAATACCGTTAAATGATCTTTTGTAATCTGAAAACTCTGATATCTTCCCATCCCAAAATCTAGAGTTACCAAAATTTATTGTGAGGTGTCTAATATAGCAATTATTACATTTCGTTTCCACGTTTTCATTGCAATATTTCCTTCTTTAGTTTGTCCGAGTCAACCTTTAACTTAGTTAAATGCTGATTAAACGCCTCTCATTATTTAGAGAAAAGTTATATAGTCTACCATAAATACTTTTGCTTCATCTGTTTCCAAACAATCCTATCAATGAGCTTAATTGCACACAAATGTTCTCTTTCTAAGCAACATATTGCATGATAATGAACTTTATTAACGTTAATGCTATCAACTAAAGTATTATGTGTCAGTACTGCTCGCTAAATAAGCACTTAAGAAATTTGGTAACAGAACAGAAGTTATCACAGTAATTACTGGTTGATCACAAGCAGTAATTCATGCAATAAGATAAAAATCTGATCCCTCAAAACCGCCACCTAGTATGATTTTTTTTTCTTTTTTAATAGGTTTGAATACTTAATCAGTTAAAATAATAAGATTTAAATTTTATTAAGTATTTCCTATTTACATTGAAAATTGATCTTCGAGATACTTTAAAATGAATTAATATATTTAAAGTTTAATCAGTGCGTGATTTATTTGTTCAGAGGCTTTGAAGACGGATTTTTTTTGTTGCAAAAATTAAAAAGTAAATAAGGTGGATCATTATCTTAAAAACATTTCCACAAAAAAAGTATTCCCGTCATTTCCAAAAACTTTTCTTTTTGAAATTTACTTAAGTCTGTCTTAAATAGCTTTTTGTAAGCTCAAAATATTCATGAATTATGAATGAATTGCTCCTAGAAGTCCAATTCTACCTAATGACGCTCTTTCCTTACTCTTTATGTATCTTTGAATTTAGATTTTTTTCTTCTTTCTTTGAAGGAATGTTAGTGTTTCTAAGATTAATCTAAAGCCGAAAATATCTCACCATACCTTTTTTAATGTTAAGAAGATAGGAACAATTTTTGATAAAAAAATTAATCACTTGAGCAAATATTCGCAAAAAGTATGGCCTAGAGCAGGCCTCGATATGTGACGAGAGTCATATTACTTTATGGTAAGCCGCTACAGGCCGCAAAAAATAGGATAGGAGGGAAAGTGAAAAATATTTTATCCACCAAAAAATAAATCACTGATTATTTAAAAAATTAAATAAATATTAATATTCATTGCTTATATATTCCTTTAAATCTAAAAATAATACTCCGTATTTTTTAAAAATTTATAATACAGGGTCCGGACTAAAAGTATCCAAAAGTTATGGCTTATTTTTACGGAACTACCCATTAGAATTTAAAAAAAATATTTAAATAGAAAGAACCCCTCACCAAGTTTTAATACCTAACATAGATTTCGATCATAGTATCATATATTTCTATGTGTGTACCTTTTGTAGCACAACAAACGTCTAAATGGTAATCCAGTTCTCTCCAAGTGTTTTGTAGCATATCAGGGGTTATTACACGAATTGCTTGAATAATACGCTTCTTCAACTCCTCCACAGTTTCAA
This sequence comes from Dolomedes plantarius, assembly GCA_907164885.2. NCBI lineage: Eukaryota > Metazoa > Arthropoda > Arachnida > Araneae > Dolomedidae > Dolomedes > Dolomedes plantarius. The sequence goes on along the minus strand of OU015491.1, from coordinate 163,180,755 downwards.
TATTTTGTTTATACACAACGGATTTAAAGAATCCCCAAGCAAAAAACCTAGTATCTCCTGATACGCTACAAAACACTTGGAGAGAACTGGATTACCATTAAGACGTTAGACTTGCTACAAAAGTGCACACATCGAAATCTATGACACTATGATCGAAATCTATGATTAATATTGAAACTTGGTGAGATGTTCTTTCTATTCAAATAATTTTTTTAAATTCTAATATGTAGTCATATCTTTTGGATACTTTTAGCTCGGACACCCTGTATTATTAAACTTCACCAAAGGCTTCGCGAACCGTGTGTTGTGCTGCCTAGTCTAGATAATTTATTTAGTGACCTTTTCTGTTAAACTGTTATTCCATAAAATGATTACTCATACATTATTTTTGTATATGAATACAATAAATTTTAAAACTGAAGAGTTTTTTTAATTACCTTATCGTATGATTTTATATAATTGTGCAATTTAAAAGGTGCATTGAGTAGAACGGAAACTATTTTGAGTAGTTCAATTTGCTTCACAATATGTCTTGTTGATGTTGTTGTTGTTGTTGTTGTTGCTTAGGCCACTTGACAGAGAGCAACATCAGATCAAGTACCGAAGGCTATGGGAGATGTAGGTGCAGCTCCTGTTTTGACTGGCACCACAAAAGTCGAAGTTCGACTTGGCCAAAGGACCAGTCCCGTAATTTTGAACCGAATCAAGTGACGAGACCAGAACACTTGACCCAGCACTTCCAGAGGTAATTTTGAGAACTTGAAGGACATTGCACCCACGACAGATTTTACGTGCACCAGCCGCCATTAGAGTACACGACAGTGGATTTGTCAGCGAGGAGCATCGAACCACTGGCTTTCAGATCACTAGCACGCTGCTCTTGCAAACTGGGCCACTGCGCCCCCAATATGTCTTAAAGACATTTATCCTAGTAATACAGTTATCTGCCCCACTTTCTCAAGTATATTTGCCTACAATTAAAAAACTATAACACGCAAGCTACTTCTTTCAGGGATATTCACAAATATTTTTGCGATAGTTTGTGTTTTATATTAAATTTCGGTAGGGATATAGCTAAATACATTATACCGTACACAGCTAGCACAGCAAACTACGTGAACAGGTATTTCAGCTGCATATATCTTACGTGAGCTACAATGGAGCTTACAGTATGCCATGTCATGCAATTGATCTAGAATTTGTGATTAAATGACTACTTCTCTTTCATTATAAGCATTAGAAATTATTTTTATGTACATTTCGAAGAGTATTGCACCTTCATATTACAAAACATGTTATATGGAGTTGACAGCTCCGGGCTAGTTGACAACTCAATTCACTTCACCAAAACTTGCATTTCGTGCTTCCATTAAGCGTAATGTCTTTCCCCCCCCATACACCGCTCCCTTTGACGAATATTCTCATACTGGAAGAACTAAATACCTAGGTGTTAATTTCTAAACTATAACGTGAGTCTTTAAAAGTGAAAACAAGCAAATACAAGATTACCATTCCGAAATGTGTTATGAGAAAGAACAGCATGTGACATGAGAATGCATCAAGGTGGCATACTGTAAGAAAATCTGTATCTTCCGGTAAAGTGAGGAATCATTACTTTCCATGGGGTATGATTTTTACAAAGTAGCAAATTGCAACTTTTTAATTGTAGAAAAAGAGTAAATACCAACTGTATAATTTCATAGTAAAATAAATAATGTAGAGTTGTTTTTATTTTTTTTTTGGGGGGGGGGTGAATGTGAAAGTTTTATTTTAATCAGGCATTGTGATTAAAGTTTTAATTATTATGATAGAAGGTAAAACTATTAGCATATAGGAAAATGCTTCTATCCAATAGTGTTTCAAAATTTATTTCGTTATAAAATATTTCACATTCAAAATCTTTTGGTACTGTCAATTGAATTCAATGCCCTTCACTAGGGAGTTTCGTTGAACTTATAAACAAGAAAAACTAAAACTTCTCCATTTGCTCTGAATCATATATTTGCTGGGAGTGCATAAAACGGACATTTTTTTTCCTTTGCTACCTGAAAAGGCGTTTCTTCCTATCCATCACCATGATTTGTTCTTATCAACGCATTCGATCATAAGCATTATATCGTTAGGTTAATAAGTTTTAGAGTTTCCAGTTTTTGCATTTCCGAATCCTTTGACACCTCATTGTTCCCATTCCTAAACTGACATTCCTAAACATACCGGTCCATTCCCATTCCTAAACATACCGGTCTAAGTAGCGCTATAGCTACTTGAGCAGTGACTTTCAAGCGTATTTCATTTCAATGTGGAGCGTGAGGAACGTGATTTCGAGGTGACATTGATAACCAGTCATGGTGCTATTGGAGTTATGACCTGTTCTTGAATAAAGGATGAAATGCGTATGTGTGCAAACCTTACCAATACAGTTCTGGAAGAATTTTTTAACAACTATAATGTAATGTTTCTTTATATGCTTTAGTAAGAACATGTGTAATACAGTGTGGAAAAATTTAAGTTATTATTTTCTGTTTGCTACACCAATTTTAAAATGATATCGCTCTAACCTGTCAGATTTTTCAAGACTTAATTCATCAGTACATCTTGTATTCGTCTGTCTTCCCAATCAGACTCAAATTTCGAAGGAGAACTTGAGCATTGTGCGAGTTACTTTTAAGTAAAAGAGACGAGCCGAAGAATGTAAGCTTGTTTTTTACTCTAGTGTGTGAGGCAACAGAGATCATTGGGTTCCGAAACTTACAGCCGCCACCGCATCAAGATATCAAGTAAAACTGGACAGAGAAATATGAGTTTTGTGTGAGGAATTAATTGACATAAGTTAGAGAGAATGGGTGAGAAATTCATTTTAGACGTCAGGGCCCGATTTAGAAAATTCTTGACTATAGGCACAACTCGGGATGGGGGGGGGGGGGGGGCTAACACTAATGTGGGTGTAAAATTTCCAAAAGTGACGCGCAAAAAAATAATCATGAATCATTTTAAAAGTACTATTTTACCAAGAATTGGATATTTGAAGCATAGAAACGTAGAACAATATAAAATAACAAAAAGCAATACAACATATTAACTTCATTAAAACACCAATATAATGCAACCAGAAAAACGTATTGAACTTATATACACTATAACATACATATGATGAATTATACATATAACTGTATACATATGATGAACAAATCAATCAATCAAATTTGAAAGTATAGGTAAAAAAAAATTGCTATTAAAGAAGGTAAAATTAAAAAAATAATTTAAATTGAGAATTTTTTCTTTTTTCCCTTTTAAAATTAAAATTTTTTTGGGGCCCCCAACATTCAGGGGCCCCTAGGCCCGAGTCTACCTGGCCTAATGGAAAATCAGGGTCTGTTAGACGTTAAGAAATTCTGTTCCGAAAAATCCGGTAGAGGGGGGCTAATGACTGCTAGGAGGCTGAGCTAGCGATTACCGTGATAACCACAATGTTATATTCCATCGAGTGGCAGCAGAAAAAGTAAATTAACTGTAAAGTAAGATTCTCCTGTGTGGCAACATCCAAAAAAGAAACGGCAATTTTTAGTTGTAAAAGAGAATAAAGTCGCTTGCATATAGTACATATGGCTATGTTTTTATTTGAAGTGTGCTTCTCTCGCCGTATGGATTGAAGATTTTTGGAAGTAGGGATAAGTACCCCCCCCCCTAACATTATTCGTATTCATATCTCTTTTAGTCGGTTTCCATATACCCATAGATCACTCCAATATTCGTATTCAAAATTCTATTCGTAGTGTCGCCATTTCTGCGACAAATTCAAAGTTGAGTTCCCTGTAAGAGTGTATTTTATGAATCATTTGCATTTGCTAGATATTTTCTCATCATTTTTGGTTGTACATCTAAGTAGCATAGCATATAAACAAGTAGTACAATAAACTGCTATTCAGTGGTTAATGTAGTTAGACACTAAAATGTAGCTATAGCTCCTACAATGCAGTAGCTCAGTTGTAGGACGTTACAGGTTGGTGAAAAAACTGGTCATCTTTCAGTATCTGCATTATGGTCAAAGTAAGTTCCCTATAAACTAACATAAAATAATGAATAATATTTTTTAAATTTTATTTCAATATTATTTAATTTTTAATGCACTTTCTAACTTTTAAGCATAGCTTCGTGTGCCCGCTAATGAAGAACCCTTATACAACTCCAAAATTCATATTTCACAATTTTCAAAAATCAATTATCAGGAATTGGTATTATTTTTAATCACGCATGAAATAGAAAGATTTAGCAAACTCCTTTTGACAAGTTCCATTTATCTTCAGTTTAATTTCATACGTTGATCTCTTTGATGGACCTTCGAAAGGGAAAAGCACTAAAGATAATTTAATCTACAAATCATTACATCCTTAAACCTGCAGCCACAAAATAATATTGATTTTTAATTCAAATTCACGACTGGAGAACTTCAAACAAAAGTGGAAAATGCGCTCCAAAAGCAAAATGAGAAAATTTTAAACTTCGCTTCGAAATTCATTAAAACAATGCAGCGAGATTTCCAATAATTAATAAGTTCGTTACAACTTATTTGTTCATAACAAATAGCTCTAATTAAAAAAATGGAAAAACATTTAACGCCATCTAATTTATCTTTGCTGATAGTTAACATTTTGTTTTCCATGTAATAGTAATTAAATTCCGGGCTATATTTTATTTAGTCTATAATTAGTATATATTTTATTGATTTATAAGATTTAAATAATTTTATTACCTTAAACTGTCTTAGAATGCAAGATTTAATTTGCAATGTTTTTTAAGCTTATATTTAGCGCTTTTTCGTAAGTAATTTTGATGCAAAATTTTGACTGAAATTTTTTTTAAAAGTACAAATGGGCAATTTTTTTAAAAAGTGCAAATTTACAAATGAGTACTGAATTTTAATTTAAATCCCAAGTAAAGAAAATTATTGACTTCATACATTTCTACGATTTGTAAACATTTCAGCTCTGTATACATAACATTTTTAGCCGCTTTGAGATTATTTCAAAATAAAAGAATCATTTCATTAAGGAACTAAAGTTCAATTTTCCGGTTTATTATTCTTTTATATCCCTTTTCTTTGATTACTATATTGGGAGGCTCTGGCTTTCTTGTAGCATATCATTATACTACTACATATTGAACCAAGATTGAATAGAATAAAATAAAGGATTCTCATCAATCTATGTCAAATCTATTATGATTCTGCCAGCGTAGAAAAAAATTGGGGCAAAAAAACATGGTAGTTATGTGTTGAAAGCAAATTTAGCGTGTTTACAAGACTGCACAGTACACAAAAACGCAAAAAAATAATAGAAAAATGTTTTATTTGCGATTTCTACAAAACTAAAACATATTCAATAAATTACCGTGGAAGACGTAAGTTAATTTTTTTGTTATTTTATTTGTAACTATCTCTTCTTAACGTTTCCTCATTTTCTGTTATTTAGTCAAACCGCCATCGAACATCGATAGCTCTCTTCCTCTTTTTCCCTTATTGTACTGCATTGTAGTTTATTTAAACACTCTTCATGGTCAAGAACTTCTGCATCCTCCATTTATTGAGTAATCAAGGTAATGGGGTATTCCGCTCGGCTATTGCGTCAAGATCTCAACAACAAAACAAGATCTCGAATTGATTAGTTTCTTTTTTTCAGAAATATTTTTTAACCATTGCTACATGACATATGTAGAATAGCATTGAAATCGAAAAAAAACTTATATCGAAGGAAACTTGTATATATGCTATTTTGAATGAGGAAAATCGTTGAATTAAATAATTAAGCATAACAAACAAATTTAGTTACGAAATCATGATATATATAACAAAGCCAACTAAAATGCAGTTAAGTGCGAAAGCTGTTTAAAGTATCTTAAAATTGTAATATATATTATATCTTTTGATTGCTCTCTTTGCTTCTTAAGTTTTATTTTCGAGTTTTTTATGTTTTACATTCTCAGCAATTTCCGGTTTCAGACAGTTATCTTCTGTACACATTTTTTTCGTAGAAAAATAATACCCACTATTTATCTTGTAATCAAGAGTCGTTTGTAGTTTATATTTTTACAAAGCTGTTTAATTCCCATTAAGTGCGAAGTTATGTAAATGGTGAAGACGACATCATTTACATTCCACCATTCAATGGTCTTTTGGCACTGTAACTGACTATGTCCTTCGTAGATCATTCATCCCTTTGTCCTTTGCATTTCTTGAATGAGAATTGTTTGTTGATCAATTTTCATCTGTGTTTGGACAGGATCGGACCATTCTAAATTCAGTCTTGCGTGCATATGATATACCATCCGGGATAAGATGTATAAATTAAAAGGAACTCTTTGTATCATTTTTGAATCATTTAATATAACATATTTGTTGTATATTATACAACAAATATGTTGTAGCATGTTTACATAAATAAATTTGAACAATCCGGCTAACGAACCCAGGATGTCAATTTTCCTATTGATTATGTATATGAAGCTTAAAATGACAAAATTTCAGCATCCTAATAAGCCCTGAATGTGGATTGGGGAAAAGGAGATGGTAATAACACATCGCTTTAAAATCAGCACTTTATTTGCTTCATTGCACAAAAGTGTATCCAAGTATTAAAGGAGGTACGCTGTATTTATTTAAGATATAAGTTCATAAACATATATTGCACTTGTGTAATGAATAATATACATAATATTTAAAATATGTTTATAATTACACCTATTAACACACACACACATATATATATATATATATATATTAGTAAAGGATTGATCTTATGTAATATCAAATTATACATGGCAATTATCTTACACCCAAAGGAGATCATCTTCAAAATCTGTTCTTTATACAATAAATTGGATCAAAACTATAAATTAAAAATTAATTTTAACTTCTTAAAGTAACATGACTTTTCAATCCAAATCACAGATACAAAATTATTTTTACCTAAAGAGTATAAAGTGTACATAATATCCCGAAAAGGTATATATATATATGTGTGTGTGTGTGCGTTTGTGTGCATGTATAATTTTGCTGAGAATGATAACACTACTGGGCAGAAGATTGTAAGGCTTCTGTTATTTCTTAGTGAGAAGTTTAAAATTGTTGATCGCAATACAAAACTGAAAAACTGTCCAAGTCATCACATATGATTTTCAAATATAATACGACGAGACTGTTTATTTCTTAATATATATTCAAGAAATTTTCTTGCGTGGTTAAAAAATTGTTAAAAAAATATACTTTACTTTTATTTGAAAATATACGGTACGACAAATAAAATTTTTTTTAGCGTAACAACTCTATTTACATTAAATCAGAAACATACCCTACACATTTTTCAACATTTTTCAAATGAAATTATTTCAATAATAGTTCAGAGATCCGTAAGTATTACTGGTATCTCTTAACTAGATATGCTGTATACACAAGAGTAATGCTAAAACTATTCAGTGGAAGATTAAATTACTTCTATTTAGTCATGACTCAGAATATATAATTCATATCATGATACCGGAGTACGAATAAATCACTGTAACAGAAAGCTTCATTAATTGATACTTCATATTTTATAGAATAAAATTTATTTTCTCGTAAAATGAAAAATCTATCTCCATCATCCATAAGAATTGTGCGCTTAAGGGATTACAGAGAAATGTATGAATATTGATCAACCATTTTCGTTTTCCTTGTTCATGCTTTTCCTATTTGTTATTTCTGACTGAGAGGTTTAAAATTGTTGATGCCAGTGCATATTTGAAAAACGATTTAGGTCATCACATTAAAATTTATTCTCGAAGATTTGAAATTTTTTCTGGTGAATGCGATACTTGTTAAGTTATCAGATGTTACAGTAAAATACATTTATAAACAGTTATACCGCTTGCAGTGCATTATTATTGCAGTTAAGGTGATGCGATGTTCGAATGTAAAGTGACTTAGGCGACAGATTATTACTTAGTGTAGAGTTTGTTTCAGATTTAATGTAAATAGAGTTTTTGTATTAAAAAAAACATTTGATTTGTTGTACCATATAAAACTGTTGGCCCAGTTGTCAAGGCAGCGAGCCAATGATCTGAACGTCACTGGTTCAATGCCCGTCGCTGACATATCCATCGCCGTGCACAATAATGGTGGCTTAGGCACGAAAAATCCATCGTGGCTGCAATGTCCTCAGAGTTCTCCAGTTTACCTTGGAGGTGCGGGGTCAAGTGTACCGGTCTCGTCAACTGAATTGGTTCTAAAATTACGGGACCGGCTTCTAGGGGGTAATACTGGCCACCTTTACTGTAACCCCAAATGAATGGCCAGCAGTCTTCAGGTGCACATACAGGTGAATGTCTAGTGACAAATGTCTCCGTGTTCCTATATATATACACACACACACACACTCACACACACAAATATATATATATATATATATATATATATATATATATATATATATATATATATATATATATATATATATATATATATATATATATATATATATATATATACATACATAAGACAAAGTTGAAAGTGAAAAACCAATATAAGCTCTAAAACTACTTGCAGCCAGGAACAAGAAACATAAAAAGATAAGAATTAAATACGTTTTAAACAGCATCTCTTCATCAGCGGTGCCGATACTGTCTAAAAACCAATGGATTGTTTCTGATAAGTATGATCTATCAATAAACATACTTAGTCACCGTACAATCCCTAAGAAACAGAAGAATTGAATAAATAGTTCTTTAAACATAGAACACCAAGCCTGGCGCTAGACAAAGTGGAAGTTAAGAGCATATATATATATATATATATATATATATATATATATATATATATATATATATATATATATATATATATATACATATATATATATACATAAACAGAGGCTGTTCGCACATTTTTAGACGATTTTGGTAAGCGGTAATAAAAAATCGTTTGCTGCAAAAGAAATAATTGCAATTGTACTATGATTTAAAAGTCAAAATTATCATCTGCGGCTTGAAATTTTTGTTTTTATTCAAAATGGCGTTTTTAACAAAGCAGTGGTTCGAAGGCTACATTTATGCTCTTTCCGAAGAGAAATATTCATACTCCGTTATCCAAAAATGATGTGAGAGTCATGGTTTTGTGATATTTAAAGCGTCGATAGGTAATATCGTCAACAAGAAAGGAAAAAGACGTCAAATTGGAGCCTTCAGTGGGACAATAATTCCAAACAAGTATCCAAGGAAAAAACGGACATCTTCGACTATTGCAGAGGTACGTTGTTTAATGTTAAAAGAAAATCCCCCTAGTCAAAGGACAGTTGCAAAATCATTAAAATGCTCGGTGTCCACTGTAAACAAAATGATAAACGTTGATTTAAATCTTAAAAAACCGAAAAAACGCAATGTGCATCGTCTTCTTCCAAATCATATCGCTGAACACAGGACACACTGCAGAATTCTATAGGAGAAACACTTATCCAAAGAAAAATGGAAAACAATTGTCACAATAGATGAATCATGGGTGTATTTAAATGATTGCAACAAAAAAAGAGCCATTTATTATCATAAAAGGGGAGAAAAAAATTTAAGTACATGGTTCAAAGAATCGAAAGAAAGTTTTTCTAAGGGATTAATGATTGTTGCTGGTTTTTCTTATAATGGCAAGTTAAAAATAAAGAGAGTGGAAAAAAATGTCAAGATTAACTCCAAATACTATCAGGAACATATTTTATCGCCAATTTTTCTGAATGAAATACCATCGCTTTACCCATAGTGCCATTAATCTGTGAGACTCCATCAGGACAAAGCTAGCAGTCACACATCAAAATAAACTGTAAATTTCCTAAAAGAAATGGAACAAAAAACTGGTATCAAGACCATACCCTTCACTGATATCCCTACTAAATCTCCCGATGTATCACCTATGGATTTTTGTGCTTTCGGACTTTTAAAATCTGCATGATCCCAACGTCGTCCCAAAACCCTTACAGGACTCTGGAAAGCTGTTCAGGAGGAATGGGATAGAATACCTCTTCTGACACTTCAAAAGACATTATTATTCTGGAAATTGCGGTGTCGAAAGATAGTTCAGAATAAGGGATGTCAAATAGAATATTTAAAACACAAGAATTTTATGTAATTTAGTTTTGTGAATACAATATACATCGTCTAAAAAATGTGTGAACAGCCTCTGTATATATATATATATATATATATATATATGCATTCAGGAAAATTTCTCGAGTAGTTCAATAAATAAAAAAAAAATATTGCATAGATTTTTTTATTTATCAATTGCTTGTATAAAAATATACAGTTGAAGTGGATCAGAAATTATAGAAGCAATAATTTTACAAAATTCCTAAATCTCCTGAAGGTAATGCAAGTGTTAAGAACATTGTTAAGCATTTTTTTTACCCTAACTGTATGATAATTTACTATTCATATCATGTTAATAATTCAATATTTTAAAATATTCAGGATTTTGATTTAGAATATAATTGTTTTGCATATATAATGAAACTTAGCGGAAAATAGCTAAAACTTGTAACCTTTGAATAAAACTAAGCATGCAATATTTCAATTCGGTAAACTGAAATCATTTCCATAAAAGTTTACAGTTTTTTTAAAATAAACAACTCTCTAGAATTAATGTAGGTTAATTAAACTGATTAATACGATTAAATGATCGTCGCACAAATTAGAATTTAAACTATAAAAATAGCCAGTGTATATAAACTTTCTTTAAAAACTATGATAATGTGAAAAACATGTATTTTAATATAATAAAGCGTTAATTTACATATTTAATACAGAAGGATTAATTATTGTTTTCCAAATTAAGTTATAACGAAATTTTAACATTTTAAAAATAAGTTCCAATCAAACTCCGAAACATATTAAAAGAAACATTAATATGTTCAGAAATTTCTCTTGTGATATTTTGCTACTTTTTAATTTAATTTTATCAGTGGACTAATTGAAGTTATTGCTTTTATATCCCTATGTTTAAACTTTCATTATTTTAAAAATTACTTTAAAAGAAAATTAATTCTAATTTAACGTAGTAAATCTTGATTTTCATCTCAAATCGTACCTGAAAATAATAACCTTATCCGAGATTTTCAAAGAGATGTTCTAGCTATACCCTTTATAGTTTTAATATAAAATATAAACATGAAATGTTTTTCCTTTGTAACACGTTTAAAAAAACCTTTTGCATGTATTTGAGAAGATGTAGTATCATTAACACGATTATTTTCAAGAATGCACTTAACGGTGCAACAGAATACGTATTTATTTTCATTACAGCAAACTGTTAGCTATAAACACACAAAGTGCGATGTACATGCAGCTACATTTCTTATGCACCGTGAAAACTTACAAGATCATCTAAGTTGTTGTTAAAACATTTTTATGAGATCTACCACTCCATAACTCAGAAACTGAAGACACTTAAAGGTTCACATTATTTATTACTCTGCACTTCATTTGCTTCATAGAATAAAGAAGATTCCTAGTATTAAAAGTGGTACGAGGCATTTTTTTCATCTTCATAAAGATGAGGTGCACTCAGGTAATGAATATAATATAAATAATACTTTAAATATATTTTTACTTACACTTATTCATATATCTTTAATTATTAATAGATATATATGTATTTAAGTTCGAATTTTATTGATAATTACAGCTTTACTGTGTGGAAAAGTCTACTACGGCCATTTATCAAAAAAGTCTTACAAAATAAAATTTTAAAAGAACTCTCTTAGTGTTCCAATTTACAACAAAGAAAGCGTATACGACAGTTCCACAAATGAAAGAAATATGTTTTTCAATAATATGTATTGTCTTTAACCTTTAAAGCGGTGGCGTTAGATTATCGAAATTGCCGAATTTCACCGCTTCCGATCGAGCAAACTCAGAGCTTTCGGAACGATCCCACTCGCCCATCACGCGTCGGGTGTCACATAGCCACAACGATACTGAAATTTGCCAGATTTCTGAAATCCCGAGGAGATCGGGCAATACGGTTCTCGCCATGTCTGCGAACCCAGAGGTCTCGCCGAATGACATCATGACAGTCCTTCCAAAAGCTTTCTTTAGTACTACACAACTATCGTCGGTCAAAAACAACTCCAAAAACGAATACAGAGGCGCAGATTTCAAGTTACTCGAGTAAGCAATGACGTCACAGAAACCACCGTATGGTGTATCGACTTTTTCCGCATCTTGTTGGTAAAAAGTAGCACTAGAGACGCAATTAATTCCTCCTATATGTCCATTACTCAAAAAGAGCTGTGCCAAAAACCCGAAAATACAGCGTTCACTTCGATTCCTCGATGTCAGATTATCGAAATTACCGATTCTCCAACTACCCATCGGAGAAACACGGAACCGTCGGGACAGCACTGCGTGCCCCTCAGGTTTCAAGTTACTAGAGAAAGCGATGTCGTCAACGAAACCGCCATACGCGCTTATCTGTTTTTTGATACCATATTGCCAAGAAGTAGCACCAGAGACGCGTGAAATTCATGTTCAAGGTTTATTACACCATTTGACGTTTTCAAAGAAAGCCCAGAACACAGAAATGGCACCGAATTAATCGTGAAAGCGGTGTCGTCAGACATTCGCAATTACCGATTTTCCCTCTAACGATCGAAGAAGCAAGGAGCTTTCGGGATGACCGTACGTGTCCTTAAAGCTTCGGGTGTCTCAGAGTTTAAAGGATTCTCAAATTTGCGAGATTTTTAAAACGTCGAGGAGAACGTGGTGATACGGTCTCCGCCAGATATTTCCGTAGGACGTCAAACCGCTGAAGACTTCATGAAACGCCTTCCAAAAAGATTTTTTAGTTCTAGAAAACTATTCTCTGCCAAATGTATCCAAATCGAACATGGGGGTGCGGGTTTCAAGTTACTCGTAAAAGCAATGACGCCACCGAAACCACCCTACGTGTTTATCGTTTTTTCGGCACCTTACCAGCAAAAAGTAGCACTAGAGACGCCATTAATTCATCCTAAAGGTCTATTACTGCGAAAGGCCTCTGCCCAGAAACCCAAAAATATAGCGTTGATGCCGATTGCGTATGAATTTTATAAGTATAAATAATTGAACAGTAATTTATCAGTTTTGAATTACTCACGTAATATAATTTATAAAACTGTATCATATTCATTTATGAAAATTGTGAGGGATTAGAGTAATAACAGTTAAACTCTCTGCTAACCACGAATACTTTGGGCAAATCCAACGTCTATACTCTCTTTAAAAAGACTTGGCATTAAATCCAACGTATTAAAATAATTTATAAATGACTATAGATCGAATTGGACCATGTCACAATTTTTTTCCCTCACGCTGTGAGGTAAAGATAATTTTGTGTGTAAGCATTCATAAATTGTATTGCATTTATTATGTTTAGAGTCTTTCTGTGGAATTTCAAAACAGCTAAACCTGAATACTTTAGAAAACTCCAAAAGAGTATGCTACATTTTTAGAGATTTAGTTTTCTATGAAGTGGTAAATATTTCTTTTTTGACATTTGAAACCTGTCTATAAATCTATCAATACATTGCCAATGCATAATTTAATTGTACTTAAATGTGAGATGTTGTATAATAAACTGGAGAAGTAAAAAAGAACAATAAACGTGTATCCAGAATAATAATTTGGGCCAGTCAGTGAATGCTTTTATGGAAAAACATCTAGAAATAATTGAAAGTTGTATAGAAACAACTAAATTCGGCAGATATATATATATATATATAACTTCCAGTAACTGAGATTTATGACTTTATTATTGACAAAAGGGCACAGGCTGTTATGCACTTTATGGCTAAGTAATAGTCTGTACTCATTTATTTTTACAGCACTTAGTACCTCCTAAGATCAAACACGGGCGGAAAAAGGTTTCTATAGGAAAAATATCTTTTTCAAATGATGGCTGTACGTGGTAAATATTCCAAGTCTAATTTAAAAATTTTGAATGAGAAAATTAATTATGTGATTGTGTGTGTATGCTTGTCAAGACGCTATCACTACTACTACATACACACACACACACTGTATATGTATTTATATATATATATATATATATATATATATATATATATATATATACATACAGTGATTTCCGCTTATAAGAATCACGTTTGTTATTACTGTTTTTGATTCTTATCAGCGGTTCATTATTATAGCCGAAATTTAGGTTTTTGGACAGGCACACACACATCTATATACACCGCTGGCCACCCAAATTGCAACACCAAGAAAGACAAGAGATATCACAACAAAATTTATTTTGTAGATAACATGTTGACCAAGTATCAAATGATTAAATTTATAGACTTCTGTGAAGTGTGGTTCCTGCCAAAATCAGTAGCCAGAGAAGCCGCCATTGTTGGAGATCACCGCTGCCACACTCCTGGGCATTGATTCATAGAGACTTTGGATGAGTTCTTGGGGTACAGCAGACCAAGCAGCTTCCACACGTTGCCAAAGTTGATCTGCTGTGGCAGCTGGGGATGGAATCTGGGTCAATCGTAGAGCAACCATGAACCACATGTTTTCTATCGGCGAAAGGTCCGGAGAGCGAGTCGGCCAGGGAAGCAATTCAATCTGGCGATTGACGAAGAACCGTTGGACAATGCATGCCACGTGTGGACGCGCATTATCCTGTTGAAATATGTCTGTGGGCAAGCCCTGAAGGTAAGGAAGGACAACTGGCTCCAACATCTCGGAGATGTAGCGCTGGCTGCTTAAAGTACCGGCAATGCGTACTAGAGGTGTGCGAGAGTGATATCCAATACCGCCCCATACCATAATACCCGGTGCAGGACCAGTGTGGCGGTGCATAACACAGCTGTTCAGCATCATCTCTTCACGGTGTCTCCAGAGTCGAATGCGACCATCGTGGTGTTGCAGACAGAAGCGTGGCTTGTCAGTAAAGACAATTTCATTCCATTCTGCCGTCCACATCCTTCTGTCATCGCTCCATTGGCGGCGGAGACGTCTGTGGTTCTGCGTCAAGGGTAGACAAAGCAATGGACGTCTTGCGGACAGACCCCTCTGCTGTAAACGGCGTCGAATGGTACGCGCAGGCACTGGATGATGCGTTACAGACTGCATGTGCTGTGCTATGGTTCGTGATGTGACTGAGCGATCCGTCACTGCCATGCGCACAATTCGCCTGTCATCACGTGAAGTGGTGCGCTGAGGTGGATGCGATCGAACACGCCGGTCCGTCGTACCCTCCTGCATCCAACGATCACATATCCGCATTACAGTTGTTTGGTTTCGTCCAACACGACTACCGATTTCCCTGAAAGATAATCCACAATCTCGGTAGGCCACTATCCTTCCTCTGTCGAACTCGGATACTTGATCAAAAGATGATCGCTGTTTTCGACGAGGCATAATTGATCGTTTTTTTTAAATACCACTAGAAAAACACAATTGTCGAACTTGAAATCGTCGAAATCTCCAAGCCTTAAATAGCGCTTTGAAGTGGCGCCACAGGCGCGCGTGATGTGCGTCTGCGCTGAAATTCTAATCATTTGCATATCTCACCTCCGCTAATGCATGTTGTAAATTTCATGTTATTTGCATGTTTCCTTCAGGGTGTTGCATTTACAGTGGCCAGCAGTGTAGACATATATTAGATAATTTACCATAAAATACTCTTTAATTTACGTTAATTATCTTTTATTAAAATTATTTTTAATAAATTTAAAAATACAACTTAATTTCTAGACCTATAATTAGATACACATTATAGTAAGAGAAGAAAAAAATCCAATATTTGTTGCAACATACCTGCTTAACAGTTTTAACATTTCAACTACAGGAAGGGAGCAAGAAATGTTTTCTATGGTAGTTTGGCGTAATGAAGTTTTCAGGAGGGTTTTTATACCGCTTTCAATACTAATAGTGTCAGCCGAAGATTCACCTTCTAGCTTACGTTTCACGATTTGATAACGTGCTGAATCTAAATGTCACGTTTGTCTAAGTGATAGTGGACACTTCGCTGAAGATTTATGTGTTTCAGGGTCCAGGAAGCCGCAACCAGGATGTGGGAGGTGGGAAAAAAGAGTCCTTATTTTTGTTTGTCAGTGGAGAAAAGTGAAATCGGACCCGGACGGGTAAAGATGCCCCTGTGTCAAGCTAATAGGACAGTGTTGTGCTAAAGCCTTTAAAGAATCAATTCACCGGTTTTAAGAATCATTTTACACTTTTCGCTTTCCTTTCATTTTTCCAAAAAAGCCACTTAAACCCTCAAAAGGCACAAAGTTCTTTCTTTTTTTCTTTTTTTTAAAGAAAGATTGATAAGATGGGATGGAATATAGTCATAAAATTCATCCCTTTGTTAGACATATTATTATAGTTTCCCCTTAAAGAGAAAATTTTAACATGGAAATAATGCATTTGTTTTTGTTTTCTCGATATTGATTCTTATAAACGGTTGATTCTTATAACCACTAATCACTATAAGCGGTGGTTACTATATATATATATATATATGTATATATATATATATATATATATATATATATATATATATATATATATATATATATATATATATATATATATATATATATTTATATATATATATATATATTATACATATATATATATATATATATATATATATATATATATATATATATATATATATATATATATATATATATATATATATATATATATATATATATATATATATATTTGTACATGATTGTAATAACAAATTATAGATGGAAATTATCTTAGATCCAGAGGGTCATCTCAAAAAGCTGTTCTTTATACAATAAGTTGAATTAAAACTATGAATTAAAAATTATTTTTAACTTCTTAATGTAACATGTCTTTTCAATCCAAATCATAGATATAAAATTATTTTTACCTAAAAAGACGTATGACACTCGTATAAAATGTACATAATATCCCGAAAATGTATATATTCATATATAGGAATTTAAACAATATCCACATTCCTCTTGCTGTATTTTTCAAGGTCTTTCCATAAGGTCTAACGATTATAATTATCTAATCACCTTCACTACGTCTTGGATCTATTCTGTGGGCCATCGAGCAGAACACCTTGTCAATAAAGTTGTTAACTGGATCGGTTGACAAACAAGACTTCTCAATCTGTCGTCAAAGTACACTCAGGGATTTCCTTTATTTTTGTCAAAGCAATGTCTAAAGTTTTTATTATTCACAAGCAATAAAATGAAATATTTTTCTAATTACATTAAAATCACCACCTCCAACAGACTTCACTTTTATTGTCTCAGTCTTCAATATCTTTACCGTTTCGTCTCACATCTTAAGCTTTCTTCCATAGGGTTAAAACAGTCTTTTAAATATCCTATTTGATCCAATTTTTTTCATTAATATTTATTCCTTTTCTTAATCACCTAGCATAATCTCCTCTGGGCCTGTTACACATATGCTTAAAATATGTATGATTGTTTTTCTATCTCCTTTTTACTCTCATTTTATTGGAAAATTTCGTTTTCCAATCAGCTTCTACATGGCTACGTGGGCTTTTCTACGTATCCAAAGAATCTCTCTTTTCACCGGGTATCTGTATAGGCAAGTAGCTGGGTTCAAATAAATGGCCTTACCGAACAAAAGATCGGGTATTAGATTTTTTTCCTACTTGTATATATGTTTAGTCCAGTAGTGAAAAATCAAGTTTTTCAATTCAAAAGACCTCAGCGGAAATTTCTGTGGCCTAAAAACAACGAAATTTTTTTACTTTTTTGGTTTTTTTCAACTATCTCAGCAATGGTTGGTTCTAGAGACTAGATCGCAATTATAATCTTAACCCATCTAAGACTGGCGTTGCGAAAGCGCAACATTAATTTCTGTTTTTTTAAAGGCATGTTATAAGTTTTGTAAGTCTGAAGTAACATTTTTATTTTATTCTCTATACTTTAATTGGTCATACTAAATTTTTTGTTTCCACATTTGCCCGCTTTTAGCACTTGCAAAAAAAATATGTTTTTTCTGGTGTTTTGAAAGGGAAAAAATGACTAATTTCAAATAATAACCTTAAATAGTAGCACATGTTAAATTTCCGATTTGATGCTTGTTCCGGGTTTACTAGAGACTAAAGAACAAAATGACTTCAATAGGTAAGGCATAATTTTTGTTTTTATGTTTCTCAATTCATATTTTTTTAATGTTGCAAAAACGCAACATCAGCCCAATGTGTATTATTTAAGATTCTAATATGCGGCCTAGTTTTTATGCAGTAGATTGGTATTTTTTTCATTTCAGATAAGTTTGTCTCTAGAAAAAAGCGATTTTTGACATTGGAAGAGACATTGGAGTATTTTCATGGGCTAGATGATGATGATATGTCAGAATCGTCCTCACCAGAAGCTAATGATGAACCATAATTCGTCATTATCCCTCCAGATGCGGATGATTTGACGGATGAAGAAGCTATTGATGATAATATTTTATGTGAAAATGTCGAATCCCCTAAAGACATTGGAGGTGAAATCGACATTTTTTTCTAATAAATGTAAAAGTAAGCAATATAGTAAGAAAAAGGAGCATATTGTATGGGAAAAATGGAGACTCTACATGGATGTAATGAATTCTAAAATAATTTTATTAGAGTTTCAGTGATCTATATCTTTGAGAAAGCCATATCTTTGATAAAAAGGCTTGAAGAAATGCAGATAAATTCTGTTTTACCTGAAACTTCCCATATTGGAAGACCATCTTCAATTCAAAATCTAATTCTCAACGAACCTCAGAAAGACCGTATGGGCCATATTATTATTAAAAATAGTGAAAATAAACAAAAAAATGTAAACACTGCAACAGTAAAACAATTGCTGTATGTAATAAGTGTAATGTACCTCTTCATGCGAAATGTTTCAAAAATGTTTTTAAAAATTTTAAAAGTTTTATAATTTAAAATTTTTATATTTTTTAATTTTTTATACCGCTTTGGACTGATGTTGCGAAAACGCAACCTTTCGTAACTCTCGTTAAAATAAATTTAATTTTATGGAAACAACTTATTTGTGAAATTAATGTTCTAAGAAGTGTTAAAAAACTGTTTGGTGCATTTCCAATAAAGGAAACATGGAGCGGTGCTAAATGGGTTAAAGAAGACAAAATTGTGAACAAATCTTACATTTACACCTTTTTCCTAAACTCAATAACAAGCGAACTACTGCTTCAGGAAAATGGGATATTTTATTCAACTTGTCGAGAAAGACGCAAAACTTACTTCTCTAACACACTAACTCGTATAATATATATATATATATATATATATATATATATATATATATATATATTTGAGAAAAGTACAATATGTGTATTACAACATATATATTTTTTTATTCGCACATACTTGAATACTGTGCATATTTATATAATTATCTAGCGAGGCCCCTACACACCTCACGTTTATTCTTCTTGTGTTACACCTGTCCAAAGCTCGTTGTATTCTATTTTTAGAATTCCCCCCTACCCAGCGTGGGAAAATTTTTGTTTCGTTTCGTAAGGATATCGTAGAAAAATTCAAATTAGCCAAGAATTTGCTTCAAAATAGTGTCCCAACAGCAAAGCTATGGATTCAGTATTCTAATATGGCTACTACTCTTATGAAACAATTTATTGAATCGGAAAGAAGTGGAAATTGGAAACTTCATCTTGAAATTGTGCAAAAAAGGCTCCCATACTTCCATTCAGCCAGTCATTTCTTATATGTCAAACGTAGACATCTCTATGTGTAGGATATGTTAAAACTTCAAGAAATAATGGACCCCAATGAATACGAAAAATTAATTGTCAAAGGGCATTTCCCTATCCGCCACTCTGAGATATACTGGTCTGGTATTTGGTCAGATATGACCATCGAACAGACACCTATGAAAGACATGAAGAGTTGTGGTGGCCTTACCCAAGGCAGAGGTATTACGGATAGTGTTTTGTAAAAATGGACCTTAGGAATTGTAAACCTTATGAATATTTGCAATGAAGTTGACACATTCACAAATTTACATTCTGAAACGTTCGAGGAGCATGTGGATATGAGAATTTCTGGTACTTATAGAGATAACAATCACTCTATGAAACTACATACCTGGTTTTCAAGACACCCACCGTTTCCGCATACTGATATGATAATGTCATTGACCAGTGAAATCGTCGTAGCAGACGTAAACTACTACATGTCTAAAGAGCTTGGAATGGAAGGGATTGCAAAAATAGTTGGTAACAATTTTCAAGATGTACATTTCAAGAGAAAAGATAAAGTTGTAACCCTTGCATCTGCTGTCAGCAGCATAAAAGCAGGGAACATAAAAGTTGTAGCAGCTGATCCCCTGACACTGTTCCGTAGGTTGTGTATCGCGAAACAATCTGAGGATGACTTGGAACATTTCTTCACCTATGAACTACACCCTACCCTTTATCACTTTTTTCGGAAGAAGGGGTGTGAAAGGGAACTAAATTTTCATTATATAGTGCTTTTATCCCAATGCAAAACGATGATGCATTTCAGATGAATAAATCTATTAGAGTTGATGGAGGATATCTCTTGCTCAGAGTTGTTTGGCCTCAAATATATTCCTACTTTGATATTGGGAACAGTTACTCCTCTTATCTGAAACGACACTACGAAACAAACGCTGCAGTCATATTCGATGGATATCCACCTGATCCTGCACGAAGAGGCACAAAAAGCTCAAAAAGATTATGATGTTCAAAAATTAATACATGTACTGACATAATGGTCAAGGGAAATTTGATAAATCAAGTTGAACAAAGCAAGTTCTTGAGAAATGAAAATAATAAGAATCAGCAAACAGCATTACTGAAAGAGAATTTAAACAGTGTGGCATTCAAATGCAACAAGCAGAATAGGACGCTGATATTTTAATTGTGACCACTGCCATATTAAAATCAAAGAATTTGACAGAGTAGTTATTGTCAGAGAAGACATAGATTTGCTTGTTCTAATGACCGGTCTTGGACAAGGTCATAAAAACATATTTTTTTTAACCTGAAGAGAAAGAGTAGCAGATAAGTTGTTCTCAACTACATCATTCAAGTATGACGCAAGTAATATTCTTTTCATCCATGCATTAACTGGGTGTGATACAATGTCCGCTCTATTTTGCCTAGAAAAGATAAGGTGTTTTACTGCTTTGGAGAAGCTTCTGCAAATGCAGGTAGTTGTTGAAGTGTTTAAAAAGCCAGATGCCACAAGTGAAGAAATAGCCACTGCAGGAGAAAGATTTCTTTTGGCATTGAACAGTTGTGAAATGAGATCTGAAAAATCTCTCGAAACACTGCGGTATCAGTTATTTACGAAATCTGGAACAAAGAGCAAATTTGATCTCGCCAGGCTACCACCAACTAGTAAACATTCACTAAGAGCTTATCACCAAGTATAAACTTGGTTAGAAAATGTAAAAAAACCAGAAGAGTGGGGATGGGTACACACTTCTTATGGCTTGGAGCCTATTGCAATGATCAAAGATTCAGCACCCCGAGTCGCTACTCAAAGTTCTTTCTTGCTCTTGCAAAAGGGATTGTACTGGTGCATGTACTTGTCGAAATGCAGGGTTGAAATGCTCAAATATGTGAAACCACTGCAGTGGCCACACATGTACATATGTAGTTGAACTGCCTCGTGATTTAGAGGATGAAGATGCCGTATCACCAGACATAAAGATGATGTCCACTCCAGATCATCAAAACAGCTAAAAACAATAGGAATGAAGAATGTTATTTAATTTGAAATATTTCAATTTTAGTACAGTTATTGCATCATTTATAATTACATAATAATTTTTTTATGTAATTCTTCTATATATTAGTGCACTTCTACTAAATTTTCTAATTTATAATAATGTATTTAAACGGATTTATTAATGTTGAATACTCCAATTTTCGTAATTAATTTCCCATGTATCGACAAATGTGTAGTTTGTGTACATAATTATATAAATATGCACACTATTTAAGTACGTGTGACTAAAAAAAATTATATGTTTATAATCTCCCTTGTTATTGGGTTTAGGAAAAGATGAAAATGTATGATTTGCTCAAAATTTTATCGTATTTAAGATTATAATTGCAATCTGAGCTCTAGAACCAACCACTGCTGAGATATTTGAAAAAAAACCCAAAAAGTAAAACAAATCGTTGCTTTTAGGCCACAGAAAATTCCGCCGAGGTCTTTCGAATTGGGAAAACTCGGTTATTCACTACTGAACTAAACATATACAAGAAGGACAAAAATATAATACCCGATCTTTTACGTGGTAAGATATACATAGCTACTGGGCTTGTAATTTATATTTCATTTACAAATTTTCCTTATTAGTTATACTCCAGTCCTTTTTTTCTCCTTTCAGCACCTTAGGAGGGGATATTCCTTGACTTCGGGTGTTAGGTCATTTGATATCTATTGGTCTTCATAAATTTGCACAAAGCTACTTTCCGTCACATCAGTCCCACCGACAACTTTGGTACCACAAGCCGTTGATGTGAGCGAAGCAATTAAAATTTTCTTAGAGTCTTATTATACAGAGCCACTCGAGTGGCTAACGCTACGCCACCGCTTCAGACGATCAGACAAGCCACTGAAGATTTTTTTAAATTAATATTTAAAAAACGCTGAATCAAAATTAAAACTTATATATTTTTGTTCAATTAAAGGGAAAAATTTTGAAATTCGACAAATAATATTTCGAGTTCTAACGATTTTAAACTACGCCCCTTTTTAAAAAAATTTGAATTTTAAAAACTTTATGAGAAGTTTATGATGTGATTTTGTTTACAAATTATATGGTTAACCATCACAAAAAATTCAAAATTTTGACTCAATAAATAAATGAAAATCATGAAAAAGCCACACGGAAGCTAGGCCAGGCCCCTGCTGTGGCCAGCCCGGGCGTTGTTGCTGTGGCGCGCGTTAACCACTCGAGTGGCTCTGTATAATAAGGCTGTACTGATATCCACGTACGATGATAATAATATCCTCTAAAGGCTGATCTATTACATTTAATTTTGATGAATCCTGTTGGCATATTAGAAAGTCCTGACCTTTTCTAAATACTAAAGAAATGCAAATAATTTGTTAGATTTCTCAGCAATACCACATTTACTGACTTTAATTTTCATCAAAAGCTAATGCGTGTGTTTATCCCACATTAGGAAAGGAAAATTGGAGATTTAAGATGTGGGGTTTCACTAGACAATAAGTAACCAAGAAAGAGTAAGTGCAAATAATGGAATTCGGTTACTAAAATCTACAAATAAATGAAGTTCTTAAGGCTTTTCTCTAAAATACTTAAGTTTATAAGAAAACATGTTAGCACCCAATTTATCGTAGAAAATTACACTATTTAGGTTGAAAAGCTATTAACTTTACTTTTATCTTCTAGAAAGGATAAACTAGCTTTCATTCAGTTTATTTCATTTAATGCTTAATTCCAGATGAAAAATGGTAACTACTACTTTATAATACTATATACTGTAAACAAATTGTAAATTTCTTGAAACTTATCTCTCATAGTATCCTGGTGTCAATTATGAATGCGCGTGTGCGAATAAGGGGGAATATTTTGAAACACTATCAATCACGGCAGGAAATTTCATTATATAATAACGCTTTGAGTATACAAAAATGAATTTAAAGTAACTAATTACAGGACTATAAATATTCTCAAAGATTTTATCACAGTTTCGACACTTTGAATGGGACGCATCCGTGCCATTCTACTTGCAATATGTTAAAATATTCATCTTTGAAAACACTGAAATTATTAACAAATTATTTGAAACGTTACCATAAATTATAACAAAAGGCATTTTCCATTAAATTTCTTCTATGTATTTCATTTTGTAATTTAAAAACAGTAGTTTATATAAAGAATACAAACTTTATCAATCTGTAATATCAAACCGTCAATTTTTATAGAATGTGTGTTGATATAAAGTAAACATAATTCCTATAAAGGAATGCACATGCAACCGAAGTATGAAATAAAAAACTAACATTACTCTAGTATTTATAAATAATATAAATTAATCATATAAATTAAAATTTTTATAAGTATACAAATATTTCCTATCTTCAAAGTTTTCAATAGCAAAATAGGATTTTTCAGAATATAAAATTTAAAGGTTTCAAATTCAGAAATAAAGTTATAAGATTATTCAATGTAGGAACTTTAATCCAGCCATTAGCAATAGAATGAATATCTTTCTGAAATAGAAAGAAGATAGTGGGTTTGATTCTCGGCTTGGTTGTTGATGATAATGTAAAGAAAATAGGAATTATTGCAGTGGGCGAAATTTGATGACAAGTTTCCTACATATGGAACTACAGTGGCAATTAAAATAAGGGAAACTGTCGGTAGAACATTTTATTGATAAACTGTAGGCTCATCTTCGCATTGCAAAACGAAATTAATCCGACGTGCAGTTCATAAGATATCGGAATTGGCTACCGCTCATCCTGCTACATATGTTCTAATTTTTCCATTTGTTTGATACGTATCACATGATGCACGAGTTCGTTATCTCTTTTGTCTGCACCATAGGATGCACGTGGAACGACAGAAGAGTTTCGTAGACTTCCGATGTCATTTTTCCCCCAATGCGGCAGGCACTTGTCTTCTGACGGTAGGTAGGGTAGGTGTCCCAAATATCGTCTACTCTAACATTTTTTCGACATTTCATCCATTTTTTAGTTTCTGATTAGGCTGGAAACTCAAAGAGTATCCCTAAGAACTATATCCTTTGGTATCCTGAGATCAACTAGCTCCAAAACCAGTGCCAGTTTAAGTTATGTAGCTAAATTGGAAAAATTGAAATTTCCAATGAACTCCAGAGCGGTTCCTAATATCGCCTACCTCTGTTCCTCTTACCGCCTACCAGGCGAAATTAGGAGCACCTGTTAAAAGGAGTTGCTAGCAAAGTCTCTGTTTAATGCACTTTCAAATGGTATAAGCAAAATTAGAATTCGGATGCACCTACCTGGTCATTCACTGGATTCTGATTCTTTGGAGACAAAGTTTACCAAAACACCAGCCAAATAACTTCAGACGCCATATAGTTTCTGTTGTCAGTGATAAAGCGTTGTCGCTATCGCCGCTGTTAGTACAAACCCAGAACTAAGAAGTTACTGCCTTTTCTCATACGTAGTGCGAATCATGCTTATGAACATGAGTAGGCGATATTAGGCACAGGGGTGTTATTTGGGACATCCACCCCATTTCTTCTTCTGACATTGGCCCATGAAGATCCGCGAAATTTTGTTGTTTACTTTATTATGGGAGCACCTTTTAGGTCAGCCAGAATTGCTCCCTATGAGGGTGACGACACGGAAACTGCCAAACCTTCCGATGTCAAAACAATTCTTTGCTTCAAAATAATTCTTTTTTTACATTGTTTCATTTACGTATATTTCTTTTTTTTGCTGCATATCCTCTTTACAAAGGATAAATGTATGCCAAGATTGTTTGTGTCTTCTTATAGGTTATCGTACATGCTGTTCCCAATTAATTGACAATAGAAGTTAAAAACGTGAAACCTTTCTCCATTTTTCTATTCACATTTTTATTGATGAATTTCCCTGGATTCTTAATAGACAATAAAACATTCCCCGATCACCTATAACATGATCCGTAAATAAAATTTCGAATTTATGTCAGATTTTATCTCAAGACTGTTTAGAACCTTTCATAGTTCTTACAGTTCCCTAATAAATGATAATGCAGTATAAGAATAACGTAAACATATTATCTTATAACCATTTTTTTATAAAATTTCTGCTAAAGTCTTCAGATTATGTGATAGACTCTAAATCATCCATAGATTACCTAGATCTACTGGTCTATAAACAAAAAAATTCTGATTGAAGAACTAGGTGTAAATTTCCTCACAATTGTATTTTAGTTCTACAATTAAATCGAAGAAATGGAGATCAACAAGCTACGTTCACTTGTAGATATCTATTACAAACCTTTCTTGAAATAAAAGTTTTACTTCAGAAAAGAGTATAGCAGCTAATCTTTTGCAATACAAGAACGTACACTTATATTTTTAAATAAATATTTTCCCTTTCAAAGATACTGAAACGTTTTATCGTTTTCAAAAAAAAAGAAAAAAAATCCACTTGTGATAACAGTAGAATTTCTATTTTCGTTTCATGAGCCACAAGGGAATCATCATAAACGCGTTCAAGATTTTCTTATCGGCACCTAAACAGACAACCACTTTATCTTTTAGGCGTTGAGTTGAAATGTTTGTCGGTAAATAGAAACTCAAACTATGAAAAAAAAGCTTGCTTTAAGATATTTGTTCATGAGAAAATAACAGACTTAGTGAGCTTTAAGATTTATATTACTTGATTTAAAAAATGCATGGATTTTTTAAGCTCAATAGGTTAGTAGTTTTTCTTACAGCAGTACATATACTGAAAATACGATGCTTGTTGTTATTTACCGTTAGCTTCAAGCAGACGCAAAATCGGTGACATAATTCATGTTACATTTTTACAATATGTCAAGAAATATATGCACTTTCTTCAATTTATTATTGTGTTCTACAGCGTTGATCAGTTTGGAAATCATTAAAATGAAGTTAGTGCAGGAGTTAATTCCCTTAAGCTTTGAATATTTCGAACCATTTTTGAAAAGCTAGTAGCAAAGAATTTTATGCTCTCTGCCAAAATCGAAACTCTGATTTTAATCAGGGATTGTGTTAGAATCTGTTTTCAAAGCTTGCATACATAAATAGGTTTTACATAATTGATGTATATTTATGTATAAACTATAACGCATGTGATAAAGTCCAATAAAAATATGATAACAATGAAAGCTGCTTTAGAGGGTAAGGGGTATCTTTTAAAAGGTGAAATAAAGACCACGTTCCCTCACACTTGATTTCATCTTCCTACCTGCTTTTAATTTCTAGAAAATTTAATGCAAAGATGTACCCCATTTTTCTACTTCATTTTACCCCATTTCTTACCATATAGTACAGAAATTATAAATTTTAATACCCCATTTTCTTGGAAGGATCCTTAAAATCAAAAAAAATAATTTACTTTTAGATTAAAGTATATATTACAAATTAAACATATTGAACATAAATTAAAAAAACAAAGATTTGAATATTTTACGTTTGCAGCACAAATTTACTTCCTGATTAAAGTATATATATTACTACTTAAACATATTGAACCTTAATTAAAAAAAATTGGAATATTTTGCTTTGCAGCACTAGCTGTTTCAGGTGAAGCTTTCAAAAATTGCTTTTATGTAATATCATTAAAATAAACTGTCTTTTCTGAGGATTCATTTAAAACTGTTGTTTTTTTTAATCAGGTAAGTTAGATAGCATTATGCAGATGAAAAATTTTGTGTTGTACAATATGACAGATTAAACTATATTTCTACTTGTATACACAGTGTCAGATCATCGCGTAGGTGCAAGAAGTGCGCGCCTAGGCCTTTCGGTTTTCAGGGGCCTCCGAAAGTTAGCACCTCTAAACAAATGACACATTCTGAGAACCTCAAGCAAATATACCATCTTCAACTGAATAGTTTACCTTTCGTCGAATGATAAATGGACATAGTACAAGTTTTACTGAATATACCATCTTCAACTGAACAGTTTGCCTTTCGTCGAAAGATAAATAACGTACTACAAGTCTTTAATACTTAATAACTGATCAATAAAATTTGCTTTTCGACGAGAGAAAGTAATAAATAATATTTATGAATAATATTTAGAACAAGGGGCCTGAAAGCTAGATTTTGCTTGGGGATCTGCAAATGCTTCATCCGCTACTGTATATACGCTATCACTGTCTTGTCTCCCACCCATAATAGCAATAGCCTATTAGTGTAAGAACAAAGGTTTTTTTGTTATAATGCGGAGGCCTTTGCCTTGAGACATTCGCCTTTTGTTATTTACCGTGAAATCTTTCTGGCTACTTTATTATTGGAGCACCATTTAGGTGAACCAGCATTGCTCCCTATGATGGGACAACACGGAAACGACCAAGCCTTATACGGATTTGAAGCTATGCCCACTGCGTGGAAGCTCGCAACGCTATCTAATATAATATAAGCAGCAAAACAGGGAGTAGAAACATTTAAATTCTCTTGAAACTTCATTGTTCTTTGTTGTTATATTGCTTCATATTTTCCTAAAGATAAATTTTCTGAATATTTTAACGAGCTCAATAAAAATTAGAAGAAAAAAGAGCTTTATGCTCTTGTCAGTATTTTGTTCATACAGATGCTGCTTTATTTAAAAAATATGTATCATATGTACACTTGTACCACGCATAAATCTTATATTTATGTGAAACCGTCTTCATTAATGCTGCCTACATTCAATAATAGAAGTTCTGACTGTATGCATTGTATTGCATTAAAGAAGTTCTAGCGAATGCACATAAACGGTTGCACTTTCAAAGGAAAACGTTAAGACATTTTTCATTCGCACATTCCTTCGATTTTCTTTTAGATATGTGTGGAATGAACGCATTTCTTCCCAAATATGCATTCTTTAATTTTTCTAAGCTGATATGAACAGATAGAATTTTTGAATGTTCCATTTACTAAGTGAACGTATATGACAAACTTTGACAAAGTGGCACTGGCTTTGGAATTTATATTTTTATTATACAGAGAGCATGAAGAGAATTTTTAACTATATGGGTCTACAGAACTCGGAGTAAAGTTTAATACATGGGATGGAACTTAAGTAGGGGCAACTAGGTATGTACAAAGAATACAGAAGAAGATACGGGGCTGAAAATATTATACCCTTCAAAGTAGTAAACAGCATTGTTTCGCACCCGTTGCTAACGCTCTGAAAGCTGCAGGATACTGTTGGCAGCACCTGATCTATTGATCTTTCGAATGGAGCAGTCTACAGCCTTCAGAATCTCTAGTGGACTCCACGGAGCGGTTCCTTGCATCTTGAGGATGAGATCAATTTACTTAAGTCGGGAAATATTGAGGATGGTAGAGCACCTTCCCAGCCCCAGAGAGCAAACACATCAGCCACAGTGTGCTCACAATTATTTCCATCCATCAGTACAATGCAGCAACTCATTTTCTATGATAGACCGGTAACTAAAACATGGCTCTGTACATCCTGTCACTGTGCAGACCTGTGGGGGACCTGAGGAGAGCGAATTCACTCTGAGGTAAGGGCAGGTATAAGATGTACATAAATGAAAGCTGCTTTATTGGGGTCTTCTGCGAGCGGGCTATACAACAATGTGCCAATATTAAAGTTACAACCCTCGTAATTGTTGAATATTGACATTAATTTCTACCAGGAAAATTATTTCTAAATGTGATGTATGATAATTTTTTATCAGATCATATATTAAAAGTCTTTAGAAAACATATATAGGAAAGAAAAAAAATTACAATATTACAAAGAATTGAAAATTATAGTTTAAAATAAATACTTCCATAGTAGGAGTAAAATTGTGGCACTTTACTAGTAAGATGAAAACTATAAAGCATAAAATAGGATGCGGAAATATGAAGGCCATATCAGAATACCAGAAAATAACTATTTAAGGATAAAATTCCTTTGTTTAATGTGCATACATTACCACTAAACAAAGGATGCTTATTATAATTCAGAAAGCAATATCTCTTCACATTTTTGTAGATCTTAAAGGGCAATACTTCAGAATTATCCTTTGTTTAACAATAATGACAGGATACTTTCTTTAAATGTTACCATTAGACAGTAAATTTCTGGTATTCTTGATTTGGTTTACTTTCACGATTGTATCAATCTATTATATATATATATATATATATATATATATATATATATATATATGGACTAATACATACTTCCTATATTTAATCTACCAACTAATAAGCAGTTTAAATACAAATGGCAGCGACACAAAGACTGAAAAATTTTCCAGTTATTTCCTCTAGCATTGCAATTTCGATCGAAAGCATGGAACAGAGGAATAAAACAGAAAACTGTCAAAATTTTCTTTTTTGTATAGAAGATAATTTTAAGTGGTATTCTTCATCATATTATTTTCATGCATCTTTGAAAAGCATAATGCGCAAAAAAAAAAAAAACATTAAAATCTCTCCCTCTAAAAATTCATAAAAAATGATTGAAAGAGCTATTTTTTGCATAAATCAGAGATTTTCAGTTAAATGACCTATAATTATTAATATTTATAATTATAAATGTTTTGTCAAAATACACTTTGAGAGACACTTAGTAAGTGTCAATACAGTGTTATTTAACTTTTTACAAACTCTTAGTTAGATAGTATGCAGAAAAAAGTTCACGGTGATAACAGTTTCTGAAATGTGTACATTTTTAGACCATTCGTATAATTTAAAAGATTTTTATTTAAATTCCTTTTTATGAAAATTTTCATAATTTGGGGAGTTGAAATCTATGTTTACGAAGCTAGAAATTTTTACTCTCAAAGGAATTACCAAGCTGAAGTGTCATAAAATGGTATTTTATTTTCCAGTAGGAGGTATCATAAAGAAAGAAATTGAAAGTTATCAATATTGTACCTCACATGGAAAAAATATCTTTCCGACCTTGTAGAAACAAATAATATAAAACATTTTCTTCAACGATCTTGATGGATTTCTATGTAATGAAACATTTCGTGTTGTCGGAATATCACTTCACTTATGAACAGGTTTTATACACTTAAAATTATTTTTTCTACTTATAAGAAATAAATGTATTCTTGAAAGACCATATATAATTAATACTATGTCTGATATAATAAATATTCTCAAGAGTAGATACATGCATAAAACTTATTTCTCTAGTAAATAATAAATAATTAGAATTTTTGACATATAGTATAACATGCAAATCTAAACGTATTTCAACATAGTGGCAATGGTAGTAAATAAAAAATAAAAATCCCTGCGTTCGGGAGACCCCCGGTCAGGAACGAAGTTCCTTACGTATTTTTAACTTAAACGTGATTTAATATGTAGATTTATATTGATTATATTAGTGTATTTTTAAAATAACAAAAACGAACAACTTCTATTTTTGGATTATTATTAAAATAACGAAAGTGCACGCATATATTTTGATTGTATGTTCTGGAAAATATGAATAAACAATCTAAATCTCCGTATTCAAATTCACTACTTAGTATACTTCTTGCACTAATTGGATTTTAACAAGCATTTAAGTAGGAGGAATTATAAAGTTGCTGTCGGAGGACTGATGCAGATATTTAAAGATGTAAATTTCTTATGAGAGATGAAAAAAGGCAGTTACCCGTCGCCAGCAATGTATATTTCATGATGTAATAGGATGTTTGGCGTAGAACATTCATCATGTTCCTCGTATGAGGCTTCAAATGATGGAAAACGTGATCTTATTACTTGCTGAGCTTCAATATTTATTGGTTGTTGAATTGAAACTGACTATAGATTAATTCTTTACAGTTTGGTATCATGGCAATGATTATTTTCTTTATTATTTTCGATTAATACTGACGTTAATGAATCTTCTTTCGATAATAGAACTGAGTCAAGTCAAGCACATTGCTTTTTTAATTTCATTTTATCTCTATATCTTTTCAGCACGTTCAGCATTTTTTTTCTAAAAAAATTAAATAAAAATTAATATAATTTTTTATTTTTATTAAGGTTGTTCGGACAATACCAAGGAAGTCAGAAAAAATCTAATTTTTTTATTAAATTAAAAATTTTAATATATAAATTAACTATTTTGATTTAGAAATTACCTAGCATAATTTTTAATCGGATTAATTTTATTATTTGATCACCAACAAAAATAAAATAATGACACAATATAAATCCCGTGTGAATTAAACCCCTTAACGATCGCATAATTTTCAATAAAACGTAATAAAAGTGTCTATTTTTTTCGGAGGATGCCATTTATTTCTTGATCTGTCATATCTAGTTAAAATAAACCATCCCCATTACATTATAAATAGTCTGCTGCTGTCATCTGGTATGCAAAATAAGAAATAAAATTTTTTCAGGGTACATGAAATGTATTGTTTTAATCTTTTGGTGCGTTACTTTTGGACACTCCAGCCCGGCAATATCACGGAGCACGAGAAATAGAAGGAGAAAACTCACCCCGTGATTTTCACTGGAGCGAGAAGGAAGGGGTTAAAACAATAACAAACAAAAATAAAATTGTTTCTTATTCTCATGAGAAAGATATATATATATACAGTGGCTCCCAAAAGTGTTCGTACACTTACGAATTTCAATGAAATAGGGGTCTATCCATTAATTAAAATGAATATTTCAGAATGGGTATTTAATAATAAGATCTATAATCTATTCTTAAGCAAACTACATGAAATATTTTGAAAACACAGTGAAACTTTATTTTTAAGAAACTAGTAATCAAAATGTAACAAAAACTTTATCTCACAAAAGTCATCGTACACTGAATATTTTCGGATAAATTCATAATTAAAATTATCGTCTGGCGCTTTATTTTTATTTTTGAATTGTGGTGGCATTTAAAATATCGTTTAGCTTTAATTTTTGCTTTCCTACCCGTAATATTCTATTTATTATTTAAAAATGGCTCGTAGTCGTAAAGAAACAACAAACAGCATTCGAAAATTGATTATTTTTCATCATAGTAGTGGTAAATCAGTTCGGAATATTGCAAAATTACTTAATTTATCCCATTATACTGTGCAGTATGTGAAAAAACGCTTTTAAGAAGAAAATTGGATCGAAAACAAGGTAAGAAAAGACCGTCCGGCAAAGTTAATAAAACGTGATCAGAGATTTATAATTAGAAGATTTGTGAAAAATTCACGTTTGAGTGCTGTAAAAGTTTCTGCAGAATTCAATGAAACATTTTCTACTTCGATTTCACCTGAAATTTTTTGACGAGTTCTCAGAACAGCTGGATTACATGGGCGTTCTGCCCTTAGAAAATTTTTTGTGAGTGAGAAAAACAGAAAGTTAGGTTTCCCTTCGGACTATCAATGATAAATAAGCCCCAAACTTATTGAAATAATGTCTTATTTGCCGATGAACATTTTTG
Source organism: Dolomedes plantarius (assembly GCA_907164885.2). NCBI lineage: Eukaryota > Metazoa > Arthropoda > Arachnida > Araneae > Dolomedidae > Dolomedes > Dolomedes plantarius. Next base: position 163,147,656 of record OU015491.1, on the reverse strand, counting down.
GTGCTGATGGGCGTATAATTGTATGGAGAAGAAAAAAAATGAGGAACTTAATCCCAAGAACTTAGTAGGAACAGTTAAGCATGCCGGTGGAGGTATCCTTGTGTGGGGGTGCATGTCAGCATCAGGACTAGGAAATTTGGTATTTATTGATGGCATAATGAATCATGCTGTTTTTATAAATATTTTAAGAGGCGATTTAAAATTATCAGCTCAAAATTTGGGTATTGGAAACAACTTTGTTTTTTATCAAGATAACGATCTTAAGCACACGGCTCTCAACGTTCTCCACTGGTGTCTCTATAATTGTCCACAAGTTTTGAAAACACCACCTCAATTACCAGATTTAAACCCAATAGAACATATTTGGAGAGAACTGGAGGTTCGAATACGAAAACACGACATTCACACGAAAAGCGAACTAAAAACAATTATGATGGAAGAATGGATGAACATTGATGCAAAAATTACAAAAGAACTAAAGCAATCTATTCCCAGACGTTTCAAAGCTGTTGCGGATGCTAAAGGGATTCCTACTAATATTAATTTAACGAAAAATTAGAATATTTACTAATGTAGACACTTTTTACAAGTGTACGATGACTTTTGTGAGATAAAGTTTTTGTTACTTTTGGATTATTGGTTTCTTAAAAATAAAGTTTTACTATGTTTTCAAAATATTCATGTAGTTTTGTTAAGAATAGATTATAGATCTTATTATTAAATACCCATTCTGAAATATTCATTTAATCAATGGATAGACCCCTATTTTATTGAAAATCGTAAGTGTACGAACACTTTTGGGAGCCACTGTATATCATACCTAGAAAGATTCAATGTTTAATTTTGCTGTACTTTTTCTTTTTGATTCTGCTGGAATTGTTGTTGACACTGAGCGTTTGTTTTTGGTATTTTTTTCGCACTCTGAAGTTGATTTTGGATTTTTTTTCTCTTTCGATACCCTTTTTGACGCTGAACATATGATTGCACTATTATTTCTCTGTAATGCATGTAAATAGTAAATAGTAAACACTCGAATCACATGTATATTAAATGAATGTAAACTGTAAATACTTGTGTTAAGTTATATGATTTATTAACTTACTTTTCTAAGATTGCATTATTTACACTTGCTGCAGTTTCTGTTTCTCGACTTTCCATTATAACATTGCAATAATGACACAATATAAATTCCGTGGAATTAAAACAATAACAAACAAAAAATAAGTTTAAATAATATTTTCACGTGTTTAGAATTGAGGTTATACAGCTAACCGCACACAATGTTTGCTGCTCGAATCCCGATACTCGCACGAACACTCACACATACAACCGTATATAATAGAAAGAGACAAAGAGAAAGAGAGAAAAAGGTCTCCTGGTGAGGCGTGGATCAAGACAGCTCGTTTGTTCTATATTTTTCGTGGCGACATCTCTTGTTCAAATATGACAGATAGGGACGCCATCTCGTATTAACAAATTCAACTAGCCTCCATTACAATCTTCTGTCATTTTATGCTTTTCTGATCATCGTTACGAGACTCGTTAGAATTTAACCCAAAAACATCCAAAATAAAATTATGTCACAAGATTCTACTTATTTAATGGTATGTTATTAAGCAAAATATAGGTTGTAATTATGTATTTATTAAATTAAGAGCTATTTTTATTGAAAAATTTATCAATTTGTTTAAAGAAAACCATGTTGTGTATACAAAATTTGGTATATTTTCGTAAATTTAAGAGGTATTGGTAATCGTTTGTTTCATAACACAGATAAGTGATTTACAATATTGCTGAAAGAAAGGGAAATATATTGATTAGATTTTGTTATAGAAGGTTTGGCAATCCATAGTTATGTTCCCTGTTTTAACTAAAAACATGTGTTTAATAAAAATTTCACATTTTTCAAAAAAAGTGTCCAAAAGATAGTCACATTCCTTAAAATCTCATTTATTACACACAGGTTACTATTTTCTTTCAAATGCCTTTTCAAACTGAAATGACGGGTGGAAACTTTGCCACAAAGCTAAAGTTTAGAATTAAAATTACAACTAACTGTATTCACATTTTCACCAAATAAAAAAATATTGAATAAATATTAAGAATTAGTAAACTAGGAGAAAGCATTAAGTTAAGACTAGGTTGAGATTTTAAATAGCAGAAAAGCCGAAGTTGAACATCCGCGAGTGCAGGAGGTGAAACAATGCACCAGTGGGAATCGAACTCACGGTGACAGTGTGGGAGTCAAAAGCGAACGCCACAAGCCAGCAATAGCAAACTAAGAAAGGTCACCTAGAAGAAGCATAACGCTTTTTCATTGCGTAACGATTTCTGTCAGTTCACTCTACTGTAAGCCGCGTAAAAGAACTTCGTTCCAAAAATGTTATATAAACTAACATTTTAAAAAAAATGAAACTATTTAAGTATAAATCGAGGATACTAGTAAATAATACACAGACTGTATAATGAAATAGAAACCTGTGATAGGACAGATCTTTCACCATTTGAAGAGGGCTTATTATTGGGGCCCGTTTAGCAGGAGCCACGATTGTGAAGACAGCAAATCCCACTGGGCTCTAAAAATCAGCCATTTGAAGGTGTTCAACAGTTCCAACAGTGAAACAGAACCCACAGTCCTTGTCCAAAAGACGTAACTGTGGTTCGAAACGCAATCAACCAAGACCGTGGTCGGCAATGTCTCCGACGGATTGTAAAGCATAAAAGGGACTCTACTGCACTTCAATTGACATAATCTTCAGCCAAGGTTCGTCCCAACTGATCTCTGAGCGAATTATGCCCAGAGAATTGCAGAGGATGGGATTACGTAGTCGGATGCCTGTGAAGAAACCTCTCATTCCTGCCCGGAATGCCAGAAATTGTTTGCAGTGGTGTCTGAAGAGACGGAAAACTGGACAAAAGAGGAATCGAAAAAGTTTAAGAGCTCAGATGAATCAAGCTATACCTTGTTTTTCCCTGATGGAAGACGTCGATTTTGGTGAGAACCCCATTCAGCGATGAACCCATCTTGCCTTGTTCGCACTGTGCAAGGGTCTGGTGGGAGTATAATTGTGTGGGGCATTTTCTGTTGGTATGAAAGTGGTCCCCTGGTGTCCGTTGAGGGTAAACACACATCCATGCAATACTTGAACATACTAGCAGATCAAGTGCATCCTTCAATGTTACTTTTTACTTTGCAAGTGACGGATACTTAATGGACGATAATGCAACTATACATCGTGTCAGAATCATTCGAGATTGGTACACTGATCATCAATCAGACTTTCAACAGCTTCCCTGGTCACCACAAATCCCATATCTTAATCAAATAGAAAATGTTTGGGAAATGTTTGAAAGGCGCATCCGACAGCAATCTCCTCTTCCATCCAATTTACAGGGTCTTAAGGTCTGTGTAGTCAATGCATGGTATTTTTTGGACGTAAATGCACTCCAGAATCTTTTAGAATCGATGCCTTCACGAATACGGGCTGTTATCCATGCAAAAGGAGGTCCAATAAATTATTAATCCTAGGTTTCTAATTCATTGGCCAGTGTGTGTAATACTTCCTTCATATTCTTTACTTTTCTGCTTTTAGTTTATAGTTTAAAGTATTCTTAGCTACTTTATTTTTATACAAACCATATATCTTGACACGAATTTCTAGTTTTTGTAACTTTCCGTGCATTTACTATGATATTAATTAGATTTATTAGGTCGTTTAAAAAGTTTTTAAACATTATATATATATATATATATATATATATATATATATATATATATATATATATATATATATATATATATATATATATATATATATATATATATATATATATATATATATATATACGGGTTGTAAAAATGGGTAGATTTGCTTATACACGTATATCATAAATTAGGGGCCCATACACCGACACAAGAATTGAAACTGAAAAATTTTGCCGAATGATTAGGAGAAAAATAAACTGGAAAATTAGGAATTTATCTAACATAGAGGATTTAAATAAGAAATCTATGCCGGTAACCAGAAACTTTTCCATTCAATACCTAGCATATTAACTGAGTTACAAAACAAAGGACTTTCAGTCATTCAACAAATCCAATCAAAGTTTAAAGATCCTAGAGCCTGATAACATGTGAAAAGACACACTTAAAGAATATCGCTAGCAAGTTCATAGGTTAGTTCGAAACTCAAATGAAAAATAGCTGAAGATTGAAAAAGCCTTTTCATCATGTGTAACAAAAATTGGAAATTTTCACTTTAAAAAGTTGGTGACAAATACTAAGCGAAAATCGATAATACTGTCAAACGAATAATTACACAGGAAAAATAATCTATATTTAAAGAAAAGGCCATTTAAGAAATATTCTTATCATGTAACATAACACAATTTCCTTACTCATACATATATGTATCTGCAAAACAACAGCCATTTTCAAACTGTGATTTCTATGAATTGTTTAAAAAATCATCTATCTATTAGATATCATCTATTAATTTTCAGAAAAAAATCTAAATATTTTCTATAAATAAAGTGATCTTTTTCAGTTGTTCTACCTGATGTTTTCCCCTCTCCTTTTCTCCTTTGAATTTTCAGTTCGGCTTATATCACCATTCCGTGATGTAATTTTCTGGGATATTTTATCGGCAAAGACTTTTCTTTAAACTTTTTAGAGAGTTGCTCACTTAACTTCCCTTTTCCTTGAATTATTAATGGTTAGAGTTTATAGTCGGAAGCCTGATAACAGCAAAGTTTCGTTGCTCAATAGTGGCTTTTACTTGAAAAAATAAATAAGTTTCTAAATACATGTTTCTTCCCATAGAAAGAGATTATCTGTGATTTAAAAAAAAAGACGCACAGTGTCATTAATTAAGTGAAGCAAAGAAGCTGACATTCATGTTTATATTTTACAACAGTTTACTAATGACATTTTTGTCAAGGATTTATGCATACTGGTAAAATGAAAGAAATATATTACTGGCTAGTTACTGTTGAAATAGAATTTACCTGCAAACTCTAAAAATTTTGAAGGTATGAAAGAATCTTGCATTATTAACAGTTGCCTGGAATTTTAAATGACTTACTCTTCCAATTAAGGGAATCTCGACGAAACTTTTTCTTGGAAAAAAAATTATGCATTTAATGTTGAATAAATAATATCAGACAAATGATACAAGTATCTACTTAATGAAAATCCTATCGTTGTTATTATATAAGGTTAAAAAATAATAGTCCTGTTTCACAATTTAAGGTGAAAATTTAATGAAATTTAATGGAAAAATGTGTTAATGGATTGAAAAATTGCTTCGTTCTTCTACATACAGTATATATATATATATATCGGAATGTAAAACTTTTTGCCGCAAAATGATGTCCTTTTGAGGAATTTTGTGAATTTCTCATTTAAAATATTTTTATATATTTCTATTTACTTTTATTTATTTAATGTAAAAATTTGATTAAATTTGTATCTTTTCTGCAATATATAGTACACGTAAATATATCCGTAATTAATTCTTTTTTTCTCTCTCAGATTATTTCCCTTTTGATGATTTATTTGAATTTCTCATTTAAGTTATTGGATTTTAAGTGTAAAAATGTGATTAAACGTGAATCACTGTAGCTATCCCAATTAAGTTTTGCAAGCCTTGTAACTCTAGTTACATTCCATTCTACACAAAATTTGATACACATATATATATCATCTCTATTACTAATTTAATTAACAGTCCTGAGACATATCTTCCTAATTTCTACTGTTGCATTTATTAATTGGAGAAAAGTACTATCAGGCGCTTTTTTACTCCTAATGCCGATCGACCACTCTTGAACGAGACCAAAAGTAAATATCGTAAAATTTCAAACATAGCAACTCTCTTATTCAAAATATTATGAAAATGAGTGGAATTAATAAGTAGAAATCTATATTCAGGTTTGATACTTTACTTTTTCAAAATGTCTATTGTAAATATTTTCGATGAAGGTGAAAATTAAATAAGGAAAAAAAGGATTTATTAAATTAACAAAGGTAAGTAAACTGGTCAGACGTGTGTAATAACTTTTCATTAACTGCATTATAACATCGATCAAATGCCTATTTTTTTATAATCAAAAATGCATTTAGGATCTTAAATGATAGCACTTATCTTAATTTTATTTGCTAAACTATATTTTACTATTGTTTAGTGCCTGGCAATACAAATAAACCTACGTTAAAATAGATTTTACACTTAAAAAGGATGCTGATATCAAGGATGAAATATATTTAACTTGGGAAGATGTAAACTTTTAGGAATTTTTTTGTAACTGAAAACAATTAGCTATCTAGAATATAAAAAATTCTTCTCTGGAAAACGAAACTATTGCCTATTTTTATACTCATGATTGATGGGTTTTCGTAAAATTAAAACTATAGAAAAAAAATATCTTTACATATCTTCTACGAGCATTTCAAAAGGTAGATATTGCTAAAGTAATTAATCTTGTTAAATGGATGTCTGAAGCCCACTTATAGATAACAACCTTCATGTCAGGTTTTTACATTTTTATAATGTTTTTAAGCTGGTAATGTTTTAAATACATTACTCTTCCTCTCTCTCCTCTCTCTCTCACACACGAACGAACACACACACACATATATATATATATATATATATATATATATATATATATATACTAGCGGACCCGGCAGACGTTGTGCTGTTCAAACGTTGTAAAAATCATAAATTATTTTAATAAACTATAAATTTTTTGGACCGTTTTGGTGAAAAAATATGTAAAAAAAATTATTTTTAAAAAACCTTACACCACCACGCGTACAGTTATCATACTCGACCTATCTTAAAATTAGCAAGAAGGTGGACGAAATTTCATTAATATGGCTATTAGTATGATTAATCTCAATGAGCTGTTCATTACTTCATAAGTTGCATAGAATCAAATGAGAATTGACAATTTAAATTTGTAGGTTAAGTTAATTGTTATTCAATGCACGCGTATAGAGCATTAAAATTCATGAAAATAAAAAAAAATTCTGAAACGTGATTGCAGCGCTGCCTACCGGATCCAATTATTGAATGCACGTGTATACATCATTAAAATTCATGAAAATAAAAAAGAAAAAAAATCCTGAAAAGCGATTTCAGAGCTGCCTACCGGATCCAATTTTGTACCTAAACTAACCAAAAACCAACAACAACAGATAAATAAATTAATTAATTTAAAAATATTTCTATCGAATCAAATTGTGAAGCTAAACCATTCTCGAATCAACTTAATCGCACACACAAAATTTCATTAAAATCAGTCCAGCCGTTTAGGAGGAGTTCAGTGACATACACACAGACAGAAGAAATATATATATAAAGATATATATATATATATATATATATATATATATATAATGAAATTTTGTCTGTATGTATGTCTATAATTGTATAGAAATCCACAGTTTAGGAGCAGCGATCGTGAAATTTTACATGCAGGCGTCTTTAAAAACAGCCGAGGGACTTAAGAACTTCCAAAATCGAAATTAATTACCGTTAATTTTTAATTAATAAAAAACCAACAATTTTTTAAACTAAATGTAAGCTGTTATACTAGACGTGCAGTAGATGGCGCCAGTATTTTAAACTTTTAGCATTATACGACGATCAATGTATACAAGTGATGTAAAAAAAAAGAAAATATATATTTTTTTAAAAAATTGTGAGGAATATTTTTATAGACAAAATAATCTAGAAGAAAATATTCAAATTAAATCTAATAGGACATACTAAAGAATATAGTACAGTTAACATAGTACAGTTTGAGGAACATATGTTTTACTGTATTTTATTTTATTATTGGATAATGTCCAATCGTCTGCCGCATTAGCAAGAAAAAAAAAATTGTCTATTTCGGTGTTATGTGAAGATAAATATATTTAAAGTACCAGAAAAAGAAATCACGTGATCAGCATTTAATAAATTGAATTCTAAAAATTAATCTTTAAAAATTCACCAAAAATTCAGAAAAAGGAGGTAAAGATTCGAAAAGGTTTTCATTTTAAAGGAATTTTTATGATCTTTTTCGTGATATAAATTTTATAACCATCAAATTATTATTTTAAATGCAAACTTAAAAAAGTTACTAAAACAGCTTAAAAATTTTATTTAAAAAAATCTAAGAATTTTTTTTAAATCTTTCTTAGTGCACCCCTACACTATAAGAAGAATCGCCATGCAAAATTTCAGCCCTCTAGGCCTTGCGGTTTGGTTTGTACGTTGCATGTCAGTCAGTCAAACAGTCAGTCAGGGTGGGGATTCGATACCGCAACCAACAGGACGGGAGGACCGCGCTCTACCTCAGTGCAACAGTTGACACAGAAAAAAATATGAAAATTACCAGTCAAGAGCAAGAGACGCTCTTGGTCTCTTCCTATTGAAAGGTTTCTTATAGTCATAGTTAGAAAGTTCAGTTAATAAAGTGATGTTGTTAGATTCAATGCTATTGTGAAAGTTAATATTTATGGAGTTAATAAAGTTAGTTAGGGTGGGGAAGTTAAGTTCTTCTTAGATTTTATAATTTCTAAAGTAATACGGGGCTTCAACAATGTCTCTGATAATTTTATTCTGAGCAGCACAGATTTTAGTAAAATGATAGTTGGCACAGTAAGACCAGGACTGGCAAGCAGAAGTTAAAATAGGTCTTAGGAATGCACTATAGATGAGCAACTTCGTATTGAGATTCAAATAGCTATTCCGAGCGATTAGGGGGAAGAGTTTTCTTTTAGCAGCTCGAAATTTATCAGTTATGTTTTATGTGGGGCCGCCAAGTGAGGTTTTTATCAAGAATAATACCTAAGTATTTACAGGAGATGGACCAGGGCAGAGCAGTGTTGTCAATAATGATTTTGTGATCATTGTAAGAGTCAAGTCTTTTTTCTGGAAAACATGACAGCAACACATTTGTCAGTATTTAGCTTGATTTTCCATTTAAGTGTCTAAGAATTGATGAGTTGAAGGTGTATGTTTAATTGATTCACAGCAAAGTTAATTTTGTTATGTGATGTGTATATGGCTGTGTCATCAGCGTAGACTGCAATGTTAGTTCTGAAGTGTGTGGGAAAAGCGTTAACGTAGATACTGTACAGCACACTAGCCCTTCTTTCCCAACGGGGCACCCTATGCGTGGAACAGTCCATTTGAATTTAGATTTGGGATGTATTAGGTTGAAGGGTGGCGCCATCTACCGACACCTTGAATTACTAATTTTTTTATTTATCTATTTATATTTTTAAATACGTATGCTGTTGCAGTTATTATTGTTTGAACGTTTTTTTATTTATTATACTGCTCATTAAGTGTAGAAATTAATTTAATGGGTTTTTATTTTGTTGTTTAAAGATTTAGAGCATTTTGAAACATAACGTTAAAGTTCTGTATTCAACATTTTTATTTCTTGTGTTATGATCATACAAGTCTTTAGGCATATTTTATGTGATACTACTGCACATTGCTTTTTTTTATTTAGTAATTTTATTTTATAAAAATTACTAAAAAAATTACTTACTTGAAAAGATTGTATTTATCGTTTGTATTGTATATAACAATACTAATGAACTTCTAATATTCAATAACCTCAAAAGCCAGTACCTTTCGAAGCTGTGGCTATAAATTGAAGGATGCTAAGTGCATTTTTACAATTATTTTCCTGTTTTTTTTATTATTATCTTTATAATAGCGTAATTTTCATATGATTTTAAACAACAATCGTTTTTAACACGCATTCAATTGGCTGTTAAAACTTTATATTTACACCCTATTTAAAACAAGTAGGGTGTAAATTGTAGGGTAGAAAGATGGTAAAATGAAAATTTTGTGCAATGTATTTAATGTCTGGATTAAAAGTAGTTCTTTTCTAAAAATTAATTTATTTCGCTTGAAAACCTAAATATTTTATGCACGCGGTTTATATTATTATTACTATCTTGATATCGTAATGTTAAGTTCATACGCGAGCATTATTTCCTTATTCTTTTTTCATTATTATCTTTATAATAGCTTTATTTTCATATGCTTTTAAACAACTATCGTTTTTTCATATTATGTTGGTTTTTTATTAATTAAAAATTAAGGGTAATTAATTTCGTTTCTGGAAGTTCTTATTATCTTTATTTTCATATGCTTTATCATTTACGAAGTTTTCAAATGTTGGTTAAAAAACTTTTGTGTAATTTATACATTTGTGGGTGTTTAATTATTGAAATTGATAAATTTATATTTCTGGAGAGGATGTTTCAGTTTTTAGTTAAAAGGCTGAATCTACCAAAATTCTGAGGAGTTTATTATGGAGATAAAAGGAATTTAATATGAAGAGGAGTTTAATGTGGAGAGAAGTTGAATGGTTTGCAGCCCTCCATCAAACACTTCATTATTCAAGAGGCAACGCTGGAGTCATATCATGGTTCTATTGGAAATTTCTGCTAAACCTGTAATTTCATCTTTTTGCCCCCAATGATGAAAGGCTAGATCTAGCTAAATTCTGAGGAGTTTATTATAAATTTATATATATTTTTATTGGGTTTTCCTTTTATTCATGTGTATAAGATTTCACATGTTTTTTTCTATGTTATTTATACTGTGTTTAGATTTAAATTAATTTTGGTTAACAAACATTAGACAATTTGACATTTTTACTTTTCAGATTTCATTGCTACAATGATGAAAGGCTGAAATTCCTAAATTCTGAGATGTGTATAACATTTCACATATATTTTTTCTGTGTTGTTTATACTGCGTTAATTTTTAAATTGATTTTGGTTAACAAACATTCTTAAAATCCCGGGCATCGCCGGGTACCTCAGCTAGTACCTCAGCTATATATATATATATATATGTAATATATCCATTACATATCGTTCTTAAAAGGCAACCTGAAAAGGAAAACTAGCTGTTTTATGGGAAGTTCTGTTGCTATGGGTTTTTAAAGCGCTAAAGTAATGTTACTGGGGATTGGATTAAGGAAAGGGAATTTAAATGATAGAATGGAGGGCCTAATATTTAATTTATTACAAATCCCCCCCGAAAAAGGGAAAACCGTCACGTTGAAAGGTGACATTTTCACAAACGAAATACAAATGAACTCTTATATAATAAAGTGAGTACAATTACAATCAATTATAATCAAAATTAACTACATTATACAATTACATGTCTCTGAATGCAACATTGGTGGAAAGAAGTCACGACAAACAGCAAGGTGGGTGAGAATTAGAAGACATCAAGGTTACAGTGTCAAGAGCTTTGTCCATAACCCATCATAAATTAACTTCACCGAAACAAAACCAAAGTTAAATATTTGAATCTTTACTATAATACTAAACTCACTCTTATGACCTCGTTGCACCATTACACAAAATATATGAAATTAAAGATAATATACAATGAAATCTATAATGAACATTCAAAATATATGGAATTAACATAGTATGCAATAAAGTTTATAATTATTATACAATGTGCAATGAAATTCAAGTAACTGAAATATTATTGGCTAGTATAATCTAAATAACTTTTTAATTAAATCAAAGTTCTTCATTCAATAATGAGTCCTAAAATAACGTATAATTCTTGGAGTCCTTAAGCTCAGTTTAAATTCAAGTCGTTATACATTGTTTATCAAATAAGTCCTTATTGTATGTGGTTTATATTCAGTGTTTACATTTTACACATGATTTCACGTGATTTCAAAACTTCCTCGTTTACATCAATTATCATTCATCGATCTCCATTTTTCATATTCCTAATCTCGAATACTTACATAAATTTTAAAATAATTCACAACGTATAATTCAGAAGATATTTCAATAAGTTCAAGTTCAAAACAACATTACTTTAGACAATATTTTTACAAAATTGATTTCTTATATTATTCTGAAAGTTTCACTTCAATTACAGCATAGATTTAGATACCTGTCAAGTTTTTTAACAATACATAAGATCATAAATTAAACAATTCAAAACAACTTGTTATAAATCCTTAATTAAGTAAATGGGCATCATTTTCATATTAGGTAAATTTCACAAACACGTGCTTTAACATCGTCATTAGTTTCAATTCAAAATATTCAAATTCTAAAATCATTGGTACCAATCATGACATAAGTGACAAACCTGGAGGTGAAATGGGCTATCCTGTGTGATGTCCAACGTGAAAGATTGTTAGTGATCACGAGGGTGCTGTGATGCAAAGGCAGCAAGAGGCTCATCCCTCTGCGGGAGGAACTACCCCTTGTGCTGGCAAAAGGTTTCTCCGGTGTCAACAAAAATAACAACTCAGATCATCAACATACTTGGCAAAATTAGGGGTAACCTGTGACACGTCATGTTAGCCCTAACATTGACAAAATTTTTCTTTAACTTAGCACATCAACATTTTCTTTTTAATAAATATTCTTTAAAAATAATTCAGATGGTAATTTGTGGAAGGCAAACTAGCATAAAAAATTCTCTAAATATGATTAACTACGAAATTTAGGTAGGTATCTAAATCCATCAAAGTTAGGTTATCTTCATCATGCGTCAACAGCAATCTTCATTGGGTTATCAAAATATCGTAAGATTATCGGAGTCATAGTCAGGTAGTTATTTGAGTCACAGTTGGGTAGTCTTAATCATCACAGATAGGTTTTTTTATTTTTCCAACACTATTAATTAATTTTTACTTGGGATCTTGGGCGTTTTGGGGTTTACTGTTATTAAAATAGGAATTTTACTTTTTCTCGTTGCTAATCGAAAATTATCTGCAGGGTTGAAAGGTCTTAATCTGGTACAGTGTACAATTTCCGAGGTTTTCTTAGTGAGGGAATTGGGTCTGTTAATTTCAAAATTTACTCTAGAAATTTGTTTCAAAATTTTATATGGACCAGAATAAGGGGGAGTAAGTTTAGGAGTATTTGGGTAACGAAACTCTTCTTACATTACTATATCACCTACCTTAAATTTAGATTCCTCAAAACGAGTGTCATATCTCTCTTTATTTACTTCATGATTTTTTATAGTTCTCTGTTTAGCAATCTTCCTCGCTTCTTCATTTGGTGGGTACATGTCTTGATCATCAAGTAAATTTTTGTAGGGTGGTTTTCCATGCATTAAATAAGAAGGGGGAAATTTTGTTACGGTATGGGGTAGCATTTGTAAGAGACCAAATCTTTTTTGTCTAGACTTCTTATTTAATTGACATACTTCACAATGTTTCACATAGTTACTCACATCTTTAGTTATTCCAATCCAATAATATTGAGGGGATATCAGATTTAACATTGCCGAAACACCTAAATGTCCATAATTAACATGGGCTTTTTCTAATAATTTTAATCGTAAAGAGAAGGGCACAACAATTTTTATTAAACCTTGTTTTCTAATTGTCCATACATTATTAACTTTTTTAAACTTATTACCGTTTACATTATCTAAATTTTTATGATGCTCGATTTCTTGCAATGTCAACAATGGGTCACGTTCACGTAAAGTTACATGGTGAGAAATTGGGTTTCTAGTTAACATATCGGCTTCATAATTTGTAGAACCTTTTTTATACTTAATGTCAAAATCGTATATGGAAAGTTTAAGTGACCATCGGAATAATCGTCCAGTTGGGTGTTTAATACTTTTTAACCAGACAAGTGCAGCATGATCCGTATGAACGGTAAAATGAGTCCCATGTAAATAACAATAATATTTATCAACAGCATCAATAATTGACAAGCATTCCAGCTCGGTAATGGCATAATTTTGTTCATAGGTTCTAAGTTTTCGAGAATGATAGGCTATGGGATGCAAACTTCCATCAGGGTGTTGTTGTTTTAAGATTGCGCTTACCGCTTGTCCAGACGCATCCACGAAAATATGACATGGGTAATTCGGATTGTAAGTATATAAAACAGGTTTAGAAATTAGAGCGTCTTTTAAATCCTGAAAAGCTTTCTGGCAATCATCTGTCCATTCAAATTTAGTGTCTTTATCATAGTTGGGAATGAATTTATTATAAACATTTACGCTACCTAAAAATCTTTGTAAGTCTTTAACATTCCTGGGAGGTTGAAGTTTCTTAATAATTTCTATATTAGCGTTACTCGGGTGATAACATCCCTTTTCCACTTCATATCCCAAAAATTTTATTTTTGTTTGGGCAAATTGGCATTTTGAAAATTTCAATTTTATGTTTTCTTTTTCACAAATCGAGAAAATAGTTTTTAAATGCTCTAAGTGTTCTTCGAAAGAGTCTGAAAATATAATTATATCGTCAAAATAGTTGAGCGCAAATTTAATTTGGTATTTATTTAAAATTTGTCTGAGTGTTCTTTGGAATATGGCAGGAGCGTTTTTCCAGCCAAAAGGTAATCTTTTCCATTCATATAAGCCAAAGTTTGAGGTGAAAGCTAATTTTTCTGTATATTTTTCATTTAGCTTAATATGCCAGTAGCCACTCGCGAGATCAAGGGTGGAGAAAATCTTAGCATTGGTTAGTTGATCTAAAACTGCGTCGATTCGGGGAATTGGTTCCGAGTCCGTTTTTGCAATACTATTTAGTTTTCGGTAATCGATACACATTCTGGATTTTGAATTTTCATCTTTCTTGTAAGCCAACGTAATTGGGGAAGCATAGGGTGAATGAGATGTTTTTATTAAACCTGCAGCTAAAAGCTCGTCTATTTGCTTCTTAATTTCGGCATTATCTTTTGGGGACGCCCTGTATGGACGAAGGGAAATTGGTAGTTCAGAATTCAAAATTATTCTTTGTGGTTCAAGACGTATACATCCAACATCATATTTATCTTTCGCGAAAATATTATTATACTCATTCAATATTTTGTTCAATTGAACACTTTCATCATCAGCAACATTATTTTCATTTTCAATTTTATAAAAACGAGTATCACAATTTCTATTATATTTAGTATCAAGAATTATAGTATTATGAGAACAAGTATGTGGCACATTAGGATTATCATATGTTAAAAATATATAGCGATTATTAGTAACATTTTCTAAAAACAAAGTAGATGAAATATTATTTTTTTCCTTGATAAACACAAAAATTTTTAAAATCCAATTTAATTTTAAATAGATTAATAATTTCCGACGATAAAATTGCATACTTTAAATTTGTTTCAATAACATAAAAATTCACAAATCTATTCCACTTACCGATTCGGCACTTTGTAGAAATTATTTTATCAGTTTTTATTTTACCTGCGAGGGTACTGACCTGTGAATTGTCCAATGGAAGAATTTTCACGTAATATTTAATTTTATCATATACAGTTCGAGAAATAATGTTAATGGTGCTACCTGTATCTATCAGGCCGATAATCAGTTCAGTACCGATTTCTAGGTCTACGGTGAACATCCGTCATTGTCGCTGTTCTGTCATGTTGCTGTAATAATTTTTTGCATGTTGTGGAGGCTGGAACCTAGGACGTTCCTCTTCTCGAAATTTCTGGGGCCATCTATGCCATGGTCGCGGTTGTTGGTGCCGGAATCTAGGTGACTCGTGTTGTGGGAATCTGTCATAGTCATCTCGCCGATCGAACGGTCTGCGAAAACCGGACTGTTGGTTATGCAAGTCTCTATTATGGTGTTCTTTCCTCTTATTTTCGTAGCTGTTGATCATTTTCCTCGCAAGGGAAATCCACTCAGTAGTTGTATCAACGTTACTTATTAAAAATAAATCCCTGTATCTTGTCGGCAATCCGTCTGTGAGACCTTGAATTATAATTTCTTCTTCAAGTTTTAATGCTTTACCGATATTCATTTTCTTTTTAAAATAATCATTTATATTTTGACTTCCAGAAAGGCTCAACCTGCTGAAATCTTCGAAAGAAAACTGTTTTTCTTCTGAGAAATAGTCATTGATATTTATTTTCACTTCATCCCACTTTTGTGATTCTATTAGGTTTTCGATGTAAAATTCCAAAGCCTCGTCCGATAGAAAATCTGGAAATATTTGTAGTTTTTCTTCTTCCGTCAATTCAATAGTCTTTTTCTTGAAGAATTTCAACCAGTTATAAATTTTGACCATTCCATTAGGATTAAATTTCGGGAGATTACATAATTGATTTGGTGAAGATATAGCACTGTTTTCCAATAATTGTTTGTCGTAAACTCCAGAATTATCCACTTGTTTTTCTTCAGGTTGGTCAAAATCACGATGATCAGCCAATTTTTTATTTAAATCTCTCGATGTCATTTTCTGCTCGTTTCGAAAAGCGAAATCAAAACTAGGTCATTTCATTTTCAAGTGTTACGCTGGCGAACTCCTATTGCGCTTCTCTCAAGGTCGGTATTTCACGTGCGCACACATAGTCCTAGGCAATGGATTCGAAGTCAGTTGAGGTTGATTCGCACATGAAGAATCGCTTTCGGCTCTATGTAATATATCCATTACATATCGTTCTTAAAAGGCAACCTGAAAAGGAAAACTAGCTCAAATTTACATGGCTGGAGCTAGACTCAGCCCGAAAGGAATTAAAATTTTGAAGCAGTCGGGTCGAATCATTTTATTTAAGCGACAGAAAAATACGTCCATTCATTTCAGATGCTCGGAGCGAAGTGTAATACCACCTTTCAACCTTACGCGATAGAAGCGAGGTACATGTGCCTGTTGTTTTGAAATGTCAGCGGAATTTGGGGCTGGCGATGCGAACCCACGCCTTTCTCGAGACGTATACACGTGTAGAAATGCAACGTTTGCTGTTTTATGGGAAGTTCTGTTGCTATGGGTTTTTAAAGCGCTAAAGTAATGTTACTGGGGATAGGATTTAGGAAAGGGAATTTAAATGATAGAATGGAGGGCCTAATATTTAATTTATTACATATATATATATATATATATTATATACCCAACAAACACAAGACTGACGGCAACTTGACGGGCCGGTTCTGGAGGCGCCGGTAGAACGATAGGCTCGGGGAAAATGATCCGTACCGTTGCCGGGTGATTTACGAATCTCCGACGCGGAATCCCGTAGTGTGTACCCGTTTGAGGGCCGGTGATGGTTGGATAGGAATCGACCCGAAACCGCTCTCCCTGTAACGTCCCGGAATCGATAGTCCGATTCGTAACCACCAGTAACAGAAATCTGCATCAGAATTATGGATTTGAAAGGGAAGGCGAAGATTAGATTAAACAGACTTTTCATAAATATTTATTTCACTTTTGTGAAACTTCTTTTGCGCGAAAAATTCACATAATTTTCCTTGTATGAAAAGATTGTATTATATCAGAAGTATACGGCTGACATAATATAATCTTTCGGTTATACTATGTGATATATGCATAATATATATCATCTATATATTTAATTTGCTAAGCCGACTTTTTGGGCAGTCCGTGAGAGAAAATTACTGCATCAATTTACTTCATTTTGGTCTTAAACGAAAGATTGTAATCTGTAGATTTATTAAATTTGGCTTTTGTGACAGCAATTTCCATTAATTAGCGATAATTTACAATTTACAATTGATTTTTACCCATGTTCAGTGGCATGTTTAAATCTGTCTTTAGAAACTCACTGTTTCCGCGCACGCTCAGTGACATGTTTTAATGGTAAACACGTTTATTCCGAGAAGTCTCTCTAGATCTATCTCTGCCTTATTTATTTTTATGATAATTATATTTGTGAAATACAACAGTAAACCTCATGGAAATTGTTTATTTCATGCTGTTTAATTAGCGATAATTTACAATTTAAAAAAATTGCTTTCTGCACATGCTCAGTGACATTTTTAAATCTGTCTTTAGATACTCACTAAGCGCGAAGCCGCTTAATCATAATTTGTTTCTGCGCATTATTATGATTTTCAACATTTGACAATGATGTGTTGAATATAATTTGTGTATTAGTACATTCATTTACTATCTAGCCGTCGTGTTTTGACAGACATCAACTATTGTTAGATTATATTAATTTATTTTTGGCTTTTATATAGAAATGAAATAAACATCCACTTACAAATGGATAATTTTTTCGATCAAGAGTTTATGCACAAGAGAGTAAAGAGTAGTACCTGCCTAAATTTGTTTTTCATTTTGATTAAGACGGACTTTTCGGCAGACTCTCTTGGATGCCAAAGCGGGTATCTATCTGGCGCTTCATTTCATACTCAGGTTCTCTGCGATTTACTTGGCAACCCTACCACCAGTTGCATTGGGCCAATATCAATTTCGTTAGGCGCTACATTTCGTTTTTTGGTAGACCGCTGGGTTACACTTATTTGGACTTCAAATTTTTCGGTGATGGTGTTGATAATTATTTCATGATTTAAATATTTCGTGACGCAGGAATTGGAGCCATTTTTTTTATAGAAACATGACCATTTTAGCTTATTTTCGGCACTTTTTTTTTCGCGGGGGGGGGGGTAAGTATATTGATTTTGTAATGAATAACATGACCGTTTTTATTTATCAGAAGATAGATATATTCATAGCATAAAGTAAAATACTTCGAGTGACAGTTCTCTTTTAAATGAAATTGCGTCCGAATGCATTTCAATAAATGTTTAACAGATTAAACACTAAAAACATATCATACATTTTTAAACCTCTATACAGTCATAATATTGTTATTAAAATATTGAGGTACATTGAATTTTATTCGTCATTTTTACAGTATTTATTCGCATACTTTATAGCTAGTGATGTATAGAACAATAAAGAATGAATCTAGGAAATGAAATAAAAATAATTGATGACTGAAAATAAATTTCATATAGCAGACCAACGTATATGTAAATGTAGGTACAAATACTTTATAAGTTTTAACACCCATTGATATGAACTGTATTCATATTTTTCGAATATGCTTCATAAAAACAAACTCCATCTCATCAGAGATAAAATTAGAAAGTGTGTGTTTGTATGTATGTAAATGTTGACAGTAATTTAGTAGCTTTTAATGTGCTAGTAAATACAGGGCAGTTTCTAGGGTAGCTGCCATACGTGTGCGAGAAAATTCCCCCCCCCCCCCTCATACCGTATGGATTAATTGAAATTTCTCTGAAATATTTTTACCTTAAATGAAACAACAAATTACAGAAAATATTATAAATTCAGTTTATTTTTTAATTTTATAACCTAACATAATAATTATTAATGTATTGATATAACAACTAAATGAATACGTTATATTAAATACATACAACACATATCTATTAATACATATACTTAATAAGTCAGTCAAAAAGATAATCTTTGCTTTCCTTGCTTTTTTTAATGCAAATTTTGTTATAATATCTGATCATCTATATCTTCCGAAATGTCCTTTTCGATGCTAATAATAGATAAGTCTGAAAGCCTTTCTTGTCCCATTGTAGACCTCAAATAATTTTTTATTATTTTAAGTTTTGAAAAGCTTCTTTCCCCGCTAGCCACAGTCACAGGCAATGTTAATAAAATTCGTATGGTAATCACTAAATTTGGACACAGATAGATGAGGTTGTTTGTAAATAGGTATTGAATCACATTTAACGCGTTCATTTCAAGGGAAATATAGAGGGCAATGTTGTCAGTTTCATCGCATAAATCTTCAGCTATAATATATTTTTCATTTTTAAATGGATCATGTAACATACTTTCCACATATTTACATTTTGTAGACCTATTTGATTTATCTGTTTCAAGGAAATCTGATATTGAAATAAATCCCCAAAAAATGCTCCCTAATTTCCATTTGCTTTGATTTATTACTTAATAGAACAAATCTTACTACGACAGTAAGTCGGTCTTGGTTGCTTAGATCAGGGGTGGAATCTAAAATAGTAGAATAATATTTACAAAATTTTAAGAGTGATATTATTTCATGTCTTATTTTTTGTTCCAAAAGGGAAATAGTTCATTTTGAATATGAACACCTACAGTGGCTCCAAAATGTGTTCGTACACTTACGATTTTCAATGAAATAAGGATCTATCCATTAATTAAAATGAATATTACAGAATGGGCATTTAATAATAAGATTTATAATCTATTCTTAACAAAACTATATGAAATATTTTGAAAACATAGTAAAACTTTATTTTTAAAACACCAATAATCAAAAAGTAACAAAAACTATCTCACAAAAGTCATCGTACACTGAAATATTTTCGGATAAATTCATAACTAAAATTATCGCCTGGCGCTTTATTTTTATTTTTGAATTGTGGTGGCATTTAAAATATCATTTAGCTTTACTTTTTGCTTGCCTATTCCGTAATATTCTATTTATTATTTAAAAATGGCTTGCAAAGAAACAACAAACAGCATTGATCGAAAATTGATTATTTTTCATCATAGTTGTGGTAAATCAGTTCGGAATGTTGCTAAATTACTTAATTTATCCCATTATACTGTGCAGTATGTGATAAAACGCTTTAAAGAAGAAAATCGGATCAAAATCAAGATAAGAAAAGGTCGTCCGGCAAAGTTAACAAAACGTGATCAGAGATTTCTAATTAGAAAATTTGTGAAAAATCTACGTTTGAGTGCTGTAAAACTTTCTGCAGAATTTAATGAAACATTTTCTACTTCAATTTCACCTGAAACTGTTCGACGAGTTCTCAGAGCTGCTGGATTATATGGGCGTTCTGCCCGTAGAATTTTTTTTGTGAGTGAGAAAAACAGAAAGCTCGGGCTTTCCTTCGCACTATCAATGATTAATAAGCCCCAAACCTATTGGAATAATGTCTTATTTGCCGATGAAAGCAAGTTTATCATTTTTGGTTCCGATGGGCGTATAATTGTATGGAGAAGAAAAAATGAGGAACTTAATCCTAAGAACTTAGTAGAAACAGTTAAGCATGGCGGTGGAGGTGTCCTTGTGTGGGAGTGCATGTCAACATCAGGACTAAGTAATTTGGTATTTATTGATGGCATAATGAATCGTTCTGTTTATATAAATATTTTAAAAGACAATTTAAAATTATCAGCCTAAAATTCGGGTATTTGAAATTTTTAATTTTTTTTAATCAAGATAACGATTCTAAGCCCACGGCTCTCAACGTTCGCCTCTGGTGTCTCTATAATTGTCCACAAGTTTTGAAAACACCACCTCAATCGCCAGATTTAAACTCAATAGAACATTTTTGGAGAGAACTGGAGGTTCGAGTACGAAAACACGACATTTTTAAAAGAAAAAGCCAACTAAAAACAATTATGATGGAAGAATGGATGAACATTGATGCAGAAATTACAAAAGAACTAGTGCAATCTATTCCCAGACGTTTAAAAGCTGTTGTTGATGCTAAAGGATATCCTACTAAATATTAATTTAACGAAAAATTAGAATATTTTCTTATAAGTAGAGATTTTTTTACAAGTGTTCGATGACTGTTGTGGGATAAAGTTTTTGTTACTTTTTGATTACTGGTTTCTTAAAAATAAAGTTTTACTATGTTTTTAAAATATTTCATGTAGTTTTGTTAAGAATAGATTATACATCTTATTGTTAAATACGCATTCTGAAATATTCATTTTAATTAATGGATAGACCCCTATTTCATTGAAAATCGTAAGTGTACGAACACTTTTGGGAGCCACTGTAAATAATGAGGCATATTTGATGGATTTCTGCTGATTCTAGTGAGGTGCTCTGATATTTTAATGAAAAAATATCATCAAGTTTCCTTACCTGTGAAATATTTTTATTGGTCAGCAATCACAAAATCCAGCACAAAAATTAGAGACAAAAAGCTTTGTTTTTCAGTTGTTGAGGTGGACACGTTCAAAATTAATATAGTGCAAATTATCCCGGGCCGTGATTTATAGGCTCAGGGCATAAAATAGTATTTTCCTGCAACCTGACAAAAACCGCCCTAACCGACGCTATTTGATGGGTTAAAACGTGTTAAAACAAAAACGAAAAATGTATTTCCCAACTGGTTGCTACGTGGAGTAGCGTTTTTAAAACCAATGTAGTTTTGTTTATTTCCAGTTATTCTTGTAAAATTCATTTTTAACTCTAAGTAGTTATCTAGCATAATGATAATATTTTTATATTCATTATTTTACTAATAAATTAGTTTTAATTTTTTTGAACCGCGCATCCGCCCCCCCCCCTCTCGGCCAGCTGTGTGCTGCGCCTCGCTTGGGGTCGTAAGATTCCTTTTTGTCGGTGTCCACCCCGTTTCGCCGACACAAAATTTCCTTCCCCCCTTTTTTTCCCGTTCAAGCTTCCCTTTTGAGATATTTAGGGATTTCAAGTCGAAGAGGGTTGGTGGGTTCGACATTGCAGGAAATAGCTCTGGGAACTAGATTGCAGGCACAAGTGCACAAACACATGGTGAACTTGAATTTTTTGATTTTGCGTCGAATTCTTTGGTTTGCGTCTAATTTCTTGGGTTTTGCGTCGAACTTCATTGATTTTGAGATAAAATGAGCGACATTTCTTTCATTAAATCAAAACGTGGCGGAAATTTAGTGCAGTACCAAAATTTCCTTTTCCGCATAGAAAGAAAAAGAGAAAATTTGAGCTACTGGAAGTGCTCCTCGGATTCAAAATGTAAAGCTCGTATAGTTTTACAGAAAGATATTTTTAAGAGTTCCTCCGGATTTCATGCACACGGTGGCTATTAAAGAAATCCAACAAAAAACTTTATCTTCAAAACTGAAAGAAAGAGCCGTCACAGAAATGACAGTTCCAGTTCCAAGAATATATAAGTAACTATATACTTATACGTAAGCCAAAGCATATTTAGTCTATATTACGAACTAAGGAATATTCGACTTCGTCAAAAATTGACTCAAGGAGCATTTCAAAGACTTGCAAATCTGGAAATGACTCATTTTGATAAAAAGCCCTTTAAAAGATATTTTTTCCCCTACCTTTAATATTTACTTTTCTAATACCACCAAGTTTTCATTTTACTTTTCATTATATATTTTAAATGCATTTTATTCCAATATTTACATATTTTTAAAATATTAATACACCCCAAAAAAATTCCAATTTTTGTTCGATTTTTGGTAATTTGAAAGTCCACCATCCCCTTAAGACATCTAGATTTCTTCTTTATGAGTATGCAGAGCAGTGGTGTAGCTACATATTCAGCGCCCTGGAGCAAATATAATCAGTGCGCCCCCTTGTTTCTCGGAAGAGTTCTGGCGAAATTTGTTTTCTATCTGATCCTCTTATTTAGATTTAAAATCTTACTTAATAACACTTAAATTGAAATTAAAGACATTTCAACATTAAGATATTCAATTTAATAAATATTACTATAATAATAAAACAAATTATTATTCTTTAAGTACGGAGTACCTACTAATATTTACTACATATTTTATAAACTGTATTGTCAAAATGCACTTATACATGTTTAGTTTCCACATAAAAACTTGTCGTTTTCTCACTTTTTCGTTTGCAAATCGATCAATCAATTTCTCCAGATAAAGTTGGAAAGTTATTGTTTTTCAATTTATATAGTGGTCAATGAGTTAAGACAGGTGTTGTGACATGATGCTTCTAAAATGTTTTGATTAATTTAAGCTTTGAAAAACTTCTTTCTGCTGTCGTCATCGTCACCGGTAAAGTGAAAATATCAGGCAAGCTGTAATTATGTCAAAGAAGCTACTTGAGTCTGGGGTGTGAATTAAAAGTAGTTCAGCAATTTCGCGTATTAAAGTAATTTGTTTTAATTGAATATAAAAGCACATTTTAAATCGAAGCAATTGAGGTCCAAAATTAGGTGAAATATTGGAAAGATATGCCGATTGTAACAATTCTGATCCTTCCAGAATACTTTTATCAAGTGACGCGGTGAGATATGCAAGTGATAAACATTTAAAAAGTGTACATAACTGTCAAATGGATTCAAATCTAATAGTAAATTGATTAATTATTAAATCCATTACTTTATAAAACACCTCGACTTTGAAATATGGTTCACTGTCTTCAATGAGTTCATCTACTTGTAATTAAGCAAAGAATCTTTTCACAAGACTTATCTTTTTTTGGGAAAACAAGGTTTAATATTCCATACAGCTGATAACTCAAGGGTATCGTTTTTTAACAAACTCCCAATTATTCCATAAGTTCTGGAATTGGGTTAGGAGTGACGAAAGCATCTCAGCGGATTTCTCTATATCTTCATGAGTACCTTGCAGCATTTTCGAGACTGTATTAATAGGTTCGAGTATTTTACTTTGCACAATTATCAAAATAATTGTTCTAAAAATTTTTCTTTGTCAGACGAGTCTATTTCTATATCAATGTGTTGTGGAAGAATTTCACTTTCTGTTTGAATTGTTTCAGGCGCAGAAATATTCCTAATGTCTGTATCTGTTTTGTCTGGAGAATTATTGCCTTGAGCTTGCGATTTGTTTCCACTAAAATTCAACGAGTGTATTATTTGAATCGACCGTTTTAAAAAATGTTCATATTTTAGCAACTTTCATTAAAACTTCCTTTTCGGCTTCTTACATTTCTATTCTTCGTTTTCTAAACTGAGCCCCACTTAGTTTTTTTTGACATCTCTAAGTACCTACAATACATATATAAATATATGGTATTTATTAACAGAATTTGATTAACAGAATATATATAAATATATCTGTTAATTGTTGATAATTTTTTTATTACTTTTAAAATTTTAAAAACGATTTTATTTTCTTACGTTATAAAAGTAAATATTATTTTGTTTGTTGCAACCTTAATTAACATAATAATTTATAAACAAACCATTTACTTTTAAAATTTTACGTTGATGAATCCAAAAGCACACTGTATATAAGAAATTTAGTAAAATAGCCATAAATTTTACAAAGTCAATTAAACGGAACAATAAATTACAATCTCCAGTGCACTCAATATGTTTTAAAAATTATATAATACATTCATTACAGAATCAACCTCAAATCCTTACACTGCACAAAATAAAGGGAATATGAAACTCTAAATACTACGCTTGCTTTAAAAAAATCCCGAATATTTGCCTCGATTCTGCGCCAATGTTAACTTGCGCTCGTGGGATTTCCCGGATGCATGTAAGTTTTTTGCTGTAAAACGCAACTTACGATACGCATAGTAAATGCCTATAGTAGTGATTTCAAACATTCTTAGCAATCATCATGCATTTTTATAGGTCTATAAAATGTTAAATTTATAATGAATATTTTCTGAAATCAAAGTTATGATTTCAGTCAAGTGCATACTAATATATTTAAAAGCTTTGTTTTATTTATCTAAAAAATATTTCATTTATTTTTTGTATATTTCATAGAAAATCTGACAAATCGAATTTTTTATACAAAAGTTTTCACAAATTTTTATTTCACCCTTTCTAATTTTGCACCCCCATGATTCGTGAGCCTGGAGCAGTTCGCTCCAGGCGAGTAGTGTAGTTTGTAAATAAACATTTGTCAACGAGAAGGAGGAAAGCATTTTCGTGTTGGCGAAACGGGGGTGATGATTTTCCTCTTTTTGGGGATTTTTTCAACGAGAGGGGGAAGGAAATTTCAGTGTCGGCGAAACGGGGGGTGAACCTTTGTGTCGTCCCTCCGTGGACGCTCCTTGCACGTGCAAGGACCATTTTCTGAGAATGAGTGGGGGTACTTCTAAAAATAGACAGGAATGCTCTTTGCGCAGTCGCAGGACGTATAAAAATTGGCGATTTTGTTTTGGCGAAACATTTGGCGCACGCTATTTATGCCAATTATTTTCTTACACAGTTAATGTCTTCAGTTCTGTACATGATGCTCGACTGTGTGGGATGTGGGATTTTTTTTATTTCCAACATTTTTTTAATATACCGTCATTGGACAATGACCGAAAGGTATGTTTATATTTTGTACTTGTTATTTTAAGTAAACTTCGTAAATTTTCTCAAGATAAGAAAATTATAATATTTTCCATAGAGGAAATTTATTTCATTCTTCTCAAAGTTAAAAGTGAGGTGTAATATACATTTGAAAATCACGAATTACCCGATTATATAATCTTAATTTATATAATTTATTTGAAAATGATTTAAAATTAAAATTGAATGTAGTTCAATGTTTTATAAATTTTGTTCAGTCCTTTTTTCAGTCTTATCGTATTCAGCAATATAAGACTGTAGGATGACAGAATATTATTATTTTTATCACCAAAGAATAAACTTATCAAGACGTATTTGAAGATGTCTCAAAACAAAATATTTCTTGAACAGCTAAGCTTTAACAATGAACCATTGTTTGATATGCAAAACTATGAAATGTTTTCACTTGTCAACTACTAAAATAGTACTGAACAAAATTTATAAAACATTGAACTACATTCAATTTTAATTTTAAATCATTTTCAAATAAATTATAACAATTAAAGTTATATAATCAGGTAATTCCTGGTTTTCAAATATATAATACACCTCACTTTTAACTTTGAGAAGAATGAAATAAATTTCCTCTATGGAAAATATTATAATTTTCTTATCTCGAAAACATTTACGAACTTTACTTAAAATAACATGTACAAAATATAATTTTAAGGGATTATTCTGAACAAAAATTTTAGGTTTTAGCAGAGATTAATATTTTCTATTACCTGAAAATACACGAGAAAAAGAGAAAAGTTAAAAATAGTAATACTAGTTATACATGGAGAGCCAGAAAAAATAGAAATAAAGTGTAAGGGTAGATATCAGATGTTATATATATCAAGTATTATATATATAACATCTGATATCTACAGATATATATCAGATATACATCATCTGATGTATATCAAATGTTATCATAAACACTGTTAAGTACTGTTATCATAAACAATCTCATTAATAAAAATAAAAAGCATGTGAAAGGAAGGGGTCTAAGAAAAACTTAGAAAATCTGTCGGAATTCCAATTATGGCCCAGCACTGGAAAGTAACCCTGATCGACGGCGCTTTGATGGTTTCGAGATGGGTATTTGACGGCCTGTCGACACGAATTATTGCTCCCGTAACCGGCCCGTCAGCCTCCGGCAATGGTGCGGCTGTATGTCCACATCGACGGGAAATTTGCGGTTCAATCACGGTACTCAGTCGGATGCACGATAGCTTCATTGTTACCGGAAGCGGCCCAGTACTCGACGGGGAAGTCGCGGGCGAGAGGACAAGCCCGTGACGGATCCGATACTGACCTTATGCGCCGGCCCGGCAATGGAGAAATCGGCTGGCCGGAATCATCCGGCCCCGGCCCGATGCCTCTGTGTTTGTTGGGTATATATGTATATATATATATTTATATATATATATATATATATATATATGTGTGTGTGTGTGTGTGTGTTTGTATTTAACTCAAAATTTCAAAATTGATATCTTTACTATTGTGTTAATGTATACATAATTAACAAAATAGTAAAGAAATCAACTTAACTGCCTATAATTTTATAAGGTGAAAGTAAACATTTGAATTGCCTTGTTTATTTAGGCCTAATATAAGATTTGGTGCCATATATTGTCTAATTAAGGCTATAAAGCCTTGTTTTGCGTTTCGATGCTTCTCTATACTTTCTTTATGCTTTGCCTTTCTATAGCCCGGTAAAGTTCGAAGAATTGTCTCTATTCACAGTAAAAATTCATTCGAATACATTTGCATCTCGCTAGAGAATTATGTTTCCATTTATGGTGACAAAATTTATTAAATGATCAAAATATTGGGAATGTAACTTCTTTTTTTTCAGAATGCTATAATCACCCGAAATTTTTCGTCAAGTTCTTTTAAACGATTACGTTATTTTCAAAATAGAATGTTTCTTACTTATACCTGTAATTTTGCGATCTTCCACCACTACCGAGAGTTCAATTTTCCATCTCGTTTGGAAATATGTTATACTTACTGCCCCTTTTTACCATATTTTTATTAACTCGCTTTCTTGTTTGTTTGTTTGTGTGTGTGTTTTTTCCTGGTACAAATCTTGCAATCGATTTTTAACTAACTTCCCGACTAGCTAGACATTTGAAACTTTTGGAATAGCTCAGAACACGATGACAGTGCATTATTTTAATACTTTTAGCCATCTTTAATCAGAATTGAAATCATTTTCAGTTAATTTTGTTTTGAAGAATGGTGCAGCCATCTATCGGCCGGAACGGGAACGAAAAGTTAAACGCAAGTTAACTTCCAATTCTCGAGCTAAACGATTGATTACGCATTTGATCATTTTATTTCAAGTTGATGGGATAATTCACCAAAAAAAAATTATAAAGTATTTATTAATACATATAATTGTCAAGTTTGTATGATTCAACAGAAAATCTAAAAACATGGTATAAAAAAGTACTTATGGAAATTTAGTCATTCATAGTAAAAATAATAGCAGCAGAGTAGTAGCAAAACATTTAATAGGACTAAGAAACATTTTCACAGAACTTAACATAGAAGCATGTTACAGAGAGCAACATTATTATCTTTCTACCACCGCTCACAGAGCGTTACCGTACAGGAGAAAAATATGATGACGTCGTAATTAACGTGTGCGCACGCCGTAAGGAGCATAAGGAGAGAAAATGTACGCTGATTTTCAACAATTCCCCCTCACAACGTGCATTTTCTATGAGAATACAATTTATGCATATTTCACTCAGTAAAGAAAACTTATGAAATACATGCAGACTTACATTACAAAACTTATTATACTTGTGAATTCAAAACTTCTATAATAATGTAAACAGATTAAACATTACAATCTAAATGCAAATAGATAACACTTAAATGCAATAAAAACACATCATTACATACACTAATTATTATACTGAAAAGGATACTGGATGATATTAAAGATTTAAAACACTTATTCCAATTAAGTTACAACACATTTTATGCTTGTCTGCGTTTAATGCCTTCGTTAAAATATCAGCAGGCATGTTTTCAGATGCTATATATTTAACATCAATCTCTCCATCATTCAGGACATCTCGCACGAAATTATGGCGTATATCAATGTGTTTGGTGCGTGAGTAATATACAGGGTTTAGAGCAGACTGATTGTCACACATGATGTCAATAGGAGGTGTTACTGTTCCGGTTGAAAGTTCATCTAAGAATCGTCTTAAGTGTAGAGTTTCCTTGGCAGCCTCTGTTAAAGCCATGTATTCGGCCTCGGTTGTCGATAACGCTACAGTTCTTTGCTTTCTTGACTCCCAAGATATAGCACCACCGGCGTACTTAAAAATATAACCAGTAAAGGACTTTCTGTCATTAACGTCTGATGCCCAGTCAGCATCAACATATCCAGTTAAAGGTTCTGGATTACGATGAAAATACAGTCCTTGTAATTTGGTACCTTTTAGGTATCTTAAAATTCTTTTGGCTGCTAACCAGTGAGGTTTTTCTGGATTGTTGTTGAACTGGCTTAAAAAGTTCACAGCGTGTGTGATGTCTGGTCTAGTTGCTACTGATAAATACATTAATGATCCTATTAGTTAGCGATAGGGTATGTCTTTCATTTCGGATTTTTCTTCCTCAGTTTCAGGACACATATCTTTAATGAGTTTTACATTATTTTCTAAAGGTGTAGACACTGCTTTTGAATCTTGCATATTAAATTTGCACAGAATATCTTCAATATACTTTTTCTGAGTAACCACGATTTTATCCCTGTTTTGCATAAATTCTATGCCTAAACAATAATGCAGATGACCCATATCTTTCATTTTAAATGAGTTGGATAATTCATCCCTAATGTATTTATAATCGTGTTCATTTTTAGTAAGAATTATTAAATCATCTACATACACGATAATAATTGCTTCCATTGATGATTTTGAAATGTAAACACATTTATCAAAATTTAAAGAATCAAATTTCATTTGTTTTAATTTTTCATCCAATTTCTTAAACCATTGCCGACCAGATTGTTTTAAACCGTAAAGGGATCTTTTTAACAAACAGACTTTATCAGTATTAGATTCATCCTCAAAACCTTCTGGCAGTTCCATATAGATTTCTTCATTGAAATCACCAATTACATATGTCATTATAAAATCTAAATGATATGCTGTGAAATCATTTTGAATTGCATACGCGATTACAGTTCTAATTGAGCTTAATCTGGCAACAGGAGAAAAGTTTTCTTCATAATCAATTCCCGGTTTCTGTGAAAAGCCTTTGGCTACTAGCCTAGCTTTAAAATTTTCGATAGTTCCATCTTGTTTATATTTTGTTTTTAACACCCATTTGCAACCAATGATTTTTTTATGTTTTGGTTTTTCTACTAATTCCCATGCGTTTTAATTTAGTAGTGAATTATATTCACTCTTCATAGCTTCTAACCATTCCTCTTTAAATGGACCCGAGATCGCTTCACTAACTGATGGGCTGTTATCCGTAGACGAAACATGTAAAATTGTTTGGGCTTTTTCTCCTTCTTTCCCATGATATTGTTTACGAGGCCACCCTCGTTGACCATCTCTTAATATTTTGGGTCGACCTGGCGCCCTGCCAGCTGTAGGTGGGTCGGAAATTTGTGTTCCCCCTCATCAGAAAATATTTCTTGCACAGGCGAGGGTGCATCATGGGTAATTTTCTCTTTTTCATTTTAATTTGAATTGGGAGACTCTTTAAATGGAAAATTTGCTCTATTTCTTCGCTTTTTGGAAGATTGCTTTCGAACTCATCGATAAAACGAACATCGCGGCTTATAACAATTTTTCTAAAATTTTTATTCCACAGGCGATAAGCTTTAGATTGATGGCAATATCCTACAAATATATGTTCAGCCGATCTAGGATCAAACTTGCCTTTTGATCTCTTATTCAATACAAAACATTTTTGTCCGAATACTTTAAGATGAGACACGGTTGGCTTGATGCCAAGAAATAATTCAAAAGGAGTTTTGTTTTCAGTTAAACTTCTAGAGGGACATCTGTTTCGAATATAAGCAGCGCAATTTATCGCTTCTGCCCAAACTGTTTGCGGTAAATTGTATTGTAGTAATAAACATCTGGCCATTTCAGCTAAAGTCCTGTTCATTCGTCCTGCTCGAGCATTTTGTTGTAGTGTCATAGGACTTGATTTTTCTCTCCTAATTCCGCATTCTTCAAGATATTTATTAAATTCTAGGTATTCTAGACCCTTAGTATCCCCTAGGTATTCTAGACCATTGTCTGTTCTCAGGGCTTTTATTTTCTTATCCAAACGATTTTCTACGACAGTTTTGAACTTTATAAACGCGTTTTTAACTTCGTCTTTGGTTTTTAACGTCGACTAACGTCGACATAACGCGATTTGTCATCAATAAAAGTCACAAAATACCTAGAAACAGCATGAAATGGTACAGGCATAGGGCCGCATAAATCAGAGTGAATAAGATTTAATAAATCAGCACTTTCTTATTTTGATACTTTGGGAAATGGTCTGACCGATTGTTTGCCTTCTATACAAATCTTACAATCTTTTAAAGATTCATAATCATTAAAATTTAAATTTCGTACCATATTTTCAGATTTCAGTTTCTTTAAGTCATTTTCATTTAAATGTCCTAATTTAAGATGTCATTTTTGAAAGTCACTTAACTTGGCAACAGCAGCTGTTTCGATGAAGAGTTCTATGTAATAAAGATCGTCTCTTCTGATAGCTTTCACTAGAGTAGAACCGTTCGGCTCTAATATTTTAGCATACCGCTCTTTAAAAATTACAGAACGGTTGTTTGCAGTGGCCTTGGAGGTTGATATTAAATTACACTTTAGCTCCGGAACGCACAGTACATTATTTAAAGTAAGATAAGTCTTACCGTTGTCAGTAGGTACGGTAATAAGAATTTTACCGATACCGATGACTTAAGCACTTTTATCCACAGCGAGTTGAATTCTCGCATTTTCTTGAGGATAAAATTCTGTGAATAAATTCTTATCGTTGCACATGTGGGACGTTGAGCCACAATCTAAGCACCAGGATGATGCTCGTTGAAGATTTTCTTTGCAGGCCATTGTAATTTGATTATCATAACTTGTAGCCATCATGGAACTGTTATTTCCTTTATTTGAAGCAGCTTTTCTGTCAGATATTTTCTTTCTGCATTCGGAGGCCTTGTGACCTGGCTTGAGACAATAATTGCACTTAAAATTTCTATAACTTCTTTCAGAAAAGTTATTCCTATTTGGATACGACCGATATTTGTCATTTTTCTTCTGTTCTTGAATATTGCTTTTTGTTTCTCTACTATAGTAAGCATTTTGAGATTCAGGACATCCTTTTCCTTTTCTTGATTCCCATTCTTCTAGGAGTTTAATTTTCAGAGCATCAGGCTTCGGTAACTCATCTCGTGCTTCGATTGCGCATCTAAAATTTTCGTAGTTTTCAGGTATACTGTAAAGAAGCAGAATCGAAAGTAGATCATCAGCGACATCAATGTCCATTTGCTTGAGCTTGTCAACAATTTCGAAGGAAATATTTATATGCTCATTCATAGTTTCGTTTTCTTTCATTTTTCGGAATAACAGAGATTTTAATAATGAAGCCTTCTTCGCCGGTCCTTTTGATTCATAAACTTCTTTCAATCTGTTCCATACTTCATTTGAAGTTGTACAGTGTTTCACATGACACAATTCACTTGGTTGTATGCATAGTATAATGTCAGCACGGGCTTTTTGATCATGTTGAATCCACTGCTTTTCATTTGGGGTGCCAGCTTCTGGTTTCGTTTCTTTTCCAATCACATATTCCCAGTGGTCATTTTTTAACAGAACAGCTTCAATTTGCAGCTTCAAGGAATCAAATTTGTCCTTCCCTAATTTTTCGATCGTACTCAATTGCGACATTTTGTTAGCGGAGATTTTCACAGCCTAGAAATCACAAGTCGAATAGCACAGCGCGGTGCGCTTGGTTAGGCTTAAAAATTCTTCGAATGGTAGTACGTCGAATCAAAATAATCATGCTACTAGTTATAGCGCAGTTAATAGCTTCTGTCTGGGCCCATAACCCATTATGGGAATTTAGTCACTCATAGTAAAATTAATAGCAGCAGAGTAGTAGGAAAACATTTAATAGGACTAAAAACATTTTCACAGAACTTAACATAGAAGCATGTTACAGAGAGCAACATTATTCTCTTTCTACCACCGCTCACAGAGCGTTACCGTACAGGAGAAAAATATGATGACGTCATAATTAACATGTGTGCGCGCGCATGCCGTAAGGAGCATAAGGAGAGAAAATGAACGTTGATTTTCAACAGTACTTTTTATCTTGTAATTATTAATGCTATGTTCAATACCAACTTGTTCTTATCATCTTTTGGTTACTTTGATGAGAGAATTCATCTCTGGGTATCTTCAAAGCATTAGCTTTATTATATGAGTGTCCTGTTGTAACACATACCACTGATACAGAAGGTTTCTCGGAATCTGAAAATGAATATTCAGACTTGTATATGTTACTGTTTTAATAACTGAAGAAGAAAGCCCATTGTCTGTCAAACACCTTTCCATTTACCATACTTTTTACAGTATTTGAATTTACTGAATTTTTTCTGATCAGCAGCTGTAGTTTATTTCATAAGTAACATTGTTCTAGACATTTAAAAATGAATTCTTAAATTTTGTTCCAAAGTACCTGAGAAACTGTTTAAATGCTTTTTCTAACAGGGAAACCTATATTTACATCGAAAAAAGGGCTTGTTACTAACATGCAAAGAAATAGAAATCATGAAGTAAGAAAGCCTGCTATATTATAAACAGGAAAAGAGGAACTTGTATTTGTGTCGACATGGACATAAGAGTTTCAGAAGAGTTTAATCGAACTTTTTTTAGGAATGTCTCTTTTAAACTAGGTCCTTTACGCATACGATCAAAAACGCTCTGCAAATTTTATTTGCACTCTTAATTTCGTCTATCTTTATTTCTTTAAAACTTTTTTACATGTTTATCTATAAATTTTCAAACTCATCTCCTTTTTTTTAGGTTTCAAAAAATTCTTGTCTATTTCTTTTTTTTTTTTGTCCTGAACAGAATATTTAATGATTCACGTTAAAATTTTCACAGATCTTTTTACTTCACCACAGCATTTTATTGCATATCCCTGTAACGTATCGTCGATATTAACCACTATTAATTAAGAACTTGTAAGTATTAATAGCCAACCAATTTGTGAATATTTTTAAACAAAACGACCCTATGATCGTAAATGTTAAATATACCATCAAAACAAAATCATTTTAATCGTATGAACGCTGAATCTAGCGTTTTAAGGCATGTATATACCTCATTGTTATGATAAATAATGAAGGGGGGAGATCAC
Source organism: Dolomedes plantarius (assembly GCA_907164885.2). Classification (NCBI taxonomy): domain Eukaryota; kingdom Metazoa; phylum Arthropoda; class Arachnida; order Araneae; family Dolomedidae; genus Dolomedes; species Dolomedes plantarius. Next base: position 163,113,439 of record OU015491.1, on the reverse strand, counting down.
CTTTGCACGTGCAAAAATACACTGATTTTATTACCAAGCTTAATGTGCTGTCAAACAGTTAATTTGTAATTAATTTAAACCAATTTTTAGGGTGAATTGTACAAAGCTTTATCTATTGGGAAACAAAAGCAGAATTGTTGGGAGATTACTAGAAATTATTTTATATTAAAAAGATTAATGTTTTAGGAATACTGAATCTTAGGTCAATGCATATTTTTTTAAAAACTGTAAGAGATATATATTGAATAATTTGTTTATATTCTATCCATAGGCTTTAATCTACACCTACAATAATTACCATATTTCACATAAAAAAAATTTTTCAGGGAAACGTATCGTAATGAACAAAAAATATCATTTCTTTTTTAAATTTCTGTAAAAAAATTAGTAATATTTACTCGCTGAACTTTAGATAGAAATTGTATAAACATACAAGATAAACATGTGTACAAAATTTTAGCAATTTGTGACAGTTAGTTTTGAAGAAATAGTGCGCGTAAGTTTGAAAATAACAGTTTTTAGAAAAAGACTTTTAAAGTTTAAAGTTTTTTATAAATTACTTTACTATTAGCTTTATACATTTGGCCATAAAATCGGTTCATATTGTAGTATCGACTTCATTTTTTTTCAAAAGATTCCATATATACCATTCTTCAAATTAAATAATAATAAAAAATTCAGTTTTTAAAGGTTTTAAGGTGATCTCCCCCCTTTAATATCCACCAAAAATATCCTGTTTTACCTCATTAATGTAGCATTAATTTTCTTCTTTGTTACTATTATAGATATTTCAAGAGCAGAAAAAAAGCAAAATCCATTTAAAGGGGTCTTCTTGTACTGAAAATAGTTTATTCAGCTTGTAATGAAAGTGTAAAACGAATATTAAAAACTGGCTAAATAAGTTTTCAACTTCACAAATAACGATTAATACCAATAAAGATTTCCACCATTATTTTTGTTTCTCTTATCGGTATTTTAGATGCTATAGTCTGAGGATATCAAAACCATGTTGTTCCATTTAACTATTAATAATGAATGTGTAAGAAATCTTGATGAAATGCGCTTTATTTGTACATTTTAAATAGCATTACGAGTATAATATGAACAGAAAGGGTTTGTGACAATAATCAGTTTTAATATTTTATCGCATCAACATTTTACTAAGATTAATTGTCACTAACTTTTAGGTAACAAGTGTTCGTTTATATAAAAAATATTAATTCCTGACTATCACGGATATATAGCGTGTATTCATCATATTCTCCCCATTCTAGACTTTAAATCATATTTTATGTTTAATGCGTGGTTTATGACGCATTAACAAGGATATGTTATTAGCGTTCTCAACAATATTAAAACATAAATTTATTGTGGAGGGAGAATCTTTTTCTATGGAAAGTAAATGAGTGAATTTCTGCTGAAAAATGCTTCATCAGATGCATCCAAGCCTTAGATTAAAAATTTAAACAACGCTTATTATTATTATCTTATAATTTGAAGCATAACTACGCAAAATTTAGAAATTATAAGACATCTAAATAACATTATTCAAATAACACTTTTTATTTTATTTTCCTCCCACACAAAATTGGAGGACTTTCCAATTTAATTTATTTCTCGATAGAAATTTTAGAAAGTTCATAATTTTTCTCTTTAGTTGTTTTTTAACCCCCATATTTCCATGCGATACTTTTAGTTTATCATCTGAAAAAATATTAGACTATTCATACACGTTTCCGTAAGTTTTAGAACTCATCGCTTTTTTACGAACTTTCAGTGAAGAGTTCACAAAAGAGGCAAGTACTTCTGAAGAGAATCACGTTTGAAAAATTTTCTCATACACTTCATTGATATGCAAAAGCATCCTGAATGCGGAACGAAAAAAAAATATGCGAAGTGTCTTCAGTGTTTATTAGAAGTACTTTTATAAATTGATACCAGAGGTATACTTCATCATTATTGCTTCGTTTGTATGAAAGCTAACCAGACGCATTAATTTGAATGTTAGATTATTTAAACCTCTCCATTTTATCATATTTTGCGGTACGTTTATAGCAAAACTAAATTTATAATGATACTTTTCCTAAAGTGTTTATATTTTAATTATATTAAAATAAAGTATTATGTGCTGGAGTTTCCATCAAAAGAAACATTTTTTTTTTAAAACGTTTCAGTAGAAGTCTTCATGTAGGTAATAAAAATTAAAAATCTGTATTAAAGGAAATCCTTCACCCTCAACATTAGCACTTGAATATCAGTTCGGTGAAAATAAGCAAGTCCTTCAAATACATCCGATATTCTCAAAGTAAAAGAGAAAGTAGATGCAAGAGCTTTTTTCCATTTTGTATCGCAGTTAATTACTTTGTATCAAATACATCTGTTTTTTAGTCTGCATATTGTACCCTTAAGAGTTAAAAGTTTTAAAATTAAGAGATAACTTCTTGTATCATTTTCTATTTGATATTCAGTAAGCTCTTTTTTCCATTTTGTATCTTACAAAATTTTTAAAAAATTAAAAAATGAACAATAATTCAATTTTAAAAACTTCATGTAGATAAACTAGAAATTTTAAAGCAATTTAAAAGGAACGCTTCCTTTATCCTTACTATCAATATTCATTATCACCAAAATAAGTTTATTGTAGGTCGGAAACTTGCTACGGTACTCCTTAAATACAAGGCAATAGATAATGGCCATGCAATACCTTTTTCTATTCCGTAACTCGTAAATAATTTGCATGCTAAAGATCTTTTTTGTTTTCAATTCATATCTTATAAAAGTTAAAGTAAAAGAAGAAAAACTTCATAGGAATTTTCATGTAGATTAATTGAAAACAAAAAATCTATGCTAAAGGAAATATTTCATCTATAGTTTTACCTTTTATTATGAATAGACTAGCAATTAATTGAAAATAGACAACGCCTGGAAGTATTTACTATAAAGGGTCATCGAAAAGGGTGTCCGTGATTGCAACGGGAAATAAAGAACTATATAATGGATCTCATGATGTTAATTTTTCCCGATACAGAAACGAATATACAAAACAGAAACGAGAATCTCGATACAGAAACGAGATACAGAAATGAATCAAGTTTTGGATATTTTCTAGTAGGTTTCGATATGAGCATCCCTCGTTGCTCGGCAAACATATTGACGATAGTCGATATACATCCAGGTAGCAATCATAGTAGGAGTCACAGTCGCTATTGCAGCTGTGATTCTGTCCGTTTTGTAGAAAACGTGGTTCACTTGATGAAGAAACTAGAATGCTGTAGACTCGTGAAATATTTGAGGGATGAAATCAAGACTTCTTGGTGGCCGAAAATCGTCACTTCCTGTCTAACGTCAAAATCATCGTAGGAGGAAGCGCGACGTTATAGCATCGGTGCATGCCCACAGAGCAGTCATGGTCACCATGATGACAAATAACACAACTCTAAGAGATAACATACCATCTGCCGCTACGCAAAATCCGATCTGTCGATTGTTGTGCTCTGTGTGCACAATTGAAATCGCTGACACCTTTTTCAATGACCCTGTATTCTAATCAGACAAGGGATCATAGATATACAATATATTTTTCAATTTTGATTTTATAATTTCTGTATACAATAGCAGACGTGCATTTAAGACTCTTTGGATTAAACTGCAAGTATAAGAGTTCCTCACATCTTCAGAATGGTGGATTGTGTAGAACTGTTGCTTCGAGTTAGGATATAGAGTTCAACCCCCCTGTCCTAGTAGACTTTCGTTATAGTATAACATTGCATACTGCGAGTTGTTTACATTTTACTATTTTTTATAACATTACAACATATATACTTAGTCTCTATCTTTAAATGCTTGGGGACATGAGAAACAAAACATTTACAAAGATTTTACAGAAAAGAATTTAACAAATATTGAAGGAAAATAATTTTTAAAAATATTGAAGGAATTTAATGAAAATTTTAATTTTTTCTCAGAAAAATATTAAAAAATTTTAAATTTTAAAACAAACAACTACTTCGAAATTATTCATCATACAATTAAATTTAAGATAAGTTAGTCAGAGTAAGTTTCCACTGTCTTAACTCTCTGCCTAAAAATAGTAATAATATCTTTCGGATTTTAAAAATAAAATGTAAAATCACAAAAATGGTGACGATTTCTTTTCCAATGCTGGTATATGTGTCTTGCAATATTTATTCATAATTTTAAAATTATTGGATATGAGGAAGCTTGCAGCTTGGATATAAAACAATCACTTTCGCTTCATTTAATTATATATGCATAAAAAATTAATAAAACTAACTACCTCAGAATTGCAGTTCTAAAAGCCAAGATATAATTCTAATGTTTGTATCCAAAATGCATTGTTCAGTCAGAGAAATACGTTTGTAGGGAATCGTATATTACAGAACCTCTTTACAGCTCTTAGTTACGGTTTTCTCAGTAAGAAACATTGATTTTATGTAAATACTTTGATATACGATACCTCATTCGTAAATCATTCTTGTGCGTGCCATATTATTCACCTGGTGATTCTCACAACAATATCAGTAATCCTATAACTTTAGGGAAAGGTTTCACTGTAACGTAAGGATTGCTGGTTTGCGTGTGGTCTTTAGGCTAATCATGATTGCGCAAATATCGTATTCTAAGGTCCCTATTCCTCGCATAACTGTTTATAAACTTGTGAATGAAAGTGAAATTACTGATATTCAGGATTTAAAGAGTTCAAATGCATTAAGAGTAGGTTAAAATTTGTACATACATGCATGCATACTCTGTCTCTCTGTCTCTCTCTCTCTCTCTCTCTCTCTATATATATATATATATATATATATATATATATATATATATATATATTGTGATAACTTAAGACTCCGGGTAGCTAAAAATGTTCAGAGTCAGTCTACTACATTAAAATACAATTTTATTAAATTTAAGTCGGAAACTTTTTACAACTATTTAAAAATTTGTTGATCTACCTCTAGACATAGAGGGAACTGGCCTTCGTAATAGCCAAACAATTTCGATGAGAAGATGTCGGCAAGTACAGTCACAACTGAACTATAAGATCGGTACACAGCCTCTAGAGCTCTGAAAATAGAGTAATTTCGTAAGGAAGTTCTAGCTAACGAGAAGCTTATAGAGCGGGTTGCTCTGAAATATAAAAAATAACTTCTTGATGAAGTAACGTGCTAACAGAAGCCTGTAGAGCAGGATGCTCTGAGATAGCTATACTTCAGGGTGAAGTATTAGTTGACGAGAAGCTTAGAGCGGGCTGCTCTGAAAAATAAAGTTCACGATGATGTCGGTCTTTCCAGGACCTCTGAGACGAAAGGGGCTCTCTAGATGAGAGTCTCGACCAAGTCTGTTCAAAAAACTGGATTTCTTCTCCCGACGTTGGCACTCGCTCTTCCGGTCACGTGAATGCAAATTTTTAGGTTGGCCGGCCCAATTTGTGATGTCATGTTCGTTGGCTGTGATTCGCTTGACAACGAAGGCATGTTGTCGTGGAGACACGACATGTGTTCAGAAAAGGGGCGATAGAAAATGGAATTCAAAAAATCAGACAAAAGAGATGCCTTGAACAGCGGGATAATGTACTGCGTATGCGAATGGCAAGGAGAGATAACAAGTTGAGAGGGGGCAATTGAAATGAGAAAACGGTCAACAGCTGCGTTTAACGAAGGGCCCAGCTGGTGATAATGAGCTGAGGAAAATCTGAAAACGGAGTCACAGTTAGGAGAAGAAAAGGGGTAGGGCAATTTACGAGGTTGACCGGCGTTAGAAAAACCACAGGAGGCCCAGGCGAGAGCGTGGGAAGTCAAAAATGTAAGAAACCCCAGACAGGTGCAAGGGCGAACGCCCCCGTCAATATTGATTGGAGAAGATAGGAATATAAAATGGGTGATCGCCAGATTAGGTGAAATCTTTACATTTATGCATAGAATATCTATCATAAAATAGTGCTTGTGTATATCCATATTAATTGAAGTAGTATCTTGCAATAATTTTGTAATGTGTTTATGTATAGCAATTAAGAATGTAGGATAATATAACAATGTTAGGGAGTAGATAAAAAGGTTAGTAGTTTGATATTGATGAGAATGAAGGTTAGATAAATAATCAGAATTATTGTATTGATAAGATATAGGAAGGAAGATAATTTGAAATGTATATGTAGATATATGGTATTAATGAAATAGAAATTCGGAAATCTTCAATGAATAATGTTGTTTGTATATGTTTTATGATTGGTTTAATAAATTGATTTGGAACTATACATATGAGCATCACTCTCTAATTACTCGTACTACCACTAAAATTATAACTAATAAATATATTACGGTGACACATGTGGTCGGCTCTTATAAATCAGCTGATCCGAAAATCATTAGTTCACGTCGAAATATTCATTAGTTTACGTCCTCCCAGGGGCGGCGGCTAGGAGCAACACTATTATCTGCTTCCAGACACCTTCACGCCGATCTATAGAACTGTTCGCAGGTCACCTGCTGTGGGAGGTCCGGCTGTCTGGGTGATTTATTCGGACAGGTCGTAACGGATTTTTACAATATATACATATTTATTTATTTATATATATATATATGTATATATATATATATATATATATATATATATATATATATATATATATATATATATATATATATATATATATATATATATATATATATATATATATATATATATATATATATATATATATATATATATACACAGAAGGTCGTTCGCACTTTTTGGAAATAATTTTGATAGTTAAGTTTTATGTATAAATGCTGTACTTTTTGCAGCGATTTGCTTTTATCTGATAGCCGTGGTTCTTGACAATAGCTCTAGTTCAAATTTTCCATGAAAGTAAACCTTTTCTTACTACTGTCATGTCAATTTTACCTCATTCCTCTTTCACCGTTTTCCAAAATCCGTTCAGTGTTCATGGATGTCATTTTCCTAAGACTGGTTTTAATAAACCGGAAGCTCTAAAGTCCTTTGGAGAAGCGTCAGGTGATTTTACAGGTATTTCATTAAATGGGATACACTTTATTCCTTTTTATGATTCTTTCTTTGCTAAATAAAAGACGGTTGACTTAAACGTGTGACTAGAGTTTTTGTCCGTATGAAGCTGAAGTTTAGAAATGTCCTTGCCATATAAGGCTGGAATTTCTTCTTCAAAATTTGGTTCCAAAATATTCTGCTGATAGTTGAGTGAATTAATTTTGTCTTTACTTGACACTTTTTTATTTTTAATTTGCCATTGTAACAACATCCTGCAACTATCATGAGTCCCTTTGGGAACTTTTCTGTACACTGACGAAGCCATTTCGTACGGTCATTCCCGTCAGTTGAGCAAAAGAAAATTGAACTTTTCTATTACAATCATTTAAATACACCCATGCCTCATCGAGTGTTACCCCAAATTTTCATTATTCAGAAACTAGGTGTTTTTCATATAATTTTCTACAATTTGTTTTTCTTTCAGCAATATTCTTTGGCAAAAGTAGATGAACTTTATGTTTAAACATCTTTTTCAACTTCAAATGTTTCTGAAGGATTTTTCTTACAGTGTCAGAACACATACCTAGTTTTGATGAAATGGATCTTTGAGTCGGCGGATTTTCTTTTATGCTGTCCGCACACGGAGCGACTCAAAGGAAACTCAACTTGTTAGCGACTGAAATTGCTTATCGGTTGCAAACTCGTTAGTGATGCGGCTCCGCCCATGGCCGACTCAAAAGTGATTCAAATCAATAGTTTGAGACCTGTCATGGAAGGAAGAACATCATTATTCCGGGCATTATTTTTAGTTAAATTATTATCAGAAAATAATTTATTTTAAAAAATCGTCACAATAGATTGTCTTTGATCAATCGTTTAAAAATGGACGGTATATATGGGCGCACATATTCCATACAACAAAAAACGTTAGAATTTCACTTCATCGCTAGGCAGAAGTCACGTGACTCGTGTACGTCATTTGGCAGCTTGCCAAAAGAGCGGCTGTAACATAGATTATGTAATAACACGCACAACGCAAGAGAAACTGGCGACTGAAGTTGTTAGACACGAACTCGACACGTTGACTTGCCTGCGACTGATTATAAAAGCGTTGCTGACGGGTTTGTAACCAGTTGCGCCGTGTGCGTGGCTCCATTCAATTACATAGGTTACGACTCATAACGGCCTGGTTTGTGATTGGAATCAGTCATCAGTTTCTTTTGAGTTGCTCCGTGTGCGGACGGCCTAAGGATCAGTGACTTCACTATCTTCATATTTGCTTGCGTTCGAATAGTATTAGGATGAGGTTTCGCGGTTAGGTTTTTATTCTTACTTTCAGTTAGACTTTATTTTTCCTTTCAAATTTAATATAGTATAAATACCTTTTTTTGAAATGCCATAACCACGAATTTTACACTGCTTTATATTTTGTTGATACGAATATTTCTTCTCGGAAAGCGCTGTTACGTAACCTTCGAGCCATTTATCAATTATAGGAGCCATTTTCAAAATAAATCTTTCATTTTACATTCCAATTAAAACAAAACAGTAGCAGACGATTATTCTGAAGTGGCCAGATTTTTATCTCAAAATCAAACGACAAAAAGAAATTACAAAATTATTTCCATAACGTGCGAACGACCTTCTGTATATATATATATATATATATATATATATATATACACTGCTGGCCACCCAAATTGCAACACCAAGAAAGACAAGAGATATTACAACAAAATTTATTTTGTAGATAACATGTTGACCAAGTATCAAATGATTAAATTTATAGACTTCTGTGAAGTGTGGTTCCTGCCAAAATCAGTAGCCAGAGTAGCCGCTATTGTTGGAGATCACCGCTGCCACACGCCTCGGCATTGATTCAAAGAGACTTTAGATGAGTTCTTGGGGTACAGCAGACCAAGCAGCTTCCACACGTTGCCAAAGTTGATCTGCTGTGGCAGCTGGGGATGGAATCTGGGTCAATCGTAGAGCAACCATGGACCACATGTTTTCTATCGGCGAAAGATCCGGAGAGCGAGGCGGCCAGGGAAGCAATTCAATCCGGCGATTGACGAAGAACCGTTGGACAATGCGTGCCACGTGTGGTCGCGCATTATCCTGTTGAAATATGGCTGTGGGCAAGCCCTGAAGGTAAGGAAGGACAACTGGCTCCAACACCTCGGATATGTAGCGCTGGCTGTTTAAAGTACCGGCAATGCGTACTAGAGGTGTGCGAGAGTGATATCCAATACCGCCCCATATCATAATACCCGGTGCAGGACCAGTGTGGCGATGCATAATGCAGCTGTTCAGCATCCCCTCTTCACGGTGTCTCCAGTCTCGAATGCGATCATCGCGGTGTTGCTGACAGAAGCGTGACTCGTCAGTAAAGACAATTTCATTCCATTCTGCAGTCCACATCCTTCTGTCATCACACCATTGGCGGCAGAGACGTCTGTGGTTCTGCTTCAAAGGTAGACAAAGCAATGGGCGTCTTGCGGAGAGACCACTCTGCTGTAAACGATGTCGAATGGTACGCGCAGACACTGGATGATGCGTTACAGACTGCATGTGCTGTGCTATGGTTTGTGATGTGATTGAGCGATCTGTCACTGCCATGCCCACAATTTGCCTGTCATCACGTGAAGTGGTGCGCTGAGGTGGATGCGATCGAACACGCCGGTCCGCCGTACCCTCCTGCATCCAACGATCACATATCCGCATTACAGTTGTTTGGTTTCGTCCAACACGACTACCGATTTCCCTGAAAGATAATCCACAATCTCGGTAGGCCACTATCCTTCCTCTGTCGAACTCGGATACTTGATCAAAAGATGATCACTTTTTTCGACGAGGCATAATTGATTGTTTTTTTTTGAAAAAAACACAAGAAAAACACAATTGCCGAACTTGAAATCGTCGAAATCTCCAAGCCTTAAATAGCGCTTTGAAGTGGCGCCACAGGCGCGCGTGATGTGCGTCTGCGCTGAAATTCTAATCATTTGCATCTCTCACCTCCTCTAATGCATGTTGTAAATTTCATGTTATTTGCATGTTTCCTTCAGGGTGTTACATTTACAGTGACCAGCAGTGTATATATATATATATTGATTGTTACGAATTTAACGAGTCTGTGTAATCTCGCCAAATATGAGAGTTATCGCAAAATTGGCGATGGATTTGGGGACTTATTTTGGTCGCCAAATTTGGCTATATGGTGCCAAATGGTCGCCAACCTTCCTGGCCTTTCTGGACTGTTCCAGTGATTTCTAGATGGCGGCCGATAGGGGGCACTTTGGAAGTCTATAAATATACCTAAGATTGGCAGTGAAACTCAGTGAGTGTTCTTTTCTGCTGAGAATTGATGTTATCCTGACTTGTGTTTTTAGAGTTTTCTGCTATATAGAAGAAAATTGTTACGTGTTTTTTGTTGGATTTGTAATGCGCCTGAAGAATTTATAGAATTGTATTTTGTGTGAACTTTCTGAAGAGAATCTTTTTTCAATCCCAACGAACCCAGAAACCGGAACAATATATATATACCGTAAAATGGGGTGAGATTATGCTTAATTTTGAGAGGAGTTTCATGCCATTTCTTTTCTTACCAACATAATCGGATGAATTAAGGAGACTCGGCGCGCTACCAGTACCGAAATGTCGTAAAAATTTCGATTTTCAGATTTTCGTCTTATCACATACCACATACTTTCGACTACATTCTGACAAAATTTCAGACTGATACTGCATATAGAAGTATAGTTACGGCTGATTTAACGAACATCTGTTATCACGTTGTCCGTTTAAATGCCACACGCACCTCTTTATTTACACAAGTCTCTTGGTCAATTTCTTGCTGCATTTCCCCCTTGGTTGACTCAATGTTTTTAAAAATACGCAGATAAGAAGAGGAATTACTGCTGCATTCATTTTGCCTGTATTTGTAACTGATAACGTTGTTTATTTATTTGAATTAAAAGCAAGCATTTAACTCGTTTCTTTATTTGTATCAAATTTCTACTTTTTGTGATAAAAACTGTCTTTTTCAAGACAATATTACATTTTATTTTGTATCTAAACGTGATACTTATCACTTTTATTAATTATAATTGATAAATATGCCTCGGAATTGCAAAAAATCTGCAAAAGATTTACATATGATCAATACAGTTTGTTGTGGTAAGAAACATCCGTTTTAGTTCCAAATAATACTGACACCAGACAGCAAAATATTTCTTTTTCGAATAAATATGAACCAGATTCCAGTGAAAAATACACTATTGTCAGTTTAAAAAAACTGCAGAATTTGAAACTCTAAAGTGCTGAACATGTGAACAGAAAACTTTAGTTTTGCAATCTTGTGGTAAAGTTGGACTTTCAACTAATTTAAAAATTAATTGCAAAGCCTGCAATCAGGAAACTGCATGTGTGAATACTTCATATACATCAACAGAAAATAATTCATCAGATGTAAATCTGCGAATTACAGAGGCTTTTTTGCATATTGGTAAAGGTTACTCTGCTATGGAAAAATTTTGCATGGTGATGAATATGTCTAATTTTTGTTCTGCAACTTTGTCTAAGTGTTTAGATAAATTAAATAAAGCACAATCATTTTCCTGGAAAAATATTTTCACAGATGTTCACAAAGAAGTGAAAATTGAACATGGTTTGGATCTTTCACAAAATCATGTCTGTGACTTAGCTGTATCATTTGATGACTTACAAATATTTATTACTTTTGGCTTACTCGTGGCCATACATCTTTGTTTGGGATAGGGTGTGTTATTGATATTTTAACAGGTTATGTCATTGATTCTTAAGTTATGAGTAAAATATGTCAATTATATAATGATGATAAAAGGGATCTAGATGAACATAGTGCTGAATTTGTGATATGTAGGTCATAAACCTGTGTGTGAGGAGCTAAACCATAGCGGATCATCAGCTTCGCTGGAAATGGAAGCTGCTTCAACTATATGGAAACGTTCCTTTGTTTATGAATTTCGATATACCAGTTTATTATCAGATGGTGATATAAAAACATTTAATCATTTATTAGACCAGCATATATATATATGGAAAAGATGTTATGCTGAAAATGGAAGAATGGTCAAGGTTGCTTCTAAGATTTTTATGTGAAGGAAAATAATTTGATAGTTTGCCATTCTGCATTTGTATATAAAATTTTATTTTTATATCCACCTGGCATTATTTTACTTTCAATCAAAGTGTAAGAAGTTTAATTTACAGCAATATTAACTCATAATAATATTTTTTATCTATTTACAGCCAATCTTTAAAAAAAAAGCACAAATTTCTTAAATTATAACTTTTTGCTTGTACTCAGTTAAAAGTCAATAATTAATAGTAAAATAAGAATTTTTACCCTCTTTAACAGTTTTTACAGTTGTTTATGGATAATAGAGTATGCATAAAAAAGATTTTTCTTAAAAATGATAATTTAACAAGGTTATGAGCAAATAAAATCTTTAAACGCGTTTATCTCAGTTTGGGTGTTTTCAGATTTTTCATGTCTTCGAAATGCTAAGGCATTTTTAAATATATATGAAAGTATTTGAAATTTTTTTTTGCACATCATACTATATGTAAGAGATTTAAATAGTGGATTTTTAATATTTTGATAACCTTTTTTTTTTAAAATCATAAGTACAAAAACTAGTAATTTTTCCTGTTTTTTTCACTTGTATATAGTTATTATTTTTTTCTCTAAAACTATTGCTATTAAAAAAATCCGCTATTTAAATCTGTTTAAACTATTATTACTGACCTAAAATAAAAAAATCATGTGAAAAATTAAAAAAATAAAATACTTGTGGTGTTTTGAAATCGGTTGTTAAAATAGAACTTTTTTTAAATTTTGTGAAAAAAAAATTAGTTTTTGAAACTTTTTTGGATTAAATTATTTGTATTTGATATTCAGTTAATTATAACAAAAAATTATTTTTTTTAAAATTCAATAATAAATTCTTTTTTGTTTGACGCGTCCATTCCCCTTAAGTGCAGAAAGAAAGATACACATTTCAGCTTTCTATTTCGTAGCATAAAATTTTTTTAAATGGTTGGGAATGGTGGTGGTGAATTTTTTTCTGGCACAATCTCTCCCCACCAAATGGGGTGAAATTTGACTAACCCTTTTTCTCCTTTGTAGTTGCAATGAATTCAGTCGTGACACATTCACACACCTCTTACTTTGAAGCAAGAACACTCCTAGTTAATTTTAACTATTTTTTAATAAAAAAACATTTTTTCTTAAAAATATAACAAATTTCGCCAGCCTTTTTTTGCCAAATCCAAAATTTGCTTTTTTTTCAACATATAGAAAACATAAGCTTCTCCACTTTCATCAAAGTTCCTGCGCATTTGACTCGGATAGACCCTCTCTTCATATGAAACTGCCACGAAGTTATTTAATCTGAAATCTGCTGTGGTTGCAGTGAAACCTTCAGCAACTGCATTACCTGTATTTGATTCCTCTTCGTCCTCTTGAGAATGTTCGTGGTCTTTTTGTCTTGGTGGACTGACCAGGTGGGTAGCACCATCCTTGTCGTCAGTATTACTCAATTCTCTTGTAATACTGACGAGCCAATGCTAGGTGGAGAAGGAAATGGAAAAAAGTATGCAAAAATACGTTAATTGTGTAAACAAGAGCGGAGTATAGATGCGGCATAGCAACAGGAAGTCGGGGTAATTACAGGAGACAGAAAACAGGATAGTAGAAGAAAGGGGGAATACAGAAAGGAATTGGAAGACGGAATTGGAATATAAGAAGGCGACAATTAAAAAGGAAACTGTAGACAAGAATATAGAAAGGAAGACAGCTGAAAGAGGAGCAAAGTGGATGACCACGAAAAATTGGGGGACGCGCGCAATTAGTACCTATGGAATCCCCTAGTTTTTCTGATGTCGCCTCGATGTTTCTGATGTCGCAAATCCCCCGCGATAAATATGAATAAGTTTAATATTATATTTCTCGAAAATGTATTAGTAATTTTTTTTCAAAATATATTTGTATTTATGGTAAAAGTACTAAGCACAAGCTCATGCTTTTAAGTCCGTTTTACACTCCTTGTCACTAGATAAGTTGTTAATATTCATATAATAATTTCTTCTTAGCTCTTTCATTAATCTCTTTATAAAGAAACGAATTTGCTGTACAAGAAGTGATGATATCTTTTAATTTATATTTTCTGTTTCTTTCACAATGAAAATATCACATTCTCCAGATCCTGATTGATAAATTCATTTTTCAACACTTTTGTGACAGATCTTATACTAATGCTCCTATTCTTCGCATAGCTGTTTATAGATTTCTAAAATAATGAAAAATTACTGGTATCCAGGATTTAAAAATTTCAAATGAGTTACGTATTAGGTCAAAATTTAGACACGCATGCATACATACTATTTAAAGTGGAACCTTTATGGATCTATCCACGAATAATCATTTTCCCTATGTGTCGTTCACTTCATTCAGTCTCGATTATAATATTTCTTTGTTATGATCCCTCATCGATATAGTTTTCCCGTATTTATCGTTCAGCGCAATAGATCCGTATAGAAACGATAAATCCAGGTTCCACTGTTCATATACTATAACGAGGATTTTCGTTATAGTCTTTGTGTTAATATTTTAACGTTAAGTGTTGGTATTAATCGCTGTTTTTGACGAGGCATAAATAATCGTTTTTTTGAAAAAACCACAAGAAAAACAAAGTTGCGGAACTTGAAATCGTCGAAATCTCCAAGCCTTAAATAGCGCTTTGAAGTGGCGCCACAGGCGCGCGTGATGTGTGTCTGCGCTGAAATTCTAATAATTTTCATATCGCACCTCCGCTAATGCATCTTGTAAATGTCATGTGATTTGCATGTTTCCTTCAGGGTGTTGCATTTACAATGGCCAGCAGTGTATATACATTTGTTTCCTATACATAAAAATAGCATTAATGTTTACAATTACATTAATATATACATTAATATGTACAATGTTACTGCGAGAATGTAAAATGCAAACCATTTCCAAAAAATGCCATTTTCAATATTCAAAGGCTTCATTTTTTACGTCGAAAAAATTCTTTAGATGCTGTAACACTTTGATAACTAAATCTGCAGCTAAATCCAGATCCGCATGTATAATTCTTGTTGTCACAGCAGTACTTAATTAGGGCGTTGCGACTAGAGCTGTAGCTGAAATTTGGGTATGAAATCGGATCTCAGAATCCCTGCTCCTCTTTACTCAATGCACGAACTAAGATGAATCTACATTTCTTGCATACTAACATCTTTCGTCTGCACTGAGTAAGAGGATCCTACTGAGCTCCCAAGATTATCAGGTCCCAGTACGGATTAAATTTCTAAGCATATTTAGTTTTCCCATAATTACTCTTAACATTATAATAAAATGAAAATGTTTAATTATTTCGATCACGTTGGCAACATTTTTGAGCATTATCGTGGAACTTTTGTATGAATCGTTTTAGATGTTGTAAATTACATTTGAAATAATCAACTTTTATATAAGATGCCATTTTGTTCAAATGTCAATTTTTACTCAATATTTCTTTATGGAAAAGCATGATGGATAATAAAACAAAGATTCTTTGAAAAAAAAACTACGAGAGAAAATCAATTCTGCCTAATTCAAATATTAATGGCGTATAATTATTGATAGATTGATTTTAAGTATTCTAGTTTTCTATTGACTATACTATTATAATTATAATATTATCAATAATAACTTGAGGTTTATACGTTTAGTATTATTTTGATAACATCTGATACAAGCAGAGTGATTTCATCTTGAGCCTCAGAAACAATAATAACAAATGTACTCATAGGTATTGAGGAAAGGGGAACAAAGATGACATTTTCTACGTCGATAAGCAAACGTTTGAAACGGTAATAGTCGATATCAATCTCCAAATTCTCGAAAAGTTTGTGTTAATTAAAACTATGTTATTGAGTAAAAATACTCTAGTTAAAAGGATCAATAAATTTATTTCAGTTTAGGGCACTTATAATGTCAAAAACCATAAATAAAAAAGAATTACAAGATAAAAAGAACTATTTATATACCATGTTTTTAAATTTTCTGTTGAATCATATAAACTTGACAATTCTATATATTAATAAATACTTTTTAAAAATTTTTTGATGAATTATCCCATCAACTTGAGAGAAAATGAAGTTAATTGGAAGTTAACTTGCGTTTAACTGTTCGTTCCCGTCCCGGCCAATAGATGGTTGCACCAGTCTGCAAAACAAAATTAACCGAAAATGAATTCAATGCTGCTTAAAGATGGCTAAAAGTATTAAACTAATGCATTGTCATAGTGTTCTGAGCTATTCTAAAAGATTCAAATGTCCAGATACTCGGGAACTTAGTTAAAAATCGATTCAAGATTTGTACTGGACAAACACACACACAAACAAACAAGAAAGTGGTTAATAAAAACTTGTTAATAAAGCATACCAGATATAACTGAAGATATAATTACAACATTTAGAATCAAAACTAACGTCATGGTGCAGTACGGCTCTACGTCTTATAACGGTCACATTTGGGGTCTTCTACTGTGGCCCGCCGAAACATTTTGATCATGAAAAACAAGAGTTTGATGTAAATTTGAAAAAAAACCTTAGAACAGTAAATTCCCTCACATAAAAAAGATAAAAATGAAGGAGGGAAAGTAGCCCATGGCACATAGGTTTATCAAACTAATAAACTGGTAATTGTATTCAAAAGCATAAGACGAAATAAATACAAAAGGCATCATACCAAGGCTCTTTCTTTCCTGAATCTGAAGTGCGTCTTGTCTTCCTGCATTTATTCTGTTTCATGCAATATAAAGTACAAAATATATTGATTCAACTGCTTGAATCTGATTTGTAATACCCTCTGTTGGCAGCAGAAATACGCTTGAGGTGTACCAGTTTAAAAATAAGATAGAAATGACTTGTATGAACATGAAAGGGAGGCTAACTCCCACTTTTTTTTAAAGGGGAGTTGTACCACTATTCAAATAAGGCTTTCAAATATAATTCTAACAAGAATCTATTTCAATAACAACTGTCAATTTCAATGAATATTCATAAATTCTGTAATAACCTATGAACCAAATTCGTTTTGTTTGTTTTCATTTAAGACAAAGATTGAAGTTTTATATTATTTCATTTATGATGATATTTTGCTAAAAAATTATAGTTAAGTGTTTAACATTAAATTTTCTTACTGTATAATAATTACCAGCTAACACCGGAGTGGAGCAAAGTATTTTTTTTTCCTTGTCGACATATTCTTTCCCTCTTGATATAGGTAAGCTGGAATTATGGGAATAACCTGGAATTATGAGGATATTTTAATTTAGATGGGTTTCTTTGTGTTGATATTATTTAGATAATTTTCTTACAGCATAGAATGTTGGAGGAATTAACACATGTACCTTACAGACTGTTCTCTTGTTGTTTACTATTGTTTTTATCATTATCGTATTACATATATACCTGACGGTCCATCAGTATTCATTTGCAACAGCCGTATGCATCAACAAGAATTGTTTTTCCTATGATCGGCGATAACTATAAATATCAAGGATTATGAAGATTAATTGGTTTGTGTACTGGTAACGCTATATTCATCTTCCGCAACACGAGCTACTATAATTTGTGTCTCTTATGTGAACTGCACGTTATCACTACTTGTTAAAACACAATTAGATTGTATTACGATTACATAGTAGTACATATTAATCCTTACTGTTAACCAGCTATGCATTATATTATTTGAAATAAATTCTGAATTTCAGTTTCAGCGTTGTATTTGTTAACAGCAATACTGTAATATTTTGCTCACATATTTCTTGCCAATTCGTTGTACATCCTTTTTTATATAACTGTGAAAAAAATTTTAATCTACCATTTTAAATATACAATTATGACATCCTTATGTGCACAAAGGGGAGAGCCAGTCAGAAAAGATTATGAAATAACGTACAGACGGTAAAAGAGAACTACAAAACAACTTCAATATTTTTTCCCTGAAAATTTCAAAATTAAATACATAAGGACGAATTTTTTTCTTAATTGAAGAGATGTCGGTTTTATAAAAAACCTTTTCTTGGAGAAACATACCTATCATATGATGTTTTATTTATTTAAAATTTTTTGCAGCTTTCAAGAAATTATATTTTTACCTTTTTAAAAATTTTATTTCCTTCCATTTTTTTAATTTTCTTCTTTATCCGACTTCATAATTTGGATAAAGTTATTCATCTCTTTGTAATTTTTTCCTTGGCAGACAAATAATTTGATTGAATGAATACCCAAACATTTTGCAGTACATCTTATAATTCGAAATGTCTACCTGCACACTTAAAACTCTTCAAGTTATGGACGATTATAGGATTCTATAAAGCTCTGCTTCTAGACTGAATGCAGAAAATAAATGATAAAGCTCTTTTTTTTTTTACTGTTTCGTCATAATTTTCTTTGAGCTAAAGTCTCCGTTGCATTCGAGATTTCTCTCCTAAGGCCATAATTTCCAACTCGTTTATGTTCTTCAGGATTTAAAAAGTTCTTGTTTAAGAGCAATATATCTCCAGGAATTTTCATAAATAGAAATAGATTAGCTTCCTTAACTACCGTTACTTACATCTTTTAATTGGATTACATTGTAATTCGAAGTAATCCTTTTAACAAGTAGTTATGTTTAGAAAAAAATATAAGTAAAGTTGTTAATGCAATAATGCTGTTCGGTCATGTAGAACGCAATAATTCAAACTTATATTGATAACATATACTGATCTTTACTCATTTCATCAATTTCACAGGATTTTCAAAGAACATTTTTAAATCTTTAAAACCATTAACTAGCTGCTAATTGACTTATCTAATTTTCCACTTTAATAATCTGTTAAGAGAAACTAAAGCATAACAAATCTACAACTCTTTAAATAAAATAAGTAAAATAAACAAACTAATTAGCATTAAATGCCACTATTAAATACTTAAAGGTAGAAAATTATTAATTTGGTAAAGATTAGATCCATATTGGATCATACAGATAAATACAAACTAAAAACAGGTCTGAAAGCAATGCAGATCAAAATCTTTCATAGTCTTGAGACGAGGAAAATTGGGATTCCATCTTGAGGTAAATTGAAACAGTAGTTAAGCAGTTGTTCAGGGTCGACGTCCCACTAGATGTTTGTCATGTCCCACACATACTAGAAAAAAATATATTATCGTTAAAAACTAGGAATGAGTGGCAACGGCTCTTTGACATCAAGTCTTGAGAAAGATATGCCTTGATATCCATTGTAAAAAGTCTCATATGACACTCCAGACATATACCATCAAAATTATGTCTGGAAGCTGATAAAGTATGGAACTGTGATAAGTCGTAAGATCTCACAAACTTATTGCAAATAGATCAGTCTGCATTCCATAGATACCAGAGAGGATTCAGTAGCTAAAGTGTTGGTCTCTTCCCTCCTTGTATCTTGTTTTTAAAATGTTATGTTTTCCGCAGTTCTGACCCAAACGTCTCTAACATCTGAAATTTCAACAGTACGAAGCTTTGTTACCTCTCTAACATTAAATATAAAAATTTGGGGATCAACAGTGCTAATTATATCATTCTACATAAATTTATGAAGATGTTTCGATAAATTAACTGATTTTCATCATATTTTCCACTTTTGCAAGTGCTTCAGTTAACAGTTTACTTTCTTAAATTTTCGTCCACATTTGTTCCTGTAGAAAAAAAACGGGAGATACACTTGAATGATTAACTTAATTAACAGCTTTAATTGATGTTTTTCTTAAGTCATTTTAGCTCCGAGTCGTCTTCAATTATCGATTATTGGTATTTTAGTAATAACCACCCAAAATCTCTTTTAAAGATGCATAAATCAAACTGTTTTTAATTTGGGACTTATTTCATCATTCCGCTTCTGTTGATACGTAGTAGAAACTAATATTTCATTTATCTTTAATATATGCACGTTAAAATATATCTATTAATTTCACTATTTATAAAAATATTTTTCATTCCATTAGTGTCTTTTGAAATCGTATTTAATGATGCATTTCCCATGCATGTTGCGCTTAGGGGGAATCTGCAATTTATCTAATTAACAGAAAATCATTACGTATTAATTATAGAGTTCTATTACATCATTTGATATGGGATACCTTCTAATCATCTTCATACGATTAACAAGATGTATTAAACTATTTAATTTGTATCTATATTCCAAAGCACTTAATATCTGCTAATAATTATCGCAATTAATTTTCGCCATTATCTCAATAATTATTTATCGTCAGATTTAGGATTTTGGGTTTTCTTGATAACTTTACAAGCATTAATTGCATTTTTGTTCAAACTGTAATCGATTTAGTTCTCTGTCTACCGTTATTACTCTAATATTAGACTGTGAGAGTTATTAGAGAATCTATAATTCTCCATTAACATCGGACTTTTTTTAAGGTGACAGTTTTTATAAGTCTTTAATATCCCACTTTGTATTCCAATTTATTAATTCTGGGATTATGTAATTAACATTTTTGTATGGATGTAAACTGTGCTATTTCGTTTTTTGTCTGGAACTTTATCGAATGACTAACACAAAATTACAAAAACCCTTTGTTTAATCTTTTTATAACCATATCAATCGCTAGAATCAGCCTAACAGAGAACTCAACTTCTTGATAACTTCCATCAAGATTCGTACACATTCAACCACATGTTTTAATCATGTTTTTTAATAATTCTACTCAAAGCCTGAAAGAAAACAGTTCTTAGTATGTTCAAATTACAGCTAATTCAAATAAATCACTGTAGTTCAACTTCCGTACTTAAGTTATCCCCAAAATTATACAAAAGTTCAGATTGGTCTTACAATGGGTCTTAGTCTGGATGTAAACAAAAGTCATTCAACTGCTCATAAATTAAAGAAAACATCACGCTAATTTAATAATATGAATTCAATGTAACTTCAATATCTCGAATCCCCCGGGAAAGAAATTCGAAATAAAGAGCCCTCAAGCTATCAAAGATAAAATTTAAATAAAGAATTAATTGGCATACGCATTTTATAAACATGCAACAAACTTTACAAATATGCATGAATACGTTAACAATTATAACACTGATCTGAAATTTTTCAACTTTTTTCAGTTGTTTTGAAATGAATATGTGTATCTGAATGGATTTTTTGCGCAGATTCCGAAAATGACCTTCAAAATTTCGTATCACGTCAGGTTTTGTCATAAATGATGGACATATGAAAATTTAAAACTTACTTTAATGACATTGCTACATGGCAACGTTTGTAACATGCGAAAATCTTCTATGGAGGGGCGGAATGATCGTTTAAGGAACAGATAAACATCAATACATATTCAAAAGCAAACACACCTAACATTGACCACTGGGCTCCCCTTCAAGCTTTCTTTTTTGCATTGTCTTCGGTGTGCGCCCGTACAGTCTCAGTTCAACATTCAACAATACTTGGCCATCATATGTACAATCCACTTTCCTTGGTATCTCTTTTCCATCACTTTAATATCTTGATGGAAGCGCTCGCCACGTTCTTCCGAAAAATCACCAAGATTGTTAGGAAACTAATTGAAATGAGCATGAAGAACGTGAACTTTGACGCTCCTTTTGCAACCAAGAAGTTTATAATATTCCAGCAGCTCCTCAACTAATGTAGTGTAATTTGAAATCTTCGTATTCTTCAAAAAGTTGTGTACAACATTTCTGATTTCAGTCCTTGTTCGCAATTTGCATTCACACATGATTTCCTCGAATTTGTTGTCTGCCATTAATTTTCGTATTTGAGGGCCTACAAAAGTGTCAGTTTTAATTTTTTCAGTCGTGATTGATGCAAACGTATCACCCAGATACTGAAAGCATTTACTGTCCCTGCTTAAAGCTGTCATGAATTGCTTCATTAAGCCAATATTAATGCGTAAAGGTGACAGCAGTATTTTCTAGGGATCAACCAGTGGAATTGAAACAATGTTTTTTTTGTCAGGTGTGAATGTACTTCTGACTGGCCACTGCTGCCGAACCGAATGTTCCGTCCTTGCTCTGGAGACCCATTTACACAAAAAGCAAGGAAATTTTGTGTAGCCTCCTTGATGGCCGAGCAATATTCCAATCACCTTGAAATCCCCGCACAAAGACCATTTATGAAATTTGTACTGCACACATTCCGGAAGTAATTTAAGGTTCTCGTATGTCTCTTTCAAAGTCACAGAATGTGCTACTGGAATGGATGGATGGATGTTAATATTGTGTAATTAAACATCTTTTAAACTGGATTTACTGGCATCTATGAACAACCTCCACTGTCCTGAATTGTAATTTATGTTGAAGTATTTCATGACTGCCGGAATTTCTCGACAATATTCCAAATCGCCTTCCTCAGCAAAAAACGGAATAAATTCTGCTTCTCGGTGTCTGTACCAGGAGAATCTTGTATTAGGACACAGTAAATTCTTTTCATGTAGCCATGATCCTAAAAGCTCTGCTGCGTCTTTAGGTAAATTCAGATCGCGAACCAAATCATTCAGTTCATGCTGTGTAAATGGCACAGGGTTTTATCCTCCATGATGTCCGGTTTGTACATCTCCTCACTTGTAACATCGTCTGAATGGGTGTTTGTTGGGGGGTTTGACGGGGATGGCACAGGGATGGATTGACTATGGGGCACTGGTCTTATGGCAGATGGATATTGGGATACACAACGTTATGCTTACTGGTCTGGTATGGCCCACAATACTTTGTGAGTAGCGCAAATCCTGACGAAATACAGATAAAACAGTTGCATTTATCATTATCAGCTAGATATTGATGGTTATCTATTCCTTAAACAATCATTTCGCCCCTCCGGAGAACATTTTCACACGTTACGAACGTTGACCTATAACGATGTCATCACAAAATACCGTTTCTTTTATTTTCACATTTCCGTCATTTGTGAAAAAACGTGACGTGATACGGAATTTTGAAGGTCATTCTCGGAATCTGAGCAAAAAATCCATTCAGATACACATATTCATTTCAAAACAACAAAACCTTGCATATTAGTGTAATTCATTAATAATCTTACTAATGAAGATTTACCCTCTGACGACCGAAGGCCCATTTTGCAGCTTACCCCCAAAAGACCGTTCCAGCCGAGAACGAGAAGCGTCTTTCCTTCCTGCCTAGAATATCCTGACGATTGTACTGAAATTTGTCACGGTGGGATGCAGCAGCGGTCCTCACTATCAACATCAGGTCATGAAGTGCGCCGGGATCGGCAATAAAAGACGACAATAAAAGAAGATGGAACAGATAAGAGAACGACTCTGCGGTGACATTTAACTGTTGGTAGAATGACCACCTACCAGGCACTAGGGAGGCGATCTAGGAGAATTTCGGACGGCCGTCGGGACTTATGAATGATCGGCCAGCTAGGCTGGTTCGGATTTCAGAGGGTTAATTTTTTTAATTGTTCTGGGACTGAATAAAATCTCTGAGACAGTAGTTCAGATAAATGATCAAGAACTTATATTTTCTAGGGATTCGAGAGAGGTACGCAAATTACAAAAGGATCTCCACTTCGTTCACAATGTTAAGTTGTTGAGGATACGACTGACTTGTAACAAAACGTTGCAATGTAATATAACGTAACAGCAGCATACAGTAATCAGTGCCTGAAAGTGTTCTACAAGTGGCAGTCGTGTTTCACTGTACTCATGGTTTTTCAGCGAAACCCCTTGATTTTTACACTACAATTGATGCTGGCCACAATATGTTCGACCTGAGCATTCTCATCGCATGCATCCAAAAGCCGTCATAAATAACGCCTTCAAGCGTAATTTTTTTTCAACATTCTATTTATAATTAATTAATTTATTACTGTTACTGTTATTTATTTATACAATTATATTATTATTGGTAATGATTTACAGCTTAAAATATTTATAACAATAACTATTAATGTTAACTTTTTATAAATATTAGGGAGTGGTCTCAAGAAAAGATATTATATTTCATTGAGAAATATCCCCAGAAACCGATTTTGTAGGATCCACAGGATCTACAGCATTTGGTATTTTAATAATATATTGTAAGCTGGTGACAGAGTTGCTGTGAAAAAAAAACAAAGTGACCGTCATTAATACAGCTTTTCTGAAAATACTGTCTTGTTTTATAATTCTTGTTGGCGTTATTAACTTAGGAAGAGAGTCAAAATCCGTCTAAGACATTCGAACGATGTTTTTGTACTGCCCACTAATTTCTTTGTTTTTAAGACAGCTTAACGCCGCTCCACGAGTAATATGTTTTTCTAAATACAATTGTCTGCCAAATCTGTTCATGTTTTTTTCTCATTCCTTAGCATTATGTAGTTACACCCATTACAATGAACGTAGTACTCGCAACTTCTAGGTCCGACAGCACTGCACCGACTGGAGTGAAGAAGCTTATGAACTAAGTTTTTTTAAACGAGCAACCACGCAGAAACATGGGTACAGTTGCATGTTAAATCTTGCTACGAGCATTGCATTATAACGTTACACCACAAGTCAGTCGCCGCCTATAACTCTCATCTGTTCCACACTTTCGGTCGGAATTATCCGAGCGACCCTCGAGCGACCTCTACCTTCACCACCTCTTTTGAGACATTGCTTTTTTACCTTTAACAAAGATCATGAGTGAGCTGTAATAATGTACATTTCTTAGAAAAGTTGAATGATCTCAAGCGATTATCGTGTTTTTTATATCCCTGGGACTTCAATAGATAAGGTACCAAGTCCAGAATACATTGTAAGGACTTTGCCTAAAAATAACACTAACAGTCTTTAAGATAACTAATGTACTTATTCGCATTCTAGATTAAATAAGGCACTAAATTAAATAAGGCCATGTACACTATGTACAGAGTAATATTAAAAATTTACAAATTAAAGTGAGTTCGTGACATTCTGATGAGTCGGTTGATTCTCTAGGATTGTAACTAAGATCACGTCCGTCTCGTGGACTCTCTCAGTCAAGATCTCCTGTCATCCAGAAAAAACTGGACGATTGACGACTACCGCTCCGCGTGTCCAGTATATCCCTCATTTCTTGTACCGGGGGAGCCTGTCGAACATGTCCCGTTCTTTATAGTTTGCCGCCCACGTGGTTCGTCGGCTCCATCAGGTCTGCAGCCAGCATTGTCCGTGAAAAGTGAACTTTCCAAAGGAACACTCCTTACCAGAAATAATCAGGGGAGTCTCTCTCCTAGACTTTTGTACGTTAAACTGTAAGGTCGCCTTTTCCGGCGCTGATGGAACGGTGTAATTACAAAATGGGTGCGCGCTCTTTTGGAATCCCGCGAGGAATGTCGAAGACATTACAACAAATTATGAAGAGAGAGAAGACACTATACAAAAAGAAATACAGACATAAAGATAATTTATTTTACACAGATGATGACCCCGGCGAGGGACAGTGGTATTTTCACAGCTTCCCTTTCGAGACGGGATTCCTATTTCAGGCCGAAGACTGACTTTAATCCAGATGACAACTAAGCCTTACTCCGGATTCGAACCGAATTCCACGGCATGGTAAGCTAAGACTAACCAATATGCCAAGTGGGTAGGGTGATTATCTTACTCCCTATAACACTTCTAAATCTTTCCCTCTAACAGGTTTATCAATTATACTGTTTGTTAATTATTTTAAAATCATCTTTTTCAATACTGATATATGAAAAATATTTTACTCAGAAAATATTTGTGCTCAGATGGCAAAATGTTATAAGAAATTTACGTGACAGCAATTCTAAGATTCAAGATGTCATGAAAAATCAGTAATTTGTTTTACATGTGCAAACGTGGTACCAATCCTTACAGTAGTTACAGTAAATAGAAAATATCGGTGAAGGAGAATCCGGAATGTGAAAAACTCAATTTTTTTTTAAAGTTTCTTATAAAGTTTTGCCAGCTGAGCACTGATATATCCCCTTTGAATTAAAAAAATCAAAACATTTTAAAATGTGCTATGAATTGACAACATTTATAAGACGCTATTCTATTTCTGACATATAAGAGTTTTAAAATTAGGTTAAGATTTAATTAAAGAAATTAAGTTATCATTTCTTGCGTCATGAACATTTACATTACATCATTATATTAAAAATATATGTTTCAAATACAGAAAAGGGCCTTCCTGGGTGTTATTGTTCAGTCCAAATCCTTAAAAGCTTTTAAAGCAGGTATTTTTATGTACATAGGAGGGAACGAGAATCACTGCTGACGCAACACAGTGAAATGTTAGGAATTATTATCGTACTCTCCTGCGATGTAAAACTTCTTCGACAACATAATTTAGAATTCAGTACACAGAAAAACATTTTCGTTCCCAATTGAGAAAACTGCTTTTCTTAGTAAGTATTTTATACTTGTCTTAGGCTTATCTTACAGATAAAGTTCATTACATACTACATCTTCTTCTGTAAGTTTTCTATAGTAGGTGCCTGGATAAACACATTATAAAATTTTCACATATGAATTTATATTCATGCATATAAAAAATCGTATTTCAAATTACCTGGAAATAGTTTGCTGATGTATTAAAATGCAATTTTAGATAATAATCGTAAAATTCATAATATTTAAAGGAGCAGCGAAATGTTAATTTATATGTTAACATTTAAAGCATATTGTATTAGATATTGTATGGTTTTAGAATAAATTAGTAAAACAATTTATATTTTAATGCCTAATATAGGGTTTGTTATAAAAGCGATTTTCTTTTTTTGCATTTTTTTCCAAAAACCTTGCTCCTTGTTATTATAAAATGTTGTAATCAGTATAATTCAGTATAAGTAGTTGTTAAGTATGAGTCAAGTATAAGTACATTGACTTCCCCTGGTAAGTATTTGATACTTGACTTATCTTCCACTTATAGATAAAGTTAATTACATTCTACATCTTCATCTGTAAGTTTTCTATCGTAAATGTCTGAATAAGCAGGTTTTAAAACTTTTCACATACGAATATACACTCATAAATACAAACCGTAAACGATATTTCAAATTATCTGAAAAATGTTTGTTGATGTATTAAGAAGTAATTTTAGTTAATAATCGTAAAGTTTATACTATTTCAAGAAGTAGTAATAAGTTTAATATATATATGAATACACTGCCATAAAGTAATTTAAAACGTGATATGTTGCATTCTTTTTAGATTAAACTGTAAAACAATTTACATTTTAATGTCTAATTATGGTTTGTTATAAAAGCAATTACATTTTTTTTATTTTTCCAAACATCTTTCTCATAGTTTATTACAAAATGATGTGAAATAATTATTAGTGAAGAAAATATTTTAGTGGAGGAAAGTATACTAAAATATATCTTTAAATAGCAGCAGATTTTTTCAGGAAGATATAATTACTATTTTCCATACCCCAATTAACTATCTATTTCATTTTTAATATAAACTGTTCGATTAAGAGCGGTGATAATAAACAGGAATAAAAAATGGGGTTAGTTCCCCCTAATGAGCTGAAAGTCATTTTTCTAAGTTTTAATCAGATATCATTTCATCACCTTTTTAAAGAAGTAAAGAGCATTAAAGTATAAATTTTTAAGGATTATTTTTATGTCTTGTTTTTAATGAATAGGATTTTTTAGAAACGTATTTTGTTTTTCAGCAATTAAATAGTTAGAGGTAAGAGCTGCTCCTTTTCACGAATAAAAGACTTCTTTTGTTCATATGCGAATTTTTCTGGTACATTTCTTTAGAACTGACCTTTGCTATTTTCATTACGCTGCCAATTATACTGTTTGTTGTATAATATATCATATAAAGAAAGAGGAAAAAGCAATTACAACTCATGCAGTAACTAGCAAACAGCTCAACCCCACTGATGGGTAAATTTAAAGAAATATTTTTTCAGATATATCTGTCTCATGACACATAGCCTCTCCCAAGAGTCAAGGGCGAATTGCTTAAACTAAAGCTATTGATTCTTTACTCATTTTATATCTAATAATTATCATGAGATAAAGATATCGATTTCCATCATTCAGTAGATTTATTTTTGTAGAATGTGATAATTTAACTCTGATATTTACTTCAGAAATCCAATATACGAGGGTCATTTCAAACGGAATGCACAAAATGAGGCCATTTCGTATTGGATGATACAATCAGAGAAGAAAATTTGCATTTGCTGTTGAAGACTAGAGTAATTTTCCTGTGTTTGAAAGTTTTCTAACGTCCTTTGATATGAAGTGACAAATTTTTGAAATGGAGTCTGCAGGTGTCACGGGTACTGTGAGTGTAGAAGAACAAAGATCATACTTCAAATTGAAGCAAAGGAGGATCTTTGCTTACGAACAGCGAGGAATCATCCTGACTGATAAATATCCACCTGGTACAAGTGTGACTGCAGTATATTATCGTGAATGAATGCAAAAATTGCGTCGAAAGATACTCAAAAATTGACGTGAATTACTACGTGATACTTGCATGATAATGCACGGCAACACGTGGGAAAGGTTGTGACTGATTTGCTGGTGAAATGCAATTGGGAAATGTTGCCTCATCCACCATACAGTCCGTATATGAGTCCATCTGACTTCGACCTTTTCCCCGAGATTAAAGAACCTTTGCATGGCTTACGTTTTTCCAACTTAGAAGAGCTTACTTAAACCGTTACCCTAGTCATTAGAGGACTCAACAAATGAAGCATGCTGCAAGTAGTAGAATATCTTCCTCGACGTTGGAAATTAGTCATTTAGAAGCAGAGGGACTATATAGAAGGATTGTTGAGAGAAATCGTCAGAAATCAAATAGGTATGATAAAAAATAATTTAGAGTGCATTACTTTTGAAATGACCCTCGTATGATTTAAAAGACCAGGAACTGACTTCAGCAGTGTTTTCTGCAATCCATTTGTCTTTTCCCAAACTATCTCATTTAAAAAATACTTAAATATTCCATCCGAAAAAAAATTTTCAGAAATGGTTTTGTATTAAGCAATTTAGGATTTCATGTCCTTTTTATTATTTTGCCCCACATTCTTGTCCCACATTCTTTGTATGTATTTATTTTAGAAATTGTGTCAGTTTGTAAATATTTTCTAAACCCTATATTTCTTCCTGATTGTTGCATATGATTCCATTTTCAATACCATATGAGCAGTTATTGAATAATACAACGTAATAGCATCTTGTAACTAATCACCTGTCGTGTAAAATAATCTCCAATAACTCATTTCAGAGATTGGTTGTAGGCTATAAATCTGACTTTCATTAAATGTTTAGATATGAAATAGGAAAGGTATAATGGAGTTATATCCAATAAACTTGAATTTAAAATTCCCTTGAATTTAAAATTTAAAATTTTAAGTATACACCAAACACACTTGAATCACGAAATACGTGACACTCTGGTTGATTTAATCGTAGGTATGTAAAAACTGGATATACCGGGTGGCCATAATTAAATTGACAGTGCTCACAGTGTTCTGTAGCGCGATCTATTTGCGAGAATGACGCCACATTTTGTAGGAAGATTAAACAAGACGGGGGACGAAGGATTCCGCGAAAAAATAAATTAGTCCCAAAAGTTACCGCTAGGTGAATATTTCGCGCTGTGTAATAGAAAATAGTGTTAACAAATACAAATCAATACGGAAATTACCTTTTAATTTGCATTCAAATGAGGTTCAATGTGGCTGCCGTTGTTGTGGACCACATATTGCATTCTGTGCACAGTATACACAACAGCAGAAAGTAACATGTCTGCAGGATTCTCCCGTACAGTCCGTGATATGTTATCTTTCAACGTAGCAAGGTCCTGGACCACTCCTTGATAGACCTTGGACTTAAGGTAACCCCATAGCCAGAAGTCGCATGGGGTAAGATCAGGCGACTGAGGTGGCCATGCAGTTGGAAAGTAGCGGCTAATGACTCTTTCTGTTGTGAATTTCTGTTGTAGCAGCTGTTGCACCCGTACAGCAACGTGTGGAGGGGCTCCATCTTGCATGAAAATGATTTCCCCAGGCATTGTCTTTGCTGAAGTGCCGGAATGACAAAGCTGTTCAACATGTGGCGATATGTCTCTCCGGTAACAGAACAGGTTTCCGGTCCTGTCGGGGTAATGTTCTCATAGAAGAATGGACCTACGATAAATTCCGCTGTGAAACCACACCAAACAGTTACCTTTGGTGAATGTAAGGGAATTTTTGTCACTGCATGTGGTGATTTCTCATCCCAAATTCGGCAGTTCTGGGTATTCACAGTTCCATGCAGGTAAAAGTGGGCCTCGTCTGCCCATAAGAATTTCCACTGTCAAGCATCATCCACCTCCATTCTGGCAAGAAAGGTGAGAGCAAAAGTCAAGCTAGCTAGAGGTGGCAGCAATATTGTCTGGTCCTCTGTCGACAATCGCCGTGGCAACTGCTTCGATTGTATCCTGTGGTACAGGTTTTCGTCCTCTGCCTGACTGAACCTTCAGAGAACCTGTTTTCTCAAACGTCGCAACCATTGCTTTTAGCCCATTAACTGACACAGGACCGTTACCTTTACGCATTTTTTGTGCGTTCTAAAAGCACGAAGAGCGGCTGACGCGTTGCACTGGTTGAGGTAAAACAATTGGACCAGTAACGCACGCTCGACTAAAGAAGGAGACATTGCACATAAACTTTCAATCCGATTGATTCGAAACGTAACACATTGCCCTTTAAAACCCAAGCAGCTGGCACTGTGCCAATGGATGTAACGTGAAATTTGAATAAAGAACTTCTTCTTCTGCTCAGCGTACGTGATATTGCAGATCACGAGACTTTATCGGTGTTTATGTAGATTTTACGCTTTTTTAAAAGTGTTGCCATATTGCACTTGAACTAAATAAGAAATTGTGCATAATAAAAGGTAATTTTATTCCGTATTAATTTGCATTTGTTAACACTCTATTTTCTATTACACAGCGCCAAATATTCCCCTAGCGGTGAGTTTTGGAACTAATTTATTTTTTCGCGGAATCCTTCGTCCCCCGTCTTGTTTAATCTTCCTACAAAATGTGGCGTCATTCTAGCAAATTCATCGCGCTACAGAACACTGTGAGCACTGTCAGTTTAATTATGGCCACCCGGTATATTTTTATATATATATATAGAGAGAGAGTCAGTCAGAGAGGTATTTCGCTCTGTAAAAAAATTTTCTTCATGGCCGCATTCAACTCAGTGCTGAGGATAATATAGAATTTTTGCAAACTGACCAGTCTCAGTATCTGATAACAAAGGATTTTACCAGAAGTGAAAGCGGTTTTATTGTTGTTAGCAGGTATTAAACTGCTTAGAGGGAGACACGAGAAAGATCTACAGAATATCATACAAGCAATGTGACACCTGTAAAAAAACTGGTACATTGCCATGAAAGCAATGTGGTACTGCTTCAGCAGAGCGTGGAAAGTAACACTGACAGCTCGTAATGACTATAGGTACTGTAATTTCACGAATGTTTTTTTTCAAATGCTCTAAAATCTCAGTTTAACCCTCTAAGCATCTGAAAGAAATTTCTCTGTTACCAAATTTCGAATTACAAAAACACTTGTAACGGAGAATTTCATACCCCATTTTCACTCTTAAAAATACCTACAACTGAAAATTCCGCATTGCTATCTCTACTTGAAGGGTAGTAGATTGCTCTTTTTCCTTTCCATGTCCAAATTGGAAGTGTGAGTCCTTCGTAGATGATTCTTGCTGGGGACAACATAACCAAGAGATCGGTTAGGTCCCGTAAATTGGGCAATTTTTTTTTGAAAGTTTCGCTGTGAAATCAAAGATGGGTGTGTGCAGCTTCAGGCCTCGCAGAAAAACACGAGAATCATTCGATCACGTTTCGGAGTTCGACCGAGGCAGAATCGTTGCATACAGAGATTGCGGATTATCCTTCCGAGAAATCGGTCATTGTGTCGGACGTAGCCAAGTCACAATCATGTGAATATGGAATCGGTGGATGCAGGAGAGAATGACTGACCGACATGAGCGATTGCAGGCGCTTCGTCGCACTACTACACGGGAAGACAGGCATATAGTGCACATGGCACTGATGGAGCGCAGTGCCACATCCCCAAAAATAGCACAATGAATACAGTCTGAAACACAACAATCGGTGTCCGCACTAACACTATGAAGTCGTTTGCAGTACAGTGGATTGTCTGCTAGGCTTCCATTGCTTTGCATACGTTTGATTTAAAACCACAAGCATTTGCTTTTGCAATGGTGCTCTGAACGGCGTAGATGGAATTGCAAATTGCATCACATTGTGTTTTCGGACGAACTACGCTTCTGCCTGCAACACCACGATGGTCCTATTAGAGTTTGGAGACACCGTGGAGAGAGGCTGCTCAACAGTTGTGTTATGCATCGTCATACTGGCCCTGCACCTGTGTTATGGTGTAGAGTGGTATTGGATTCCACTATCCCGCACTCCTCTAGTGCGCATTACCTTTCCAGTAATGCGTACCAGCCGGCGCTATATCGCTGAGGTTTTGCAGCCTGTTCTACTTCCATACATTCAGGGCTTGCCTACGGCCACGTTTCAGCAGGACAATGCACGACCACACGTTGTACGTATTGTTGAAGATATTCACTCAGACACCCAGATTCCATTGTTACCCTGGTCTGTTTGATCTCCACATCTATCGTCCATCAAACATCGCGTTGAGGCATCATGGGCTTCCATTCCCCAACACAACATCCAAAGCGTCTTTCAGTCAATGACGTAGCGTGTCTCAGAGGTTATTAACAGACGTGACGGAAACACTCATTACTGATTTTCTCATCTTCTTGACTTCAAAGAAAGCTGCATTTCCAATCAATTATCATTCATACTACCTGTAATTTCTGGAATAAATTTGGTTTTGATATCTGTTGTCCTTCTTGGTGTTGCATTTTGGATGGCCAGAATTGTATTTCCATCTCTAGTGTCTGTTACTTATATATTTTAATAAATGGAAAAAATCAGCTATGAAGTAAGTACTTATTTTAACATAAATTTACCGTGTGCCTGAAATATACTATTCCACTTTAATTTAATATTTAAAAAATTGAAAAACTAAAATTCCAACAGGGGTACCCTGAGTTTCTGATATCACTCCCAAGGGAGCTGCAAGCATAAAAAGCTTTGAAATCCTTGCTTTAGAATGTGGTAAGAACGAAATGTCCATTCATATGTAGTGCGAAATATTTTTTCTTAGGTAAAAGTCTATTTGTGCAAATTGTTAGGAAAAACGGCCTTTATTTTTCCCCACAGCCATTTTGTTTCACTTAGCGAGCTGTTCAACGACGTCGTATGCTTTCATGCTTTGCTTTGCTTATTAGGTTATAGAGAGTTTTGACGTCACTGCTAGCAAGAGCAGGTAGGACGACGTCATTATCTGTCCACTCGGTAGTGAAAGTCGCAACCGTGCCCATAAGCTATTTTGCATATTCCCGTAGCTCAATCGCAACGCCAGGTGGCGCCTAGGCGACGCCTGGGTATAAATAAGCTAGGTGTGCGTCTAGGGAGGTGTTGGTTGTGACTGATTTTTTATCTAAGTGACCAGCTACCGTCAAGTTAGGGGAGTTTCCCGAGGTGTACGCATCAAGCTCGCCGTTTGCGGAGTTTTCCAGCCACCGTCAGTTTATATCTTTAAAAAGCAAGTTAGCTATTGTGTCAACATTGCCGGTGGACATCCCTAATCGAGGTTATTATCACTTCAGCCAAGCCGTGCGTTTCAGTACCCGGAGTTTAGTTTCGTTAACGAGAAACGGCATCATCTGTGTTCCAGCTATTCCGTGGTTCTTTAGATTTTCCATAGCAAGGACTTTCACAGCAAGTCCAACTTCAGCCATTAGCGGTACCAGTACATAAACCGGTAAAATCGTTTTGTTATTTTGTTCTCTCGTCTCTATCCAGAACTGCTTTTAACTATTCCAGGCAGGGAATGATTTAGTTTTCTACATAATGTACTTGTGTTTCTGTTACTATACATATGAGTTGTTTTTCAGTGTTTTTTTGTGAATAAATGTGCATTGCTTATGCTTGATACCTTTAAACTTTGTCGTTCCTAAATTCCTATCTCACACACAAGGTTATGTTTCAAGCTGAAAGCTTCTAACTATTTTTTATTTACTGGCTAACTTCCATTAGTTATCTAAAACGACTTTGCACCCTTAAGCCAGTGTGCAGAACTATCGGCATTTTTATTTCGTGGCTTTATGCACAGCTAGGATTTGGCTTTTCCTGCCAAACACCTAACACAAATTCTAACCCAATGATGAGTAGTTATAGAAACGTATTCATCGGTACGGCGTATGATGAAAATTACGCTGCGCTTCGCATGTCTAGTTATGTTTCCACACGAATAGTTATATATTCTTTACCGGAGTTCTGAGGTGCACCAAATCTTACTAGTTAGAAATCTTATTTATCAATAAATATAAATTACGAAGCACTAATTTTTAGTAAAATTTTGCATTAAAAATTAAAGAAAAAAAGCGGTAGAATAAATATTAAAGAACATCCAAAATTAAGACACAGTTTTACAAGAATTAAAATTTATGGTTTTAAAGTATTCGATGTGCTTCAAAAAATATTCAATAGGCTATTTTATCATAAACAATTAAGAGATCCTTATAAAACGTTTGATGGATATGGAATGTAATAAAATTTTAACACTTTTAGTTTACAGAACTACCTATCTTTAAAACTGAAATGCTAGAATGAAATGTAATCAGTATGGTTTTTTAAAAATAATTTTTACAAACATAAGTAATACCAATCCAAATCGTTATTAAAAAATAGGAATTTATATATATATATTAAATGTAATAGGATTTAATCTTTGAAAAATGTTTCATAGAATATGTTTAAAAATATATTCTATGAAACATTTTTCAAAATATCTAATTAAGACTGAACTTTGGATCAATGGACTGGATTTTTGAGAAAAGTGCTGATCCAGCTCAACAGTAATGGTTTTGTAAACTTTTTTGCAGTGCCAAAATCTTGAATATTTTGATATTTGTGTACGCATTTGTAAATTACGCCTGGAATTAAAGTTTCCTTAATTTGTGTTTTAGCTTAATTTTGGAAAAAGATTAATCTTTCGAAATATATATTAGGGAAATTTGTTGCGAAATAATTCAGATTATCCTGTTCTATTTATTAATATTACTGAGCTCACTTTCTTTTTAACAAGTTTCAATTTAACAGAGTTTATTTTTTCGCTCAAAGTGATACGAAAGTGCTTTTTTCTAATAGATGCTTATTTTAATAAATGTTGGCTTTGATAAAGTAATTTTTTTAAATAAATAATTCAGACACTTTGAAAAATGTGACAATTATTTCATCTCTCTTATACACATTGAAATAAAATTTAATCATACAATGTCGTTTTTATTCTTAAAGATCCTCTAATAAATCAAATTAGAGAAGATTAAACTTTGATCAAAAGGGCAGAATAAATTAATGTACCCTCATAAAGTTAATGATACTTTAGAATAACGCTATCATTTTGTCTTCAGAATTGTTCTTAATATATTTAATCAACTTAATAGGAATTACTAATATGTGTGGCAAACTACAGATAAATTTCTGAGTATCATTTTAATAAAACTGTACCTGAACTTTTAAATGAAAAATATTAATATGATTATAAATATTAAAACATAAAAAAAAATCAGTGAAAGATTTCAGATTCAATCCAATATGTTATAAATATCCCTGTTTCAAACATTTTGACGATATTTAAAACACGGAAAAATTTCCATATTAATTATTTTACTGGAAACTTTGGTAAACTACAATAAGGTAAAAAAGTAAATCTTTCAAAGTGATAACAATGACACCTCAATGTTAATAAATACCCTCAGTATCAATTTTTTATTTCATCAGTTCTCCAAAATATTAGTTTTTCTTACGAAAAAAATAGTCGTTAACCTTTTGAAAATCATTAAACTGTAAGAGTTTCCGTTATTATTAAAACGAAATCCTAACATTTAAATTCTTTCGAGTATAGCTAACAGTATCTTTTAAAGAACTGTCGCTTTTATTTTATAATTTTGATGTCATCGGAATCACTTTCAGCTTATACAATAAGTTTATTTAATGACATAATTTACATGAAATATAATTTATTCAATTTAAAGGATATACCCTTTCTCTGTGAAATTGTTTCATTACATTAATAATATCACTCTAATGAATTCTGTCAAACTATTGAATGTCTTTTCATCTTACATTTAAATGTTAGTATATGAAAGTTCCCTTCTATTAAGCCTTGGGATTTATAATGTCATTGATACTGTATTTCTGAATGAGTTATTTTCACCTTGTGATTTCTAAGGATACACTAATGCTTTTGATACTTAATTTTATCTTATCCAAGTTATAAAGAATTTCCTGTTGTAGGACACGTTTTCTATCGAATATGCGTCAGGGACTTGTGCTAATAATATACTTTGTAAGTGCATATTGAGTTTAGGTAAGAAAAGATTCTGATGTGATATATGTAAACACATTTAACACGATAATTAAGAAGGTCTAGAGGTTAGAAAACTCAGGACTACCCAATAATAAAATCCCCGGTCAATAAACACTAATGTTAGACCTTAACATATATCCAAAGTCTTAATAAATGTTACTTTAAAGATTTGTAGCATATTCATTGTTTAAAGAAAGTTACACATAGACACACATTTTACGAATACCTCTTTATATTTAAATTTAGTGTAGGAGGCAGTTGTGTAGTTTATAAAGCGAGAAAGTAGATTATTTCACAACATTTAAATACTTTATATTAAGCTAAAAAAAATTATTCCGTTAAAAAACTATAACATTAAACTCTAATTACTTTAGGTACCAGTCTGTAGCTAGTTGATACCTTATCATAACACTTTAAGAATAATTATAGCGTTACATAAACCTTACTGTTTAAATATTATTACTATTTGCCTATTAAGGTTGTAATACAAAGTATTCTCAAACTTAATTGATATTTGATGAATTTTATAATTATTGTTATATACATTCATTTCCCTACATTCCGCTCTCCGTAATTTATTTTCTTGTAATTAATTTTATCGCCTAGTCTGTAAATGTTACAAAAAATTACATTTACTCCAAAAAGCCTATCAGTACCTCACAATGTAAAATTTATATATTTTTAGGAACTGTCAAACATTCCCCCCGGCCAAAATTTCAATTTTATTCAATTTTTCATATCATCGGGTAATATCCGAAAATTATAAAATGGAATGTTCTAAAGTACAAATGAGCATGTTTAGGACAGATGCATATCGTGATTTAAAAGCATGTCTCACTCAATAACAACTACTGAAAATCCTATTCAGGGGGTATATTGCCTCAGTTATTGGTAAATAGACTCCTACAAATAATTCCTAAATCCTATATAATATATGTCAATGTCAATCCCTAAAATTTAATTCAAAGTAAATCGTAAAAAATCGATTGTTTTAAGTTATCTTTCAGCCAAAGCATAAAAGCTCATTTCAATATATATCTGGAAAGCAATCAATCCTTTGCGAGGTCTTTTAGTCGAAGAAATGTGTGTGTATTCTTCTTACCTTAACCCTTCAGAGTGATGGAAATATGTCCAATCTTCCTCTTCACATTTTTCCTGTATTGGTTTTCAGTCAATAATCCGATAACTTACATCTCGTTCACGTAGTCCGCGACTGTAATAAGATGTCAATTTATCATTTTTTTTCTCTCGTTTAGTGCATTTCATTCAAAATATTCCATTAAAAATGTTTGTATATTAAATGTATTAGATCCATTAACATTTTTTTGTATTTATAGATTAAATGTATTAGTTCCATATACATTTTCGAAGAGTGGATTCGTTTAAAAGTAGTTCGATATGATAAATCTTGAAAATTCCGCTCATAAAATGTGTACTTTTCATTAAAAACCTCTTAAATAGACTATTTGTCTTACTATTAATAAGACGCCGCCCACATGGTATAGTGGTTAGCGTGGGTTTTGGTACAAATCCAGAGTAAGGCCTGGTCGTTACTTTGTTGTCCCCTCATAAGGAGCAATGCTGGCTCGCCAAAATGGCTCTCCCATAATAAAGTATCCAACAAGATTTCTCAGTGAATAACAAAAGGCAAATGCCTCATAAGTCCCTCCACATTAAAAAACTATTTGTAAAACAAATTATCTATTCTTGAAATTAATAACCACTGAAATAGACTATTTGACACAGATTATTTCTGTGTTCTTTAAAAAAATGGAAATAATCTTCCGAAATATTCCATTCCCCCCCCCCCAAAAAAAAGAAAACATATACAGTGGTACCTCCGAAAAGCGGACAGTCACGGGACCAAAAGTTTTGTACGTTATTAGGAAGTGTCCGCTATTGAGGAGGACAACCTTTTTATAAAAAAGTTTTTGCACTTCTGTTTGACATTTGATTGAAAATTACGGATGAAATTTTAATTAAAGGAAAAATTAATTAGGTATAAAATTATAACTATTTACTACTTTACCTTTTTAATTTTGGGTTAATCCTTTTACTTTGCGTTAGATAACTCCAAAATACAATGTATAGGAGCTAAATTATTTTAATTACTACTGAAAATATCTGTTAACAAAGTTTGATTTCTCTCTTTTACACAGCAAATGTTTTTCGAGGTAAATCTTCATAGGATTTAGCTTTGCTAGTCCCTCCGAATCTTCATTGTTCGGAAAGAACTGTTTCAATTGTTCGCTGTATTTCAGTGCTTCGGAATAATCTTTGATTTTGCAGTCTTCCATTGGCGATTCCTCATCTTCAACCTCAGAAAGGGCCAGTGTTTCAGTGTTGTCCCGATGAATGAAATTGGAAGCATGCGGGTTTTCTTCCTCAATGGATAAACCGCCGTCGATCTTGACATACTCTCCAATGCGGGCATTTGAATCCAAATTGGCTTCTAGATCCGCAAGTTCTCTTTCGCTTTTTCCAGAAGTACTGTCAGTTGCCACTTCGCTTGAATTCAAAATTCCCGCCTTCATAAAACACTTTAGAACGCAACCAGGTTCCACCTTTTGAAGGGCTGACGTAGTTCAGGAACAAAACAGATACCGATTTTGCCAACTCTTCTCTGGATTTGCAGGACATAATCTGTGAAAGCACATGTCTCAGAAGCAGCTTTCTGTATCGTACTTTAAAGCTGCAGGATAATTCACTGATCTAGTGGCTCTAGCATCGAAGTGGTATTAGGAGGAAGAGACCAAAATTAACAGTTTTGAGCTTTAAATCATCAGGATGGTGTAGTGTAATGTTTGACTAGCAGCGCTGGTTAAAGCGAAAGTGTTGTGCCCCGTGATTCCCCCCCCTCTACCAATCAGGGATTGGCTGCGGGGGGCCAAATCGGGGGCCAAAGAAAGTAAGAGAAGGGGAGCGTCTCTGGTAGAGAACGGAGGTTTGGCGAGTTTTAAGAAGGCTCGTCTCACCTCTGGTTAGGTAATTACTTGGTAATTAGAATTAAGATAGAGAAAGAGAATCTGAGCGTAGTTTCAGGAGGACTGGCAAGATTAAAGCAGGCTCGTCTCGCCTCCAGTTAATTAATTGATCGGTAAGTAGATTACAGTGTAGGATAGCCGAGGTCTGGTAAGATATTGCATGCTTGCCCACCTCGTGCAGAGTTTTCTTCAATTGTTATGTTATGTGTGAAACTGTTTAAATGTTAAATCTGCAAATAAATTTATGTTCGTCTTGTTCACTGACGACTCATTTTTGCACAACCTCATTTGTCCCAAGGCCATAGAAAGAACCTAAGTGAACCGGTGTAAGAAAGAGGGTTCACGACAGATAGGAAGTAGCATTGTTCATGAACACGATTTTTTCCTTTAGTTTTTTCATTTTATTGTCTAACTCCACCAACCAATCGCTCATTATATCAGTGGTCCTCCACGCTTTCTTATTCGACTTCCACGAAACACTAAATTTTCATACATCAATGTTATTGAAACATCTAGGTTTCTTAGCTTTTCCAATAAGAACTGGAGATTCGAAGTCTCCAGTATGTTGCAACACTGCAAAAGAGTGAGCCGCTCTTTTGAAATTTTCCCGCCACAACACTCTTTTTCACCCTTAAACATAAGGTGTTGTTCGCTGCAAAGACACATAAGAATATATTTTTAGCTTGCTTGTTAGAATAAGTTTGAAATGTTTACCAAATAATTGAAAGTTTTCAAAAATACCTGTCCGCTATTCGGAGTGTCCGCTATCCAGGAGGAATAACATGGATTGTCCTATATAAAAGGACTGAGACTCGTAAAAATGTCCGTTAATTAGAGGTGTCCGCTATTCGGGATTGTCCGTTAAGGGAGGTACCACTGTAATAGCTTATTCAATTATTTTTTAGGATGTTGTTAGTATCCTAATAGAGTTACTGAGGATTGGGATGCTTCAAACAGAAGCTACAACACACAACTGGTTAAAATAGGTTTGACGACATGCAGGTTGGAAAAAAAATTAAAAACTCATATTTCCAAGAATGATATAGTGATATATTTTAGTAATCCAATGCTGAGCAGAATGTTAATATTCAATCGACAGTTTTTAAAATTGCTTTTTACATGTAATTACACATTTATATTGATTAAAACCCGATTGTTAAACCTGATAGCTCAGTGTTCTCTCCATTAACTAAATTTTTAATCTATTCTCAGAAATTGCTTCGATGAGAAAATGACTGATGGCAAAATTAAATCAAAAGAATCGACTGTGTATTTACTCTAACGTTTTCAAGAAGCTCGCATCTCAAATACACTCATGGACAAAAAAAAATTAGCGCACCAAGGAGTCGTCAAAATGAAACGAAATTTTACATACGTAATGACTACTTTGATATAAGTAAATGATAAGAAAATCAAAGAAAAAGGATAATTTATTTCAGAGAAAAACGCAAAAGAACGGAGGAGTTAATACTCCGTTGGACCCCCTCTAGCGCGAATGCACGATGCGATACGATTACGCATTGAGTCATACAAGTTCTGTATGATGTCTTGAGACATTTCGTTCCATATTTGCTGTAACCTTGCCTCTAGTTCGTTCAAACTCGTGGGATGCCCAACTCGTCGTCCCAAATGATCCCAGATATGCTCGATTGGAGACAAATCTGGGGATCGGGCAGGCCAAGGAAGGGTAGTAACAGTGCGGAGAAAGTCTTGTGACACCCTTGCCGTATGAGGCCGAGCATTGTCTTGTAGGAAAATGGCTCCTGGGAGCTGTTGCATGAGTGGCAACGCATGTGGTTGCAGGATTTCATGAACATACCGCTGGGCTGTCATGGTGCCACGGAACAATACTAGGGGTGACCGTGTATTGTAGGCAATGGCACCCCATACCATCACACCAGCTGTGGGAGCGATGTGTCGCTGTACAGCAAAGGCAGGATTGAAGCGTTCACCACGGGCTCTCCACACACGAACACGATTGTCATCACTGCCGAGATTGAATCTGGATTCGTCGCTAAAGACGACCTGGTTCTATTCCTCTGCAGCCCAGTTTCCTCGTGCGCGGCAAAACTCCAAACGGAGTCGTCGATGGGTGGGCGTCAAGGGCAGCACACGTAATGGGCGCCGAGATACCATTTGTCCATCATCCAGGCACCTTCGTATGGTTCGAGAAGACACAGAGGCCTCTAGTGAAGGTGCTACCTGTGCCTGGAGGGCGGCCGATGAAAGAGTTGGCTGTACGCATCCTTTTCTTACGATGTGGCGGTCTTCTCGACGACTGGTCTGTCGAGGGCGTCCTGAGCCTGGTCTTTGTGTACATGACATCTCTCGGGTCCATTGGTCCCAACACCTCCTCACAACACAATCAGAACGGCCTAATTGACGAGATACTCGCCTAGCTGACCACCCAGCTTCCATCATCCCGACGATTCTCCCCCTCTCAATCTACGACAACTGCTTATATTGTCTTCGAACACGGCGTAATGGCATGTCTATCTCAGCTCTTCCATTGTAAATGATTCAGCACACTCAAACAAGCTTTGGTTA
The DNA here is from genome assembly GCA_907164885.2 of Dolomedes plantarius. Taxonomy (NCBI): domain Eukaryota; kingdom Metazoa; phylum Arthropoda; class Arachnida; order Araneae; family Dolomedidae; genus Dolomedes; species Dolomedes plantarius. The sequence goes on along the minus strand of OU015491.1, from coordinate 163,071,350 downwards.
CCTGTTTTATACTCCATAGAGTAAGATGCTCAACGCCCTCTACCGGCTATACGTAATGCGCAATCACGCTGCATTTCTAATCATTTGCATATCTCCCCGACATGTACCTTCATTGCATGTTTCGTTACGATCCCGCAATTATTCCTTGGTGCGCAAATTTTTTAGTCCATGAGTGTATATACACACACTCAAGAGCCAAAACATTATGACCACCTGTCAATAACGGGTTGGCCCACCTTTGGCACGCAACACAGCTTCAACCCGCCTTGGCATGGATGCCATAAGTCCTTGGTAGATGACCGGAGACAGATTGTACCAGATGTTTAAGCAACGGTCACGCAAATCCGAGATATTGCGAATTGGTGGTCTTTGAACTCTGAGCTGCCGTCCCATGACATCCCAAATGTGTTCTATCGGATTGAGATCCGGTGAGTTAGGCGGACAGGACATTAACTGGAATTCAGCATCATGTTCCTGGAACCACTCCAACACAATTTTAGCCTTGTGACAAGGGGCGTTGTCCTGTTGGAACATTCCATTTCCAGCTGGAAAAACAGAGGCCATGTAAGGGTGCAACTGGTCCGCAATGATGTTCAGATACCCTGTAGCATTCATGGTCTGCTCTACCACAACCACGGGTCCCAGAGACGCCCAAGGGAACGTTCCCCAAAGCATAATACCGCCACCACCGGCCTGCGTATGACCTACTGTACATTGAGGGAGCAACACAGAGGGAGCGAAAAATGCCTCTTCTTAAATTACTTTGAAAGCATATTCTATTTTTAATAAAACACGACACCTCTTTCAATTGCAACCTAAATATAATGTATGTTATAATATATAGCCTCGTAAGTGCATTAAGAGGTAGTCTAGATGATCAATTAGTTTATTTCTAGGTCGCAATTTGGAAAAGGTGTTGTGCTTTATTAATAGGAAAATATGCTTTAAGAGTAATTTAGGAAGACGGGTTTTTTTGTTATATATATATATATATATATATATATATATATATATATATATATATATATATATCGGGTGGTCATAGAGAAACTTTGCCAATATATGGACCTCTAGCGGCTGTTCCGTTCAACCGATCGAGATGAGATTTTAGATATAGTTATTCAGAGGTATGTGCTCGGAATTATGTGAACGGCATCCAAGTGGCACTCACGGTTACGGTAATAGGTACAGGAACTTGAAAGTTTCAAATTGCAACACCCATTTTTTCCCATCGCAAAATGCTCAGCGCATGCGACAACCGTAAAGAGGGTCACGTAAAATGGACGCGTGTTCTTTTAATCGGTTTTCTACGCTGAATATCTGGCGAGGGCGTACTGTGATTGGTTTCTAGCCTCTGTCATATGCAAATTTCCTCCGTGCGCCCCGATCGCGTCTTTGTTGGCCGTTCGCAGAGGTCTCTTTTGTGCGTGCATAACGTCCGTTTTTTGTGATACACGTACCATTCCAACGCTTTTTATGGTTTTCGCATGCGCTGAGCATTTTGCGACGGAAAAAAGTGGGCGTTGCCACTTGAAAATTTCGAGTTTCTATACCTATAACCGTAACCGTGAGCGTCACTGTGTTGCCGTTCACAGTATCCCGAGATCATACCTCTGAATAAATATATCTGAAATCTCATTCCGATAGGTTGAACGGAACGGCCGCTAGAGGTCCATATATCAGCAAAGTTTCTGTTAGACCACCTGGTATATACTATATATATATATATATATATATATATATATATATATATATATATATATATATATATATATATATATATATATATACACTGCAGTGCCACTGAATTAGGGATACCTACCTAGTAACGAGTTTGGCTTCCTCTGGCCTTGATAACGGCTGCCACACGACGAGGCATAGATTCAACAAGTTTCTGGAAACGTTCCACGGGAATGGCTTGCCAAATATTGGCTAAAGCTGTCCATAATTCAGTAAGGTTCTTTGGTGCTGTGTGATGGCCTTTCACGCCTTGTTCCAAAACATCCCAAAGATGCTCAATAGGATTTAAGTCTGGGCTTCTAGGTGGCCAATTCATGACCAGCCAGTAGCCAACCGGGACTTGTGAGAGGTACAGTTCTCTTGCTGGAAAACTCCATTACCGTGCGGATAACAGAACAGCATAAACGGATGGAGGTGATCACCCAGCAACTCTACGTACCGAATTGCATTGGGGGAGGTTGGTACACGCACCAAAGATCCCAAACTGTGCCACGAAAAAACACCCCAGACCATGATTGAGCCGTCATGCCCTTGTACAGTTCCAGCCAGACATGCAGGATCCATGACTTCATGAGCCTGACGCTATATTCTCAGCCTCCCGTCGGCGTTAAGTAGTCGGAATCGAGACCCATCACTCCATGCTACTCGTTTTCAGTCCTCTACACTCCAGTCTCTGTGCTCTCTTGCCCAGGCAAGACGTGCAGCCCGCTTGCGAGTATAGAGCAATGGTACTCTCGTAGGTCGACGGCTCCCGAAACCCATACGCGAGCGTTGCACAGTCAGTTTACTGACTGTACGACTCGAACCGTCATTAAACTGGGTGGTAATTTGAGCTAATGTTTGGCTTCGCTGGCTACGTACAATACGCCTGAGCCGTCTCTCACCACGCACTTTCATGGCTAATTGTCCTTTGCAGTTAGCCCGATCGCTAGTTTTTTTTCCACCATCCATGTATTCTTGGTATACTCTTGACATTGTCGACCTTAAAAATTCTCGCTGTCTGACGATTTCGGAAATTGAATGGCCCATGCGTCGCGCACCTACGATTTGTCCGCAATCGAAGGCGTCTAAATCAGGCAGTTTACCCATACTGGCAATTCCAACAACTAATTCAGAACAACCACAGTACGCGCTATATATGCAGTTATCACAGCACCCTCACTTGCGCATACATGATGCGCAGCTCTACACAATTTGCATAGGCTTTTCTATCCCTAATTCAGTGGCACTTCAGTGTATATATATATATATATATATATATATATATATATATATATCAGTTCCGTAACTGACTGACTGACATATAACGCACAGAGCAAGCTGCCGGACATAAAGGGCTGAAATTTTGCATGGCGATTCTTCTTATAGTGTAGATGTGCACTAAGAGAGATTTTTTAAAAAAATCTTCTTAGATTTTTTAAATTAAATTTTTAATCTGTTTTTGTAACATTCTTTAAAGTTCGCATTTAAAATAATAATCCGAGCGTTATAAATTTTATATCATGGGAAAGATCAGAAAATTTACTTTAAAATGCAATCTTTTTCGAATCTTTCCCTTTTCTGATTTTGATGAATTTTTAAAGATTAAGTATTAGAATTTAATTTATTAAGTACTGATCACGTGGTTTTTCTTTTAATTTTGCGTCACGTGCACAACAACGAAATAGACAAAAAAACATTTTTCTTGCTAATGCGGCAGACGATTGACATAATCCAAAAAAATATTAAATACAGTAAAAGAAATGTTCTTCAAACTGCATTGTATTAACTGTACTGTCGTCTTTAGTATGTTCTATTCGATTTAATTTTAATATTTTCTTCTTCTTCATTTTGTCTATAAAGATATCCGTTACATTCATCGTTGTATTTATTATAAATATATATACATATTTTTGGCATTAATTGCACACATCGACCGCTGTATTTAATTTGAATGTACTCCGTAGCGAAATACGGGTTGTCAGCTAGTATATATATATATATATATATATATATATATATATATATATATATATATATATATATATATATATATATATATATATATATATATATATATATATAATTTGCCTCCTATTGTTCCGGAATTGCAATAAACGGTTCTATATAATTAAATCTTATGATTTTATCATTCGCGTGACTGTACTTACAAGTATGAGCTGTGTACAACTTCAAATAACTTCCAGACCGCGACAATTTTGTCTTCCATATTATTTTAATAACCTTCTTAAGTTAACAGTATGTGAGGAGATAAATGCAACAGAACAGAGATCCGCATCGCGGAAAAGATAATTATTCAGGTCAAAGCTAATATACATGTTTTCAACTCTTGAAATTCAGGAGGAGATGAATTTCTGTTCCAGAATGTCCAAAACACTCGTGTAAGTATGCACTGTTAGAAGTATAGATTGCAAAATGCGTAAGTAAAGCTTTTCTATATTTTCGGATTATTATGGTTGGGATTAAAACACCAAAGTTACATAAGCAACAGGTAAATATGTCGGAGTTGGTACAATGTTACAGTTTCAGTGAAATTTATCGTTAATATTATCCTGCATTATCATTGAATCTTTTAACTATTTTCATTTTGCATAACTGTATCATGTGGTTTCAACGAATGTCATATTCATTTTAGCAAATTTTATTTCCTAAAACATTTCAGAGAATAATAGGAATAATCTTACCCATGGAATGTGCAAACAGATATTTTGTTCTTAGTTTAAAGTGAATGTTATGAGTGTCAGTCAATTGGCAATTTTAAATAAATAGTCATCATCATATTTGGCACGACAGCCAGTTGAAGATTCCTCCACGACAGCCTATTTCTAGACCTGGTCTGCCTGTTCCTTACCCCAATCACTCTAAAATCTGATTCAACGGAGTCGAGCAATCTTAGTTTTGGCCGTCCTCTTTTCTGACTAGTAAAGGGCTGTGAAGACTTTGCCTTAAATAAAAGACTGTCAGCCTTTTTGCAATTAATGCTTTAATTGCATTTCTTGACTAAATACGGGGTATTTACAATATATATAAATAGATTAAATTTGTGGGTTCACGGCATCGACGAGTTGTCGCTGCGCTCATTCAAATCTATCTAGGCCCAACAGTAAAATTTTTAATTAATAATTTTTCAAGTTAAAATCAATTGCTACAGCAGATTCACATACTAGGATAACTATGCTTTCTTAAGCACCCAATAGATGGCAGATCAAGTACAGCTATACAGTCGAACCCGCTTAATAGAATATCGGTTAAAAGAATATCCCGTTTAATGTAATAAATTTTCAATGTACCAAACCGTAGTAATTTGTTTCTGTGTTAAATTTCTCGGTTAATGGAATATATTGTTTTGAAGTTATCCCGCTTAAAGGAATAATTTTTAGCCATGACGATATCGATCTTTTTCTATTTCGCACACTTCTTTTCAGAATTTTTTCTGTAAAGTGCAATAATGAATGTGCAGTAACTGAATGTCTTTCAAAGCAATTTTGTCTGTTCGCAGAACGTGTCGAATCGCAGGAAATGGGGATTTCTTCGATTTTGAAGGGTAATTCATTGTTGTTGCTCTTTTTGCTAGCCCTCCCCTCCCCATATTGCTCGGCCGCTCAGCCTACGTTTCCTTATTCAGAGAATGAACAATAAGCTTCACCCCCAGCTGTGAGCTAGAAAATGTGTGGAGGTGTGTGTGTGTGAAGGAAATGTGAAACATCAACAGGTCCTTATCTTGAAGGGGATGGGGATTACCAACTGTAACGAATCTCTTCGGAAAAGCGCAACATTTAACTTGGTGTCTCTAGCCTTGAACATTTAACTGTAAAATTTTCTACGACGATTAGTTCGACAGTTCTCTTTCGTGAAATCAGTGTCTCCTCGCTTTCGTGAAATCGGTCATCTTTCTTGTGCTTTACTACAATGTCTTTGAGACGAAAAGATTTTACTTTAAACGAAAAAGTAAAAGTTATAGAGTTTGCAAAAGTAAATAAGTGTACGCAAATTTTCGAGAGTTCTAATTGAGTGTACGCAATTAGAACTCTCGAAAAAGTTGGAGATATCCCAAGCTCAAGTTTCGAAATTGTTAGAAAATAAAGAAAAAGTCTTGAATGACTGGAAATGCAACAAAAACCTTAATCAAAAACGAAAATGTTCAGGAAAAGAATCTGAAGTTAAAGATGCTCTTCTTCAGTGGTTTGCTGAAAAACGAGCTTGTAATGTTCCTGTTGGTGGATTATTATTGAATCAGAAAGCCGAAGATTTAGTACAACAGTTAAATATAACTGATTTTAAAGGTACAAATGGTTGGTTGTGCAGATGGAAAGAAAGAAACCAAATTTCTTTCAAAAAAATTCACGGTGAAGCAAGTGATGCTGATCAAGCCGCTGCCAGTTCTTGGAAAAATGCAGTATTACCTGCTTTATTACAAGACTATAGTTCTTCTGGTATCTATAACTGTGACGAAACAGCACTTTATTACAGAGCAATGCCTGATGGGACTTTGTGCTTAAAAGGCGAAAAAGTTGTTGGAGGAAAAATCCCGAAAGACAGACTGACAGTTTTATGCTGCAGTAATGCTGACGGCAGTCATAAAATACCTCTTTTTGTAATCGGGAAATCCAAAAACCCACGATGTTTTAGACGTGTAAAATCCCTTCCAGTTAAATACGAAGCGAATTCAAAAGCTTGGATGACTGCTAATTTCTTTCAAAACTGGTTAGTGTCATTTGACAATGAGATGAATAAGATGAAAAGAAAAGCTATCCTTTTTATCGAAAATTGTCAAGCCCACAAAGTCGACGTAAGACTAGAAAATGTAGCACTTCATTTTTTTTGCCTTCGAATACTACAGCTATTTTACAGCTAATGAACCAGGGAATTCTAACACTTTTTAAGATGAATTATAGAAAAGAAATCGTTAAAAAGATTAGAGCCTGCATAAATGATATTACTGGATTTTCTATCAATAGCTCAACTAGTTAAAATTATAATTCTTACAGCTGTTCATATGATGAACAAATCATGGAATAATATTTCCTCTGACGCAATAAAAAATTGTTTCGTAAAATGTAAATTTTCAACAGACGTAACAAATGATGAATTAAATGATGAATCAATTACAAACACAAATGATTTACCACCAGAAGGAATGACAGAAGAAAATTTTTCCAATTTTGTAGACTTCGACAATGACTTCGTAGAATGTAGTGAAACTTCAAACTCTCAATTTGATCAAAGCGAAGTCGATGAAGATGACTTTGATGAAGAATGTACCATTAAAAAGGTTCCGTCACATGTTGAAGTTATTAACGCTTGCGATATTATAAGACGTTTCTTGGAAACGAAGCCAAATGCAGACTTTCATTTATTTTATAAACTATAAAATCAAATAACTGATTTGCTGCATTCACAGAACAGTAAACAGTCTAAAATATCCGACTTCTTTAGCAACAAATAAGTAAGTTACATTGAAATTATTTTTAAAAAATTATGGGAAATATGTATATCCTACAATAAAATTAGCTCATTTTTCACCAATTTTCTAAATTTTAATGTGTCTAAATTGTTTTTTACTTTTAATTAATAATTATTTGTTTATTATACTAGTTTAAAAATGCCTATGGTTTAGGTAATTTTTAATGCTTTCTTGGTTTAACTGTAACTTTAAATATTGTGGGCGTGTCAATGTGATCGCGGATAATGGAATATACCGCTTATTAGAATAGTTTTTCGTGGAAAATTGGCTATTCCATTAAGCGGGCTCGTATGTATTTGGATATTGGCGCTTAAAGATATTGTTGAAGTTTTGAAAATGTAATGCTCTAGAAAACGTAAGTATTTTTAACAGTTTTATAATCAAAATTTTAGAATAATAAACTTAGTTTCATAAAATCAATGTTCTTATTGTTGCAAAATAGCATAGTGTTTCAAGTTTTTTTACTATTACCAGTTATTATGAATTGTTTTACAAAGGTCCACGTATGTGTACCTTCGTCCTAATGGCTGATTCAGGCGTAGATACTATCTTTGGAATTTTGCATTGAGAGACCAATGAAGATCTTTTTTTTCTCTCAATATTTATTGTTGCAAAATAAAAATATTTAATACTATGTTATTTACTGCTGTTCTATTAAAATAATTTTAAATATTAATCAAAATACATAAATATTAATATAATTTTAAAAAATTTAAATGTTTATATTCAAATTATATAATAAAATGCATTTTGTATATTTATTTATTTGTTTCAATTTATTTAAATACTTACGTATGTGGAGCACAAAAAATTTACTGCTTCCTTTTTACAGTCTATAAAACATACTTAGCTTTTATTTTTTTCTTCTTTTATTTCTAATATTTAGTTTCTTTTTATTGTAGAGACAATTTCTCTCAATTTTTAGTGAACTAAAATACTATTTATTTAAGAACATTTGCTTTACTAATAATTTTTTAAAAATATTTAATAACTTTAAATGTAATATGATATTTAATTATTTTATATAAACTTAAGTTTATTTATTTATTTTTTTAATTTGTTGTATACAAAAAAAATTGACTGTGCATAGAGTTTAAAAATATGTATAAAAATAATTTCGTATGTTTATGATGGATTTACAAATTTATTATTATTAGGTTATTGACACAGGACGAGATTGACAGAATTTTACAAGAGAGTGATATATCAGATTTATCAGATTAAGATATTGGATGGCCATCACAACCACCTTCAGCCTTGGTTCTAGATGATGATGAATCTGATTCAAGAGAGAGTACTGATATTGATTCTCCAAGCACCAGCTCTATCCCTCCAAAAAAGAAGAAAGATGCCAAGCACACATGGAAAACCAAAAAGTAACTTTTTAATCAGTAAATTTCATTCGGTTATTTTTCCATATCGAATATGTTTATAAGTTTATATTATTTTCCAGGATGATTCGAAAAGGGCCACATATTGAAGATGATGTTTTAGAGGATGTTGATGAAATTTTGGATCCTTTAAAGTCATTTTTGGAATGCTTAAATCAAGATTTTTTTGAAGAATTGACAATGCAGACAATTTTATATTCATCACAGAAACGTGATCATAAATCTGTAAAAACAAATGCACATTAAATGATGAAGCTGGTTGGTCTACATATTTTGATGGGAACTTTAAAACTACCTCAAACAAAAAATGTACTGGTCTTCAATGATAGCCATGCCTTTCTTTACCGAGACAATGACAAGGGACAGATTTTTTGAGCTAAGAAATTATCTCCATTTTGCCAATAACTTAGGGCCACGGGACGAAAGTGATAAACTGTGGAAAGTTCGCCCTTTTCTAAGGCCCATCCAAGAGAAATGTCTACTTTTGCCTCGACCAAAACACATTTCTCTTGATGAGCAAATAATTCCTTTCAGTGGACGTTGTCAGTTTCGTCAATATGTTAAATCCAAGCCAAATCCTCTTGGATTAAAAAACTATGTTCTGTCAGCTAGAGATGGACTAGTTTTAGATTTTTTTTTATTTATGTAGGAAAAGGTAGCATTTCCACAGAAGATATGCGCAATTATGGCCTAAGTGGGGGGATAGTAAAATTATTGGCTGCTAGTGTACCTCAAGACTCAAGTCACATAATTTACACTGATAGATATTTCACAGGTATTAGATGTGCAGAATATCTGTTAGAAAATAATATTTTTATAACAGGTACTTTGATGTCAAATAGAGCTGGAGATGCAACAGGCATATTGATAAAAGATAGCGACTTGAAAATAGGTGAATGGCATGAAATAGTTAGAGATGATGACAAAATTTGTATCATAAAATGGAAGGACAATAAAACCGTTACATTTATGTCCACTTGTGTAGGAAGCGAACCCAACACAACTTGCCAGAGGTGGTCAAAAGAAGAAAAAAAGAGAATTGATGTTCCACAACAAGCCATAGTAAAAGATCATAACATATCTATGGGCGGCACAGATCTGTGTGATCGGTATATTGCTTACTATCGCTGTTCGATCAGAACAAAGAAATGGCCTGTCAGACTTTTCAATCATTTTATAGACTTGATAAGTTCCAACTTTTGGGTATACTATGTCCGGGATAACAAAGCCAAAAATTTGAAAAAATATATGTCCCTTCTACAATTCCGCCTACATATAGCCCATGCCCTTTTGAGGTATGAAGGGTGTCCAAAAACAGTTGGAAGGCCTCGAAAGGTGTTAGCCGAATCAAATGAAAATACCCCATGTACACCTAAAATAAAACGAAGAAAAGTTGTAGAACAACCAGCAAAAGAAGTCAGGCTGGACAATGTGGGACATTTTCCCAGATATATGGAATATAAGAATGTATCGAAATGCCGTCATCCAAATTGCAAATCAAGAAGTCGAGTTATTTGTACGAAATGCAATGTTTATTTGTGCATACTGAAGAACAATTGTTTTGAAAAATATCATAATATTTAGATAATAATTTATTACACGTGTAGTCAACATTTTGTACTTTTTATATCCATGAGTTTTAAGATTAACCCATTAATTAATTGCTAATATTAATAAATTTGTGTCTTTTTTCATAATTTTTTTATATTCAATCAATTTTGTATTATATTTCTGTATAAACATCATAAAACAACTCATAAAACCTTATCTTTCCTAAAATACATTATAGCTATTGTAAGCTTTGGTAACTATGGTTTATCCAGTTTATGACCTGAGTTACACATATGTGTACTTTAATTAATTAATTAATTATTGTGCACAGAAATGAAAATTTTTTATGGTGAGCATTTTGACCTATAACTAACTCAAAGAAGTCAAAAAAAAATTTTCTAAAGATATTTTTCGTTCAGGTCTGAAGAGGTTTTAAGAATGACACGACGTGACGAATTAGTAGTTTCAGTTTCGGGTCGTAATACAGCAGAATGGTAACTGCATCGGGGATTGTATGCATATGCGGTTTCAAATAGCAGTAATAGTTTTCCGTGCCAAATTATGTTGGCTGATTAAAGCATCCGCTGTATAAGTTTATACAGGGTGCGGCAGAAAGATAGTTCTGATTTGGAACGTCAATAACAAAAATACAAAGCAAGATAGAGAAAGAAATCTTTTATAAATGAGACGTACACAGTATGCCATTGTCATCCATTAAGTTTTAATAATTACATCAGTTAAATGGCGACCGTCATTTTCGATGCAGTTTTGAAGTCTCTTTCGGAAATTTTGCATGGATCTGCGGACCATGTGCCGCGGAACCGCCGTGATTTCTTGCGTAATTGCTGCCTTCAGTGCTTGCAACTTTTTTTCTGTGGGGCTATCTCAAATAAAAAGTGTACCAACACCGACCAACAAATTTGCAAGCACTCAAGGCAGCAATTGCGAAAGAAATCACGGCGATCCGAAACACGATCCGCAGACCCATGCAAAATTTACGAGACTTCAAACCTGCATCGAAAATGACGGTCGCCATTTAACTGATGTAATCTTTAAAACTTAATGGATGACAATGGCATACTGTGTAATTCTCAGGTATAAAAGATTTCTTTCTCTATCTTGCTTTGTATTTTTGTTATTGACGTTCCAATTCGGAACGTTCTTTCTGCCGCACCCTGTATAAAGGAAATAAATAAGTAACTGAAAACGTAGAAATTTTATTTGTAAGTGAGAAGTATCTAATATATTCATGTGTATATATACTTGTAAAACAAATAGAAAAATATAAATATTATTTACTATTTATTCATCCATAGAAAAAAGAAAAGAACTTTAAGCCGGTCCTAATGTATGGTTGGGAAACTTGGTCTCTAACAAAAAAAAATGGAGAAAACAGAATTGCAGTGTTCCAGAGAAGGGTTCTCAGAAGCATCCATGGTGGTGTCAAAGAAAATGGCTTATGACGGAGACGTTTTAATTCAGAAATCTATAGATATTTTAACAAGCCCGATATTATTAAAATTTTTCAAATAAAAATTTAAAAAAACAAACTGGGCCTCTCATATTGCTAGAATGGATGGAAAAAATCCTGTTAAGAAGATTTTTGCTGCAAATCCCTTTACTAGTCGGAGCAGAGGAAAGCCAAAACTAAGATGGCTCGATTCTGTTGAATCAGATTTTAGAGTGATTGGAGTGAGGAACTGGCAGACCAGGTCTAGAAATAGGCTTTCCTGGAGGAATTTTCAACTGTAGGCCCTGGTCCACCCTGGGCTGTAGTGCCAAATATGATGATGATGAATTAATAACTGTCACGTCCGACAGATTGTGACACAAATCGATACACTCGTTCCTGAGGATGAATTAGCTACCCTCATGCCCACAACTGTTAGGCGTTATATCGAACATTTGTGCTCTAAGTATGAATCGCAAGACTCACATTAATAATAATATAAAATCTTTTTAGCGATTTTCATTATAGTCCTGTAGTATACTCTTATACTGAATCCCATGGCTATTTTTAAAACTGTATTAAAATATACTTATTCTAGTGTTTGTTACTAAAATCTTTCAATAAATTAATAAAATCAGCAGAGGAGTAAATATTTTTTAGAACTTAAATATACTTACTTGTAATTTAATATTTAAAAAATAGAAAAAGAGACTAAAGTTCGAGCAAGGTTGCCCCAAGTTTCCAATCTCATTCACAAGGTTGCTGCAAAAATAAAAAGGTTGGGAATCCCTGGCTTAAAATCAAATGGCATTTCTCATTTACATGGTTTACAGACAAGGTTTTTATCAAACTCTCGAAATTCTCGAGCCGTTCGCTTCACGATTTTTTGTGCCCGCTGAAATTGCTCTGCCTACCAACACACTATAAATTTGTTATTATTCAAAATCTTGAAAACTGAAGGAACGATTTTAAAAAGAAAAATGAAGAAACCTATCCAGATGGGAAAACGTTTTTAACAGGTTACATTTCATTTAAAAATACAATATTATGAAAACGACATCATGTCTAAAAATGATCATACCTGAAAAGGTTGCTCAAACGTTTCTTCTTTGATTAATCTTTCTACAGTAATTCTCTTCGTTCATCTCACAGATATTCTGCTGTTTCGCATCCCAGACAGGAAACCAAGTCTGATACCAAGTCATGGAACACACCTGTTTTTCTTGGAAAATGAAATTTCTTGGAATCTTTTCCCGGATTCGACTGGGAATGAAAGCATCTGTTTTAATTCACGAATGAAGAAACACGAATGAACAAATTATTTTCTTGCATACTACAGTTCCAAATACAAAATACTGGATGCATCACATGAACTATATTAGTTACTTGTTCAAATTATTTCTACTATTCTTCAGTCTAGTTTGAATTGTAGGGTATATCTGAATTATTTAAAATTATTTAATTATTTTGCGTGTACTGGACACATATACAATTAAAAACTCTATTTAGTGTTCTCTTATATATAAATATCCAGTTAATGTAAAAATAATAATTTTGATATTGTCACGTCTGTACACTAATCCATAATACCTAGCAGACCTTTAAAAGTCCCGATCCTTAAAGCAAGTATGCTTCAGTTCTTCCTTCACATTCAACTAATCTTAATTTCCATTGCAGCCACTTTTCTAAATGAGAATTATAATAACTTCCATTCCACCTCCATGCATTTTCATCTTGCTTCCCATTCTCTCTCTGAAAGACATATACTTATGCTTCTTTAACTATAAAGAGAGAATAAAATTAGTGGAGAACAGATGTAAAATATCCAGTTTAAACAACCTTAACTCTAATTAGGATCATAGTGCATTTACTGTCTGTCCTAAATACTACTATATTATATTACTTGTACGTGCGGTTACTCATAGCAGTCCAGACAGCATTATTATAAATAATTGCAATACTTCAACAGTATTGCAATTATTTATAATAATGTTAACAGTTATTATAAATAATTGCAATACTGTTGAAGTATATTAACAGTTCATCCCTTATCTTGTTCAGTACTTTAGCGAAGGTTTTTTTTCACTTACAGAATCTGTATAATTTTGTGATTTTTTTTTGTTTTAAACTTTTTAAACAACACATGCAAGTTGCAGATTTTATGAGGGTTATTATTAGTTACACTTTAAAACTTTCATTAAAATATTTGTATGATTATGCAGAGTTGTCTAATAAAAGTTTCATTCAATTTAAATTTTGGGCAATGAAATTGTGTAACAATGTATCACCATATTTCCTGTATTGTATAACTCCTGTTCTACAAAGTTATGTACTTTACTGGAATATATGTTTAGTTTGTATTGCCTTATAATTTTTTAATAATAATGCGAATAATACTAGTACGCATTGAAAAGCGTCAAAAAAGTCCTCTTTTATAGTTATATATACGAATTATGGGGCATTACCAAGTTTCTTAAGAACTAACAAAATAAAGCTGATATTAAATAACACGAGCACTATAAATGGTTATTGTGGGATTTACTTTCTAAGTACCGAGAAGAATATATTTCCTTTTCCTTTGTACTATACAATTGTCTAGGATTCGGCGCATAGCAGACATGAATTTTATGATAGCCTCTTAAATGATCTATAACATTAGCTGAATGACTTTCTGCTTGAAATGGCTTGAATACTTGTTATAGTTATTGAATAGTTATTACTATTTCAATATTTATATTCCTTTATATTGTAATAAAGGAAAGAAAATAATATTTTATCTGAGAAATTTGCATTACCGGGATAAATATATTGTCACCTCTCAGTGTAATAAAGGAAATTTTCATATTATACTCAGAGTTGTTAATTTTTTTATTATACTCAGATTTTTATATTATACTCAGAATTTTTATATTATACTCAGTTACAGAGTTGTTAACGGAATTCGAACGGCCTTAACTTTCAAATAATAATCTACACGAAGAATTTATGGAAATTAATTTCCCAACTGAAAATGCTACCTTACATTAAGAAAGAATAACAATTGTAAATAACGATAGACCATATAAACATTTTGAATAAAATTGACATTACATAGTACCGGGAATAGAAGAGACTACAAAATTAATGAAATTATAGTTTTTGTGTGTCGCTGGGACTACGAGACCTACGTACTCTAATGAAGAATAAAGATTTAACATTTACATTACACAGTATCACGGCGTGTTGACATTTTATGTTAAAATAAGGATGCCATGGAGAGTTAAAAAACATTTTATAAAAAGAGAACACCTCGTAAATATAATGCAAATACCCTTGATAAGATGGAGAAAGGCGTGTGAAGAATTAAGCAGAGACAGAAAATAGTCAACCCTCTGACGACCGAAGACCCATTTTGCAACTTACCCCAAAAGACCATTCCGGCCGAGAAGAAGTGGCTTTCCCTTCCCCAAAAGAACATCCTGACGATTTTACTGAAATTTGTCATGTCGGGTTGAGGCCCCACTATCAACAGGCCCCTCTAACAGCATCATGTCATAAAGTACGCATGGATCGGTTCTAGACAATAAAAGACTATCGAACAGATTAGAGAACGACTCCGTCGTGAAGATCAACTGTTGATAGAATGACCACCTACCAGGCACTAGGGGGGGGGGAGGTAATCTATGAGAATTTCGGCCGTCTAGACTTCACAATGTTCGGCCTGCTAGGCCGGTTTCGGCCTTCAGAGGGTTAAACCGCACAGTGGAAACGAAAGATATTTCAGCTCTAACGAGAAGGGGGTGACATTTTATGGATGATGGAGTGAGCCACCGGTCAAAGGTTCAGAAGTTATTGAAATCGGGGATGTAGAGCGTGAGAAGATAAAAATACGAAGTACGCCCCTAAGAAAGGATTGGGAAGAGTAAAACATATAGATCAAGCCAATGAGAAGGCTGAGGGAGGACCAAGCCTCAGAAGAAACTATCAATAATATCTCCAAGGGAAAGAATTAATGAAGTGGAAGATTGCTATTTAAGAGAGACGGAGGCGAAATACCGAGTTTAAATTGTGATTTAGAGATTGATATGGAAATATAACAGATAGAGATAGAGAGACGGAAACATTTAGATTGGGCCTAGCTATATTATGGAGACAGCCTGTAAAGTTAGCTACTGAAGCAGCCCTTGATTCCGACCGCTGAAAGGAGCGAACGAGTCTGAGTGCAATGACTCGTACCACCCAATGCCGCAAGCCTATGAAGACCGCTGAAAGGAGTAGGTACCATACGAAAGTTCGCAGAGCCCCGCCGCATCAGAGTAAATCTACGTCAATGAGTTCCTCGTCCAGCCTGCAGAAACTCTGCAGCTCAGCCGTCAAAGCCACCCAGTAGTCCATGCCGTGCACAATTCTAAGCGTCACCCAATAACCATACAACCAACCCAAGATATTGTGCCTCTTGGTTCTCTATCATATCAGTTAAAAATGTTTTTTCGCCAAATTAAGAATGATATAGCTTAGAAGTTAGGGAGATACTTGAACATAATGAGGGGAAGTTAATTGGGTTTAATGAGGAAATGATGAATTGCTTTATTTCAAATGAATTCAATTCTTTCATCTGTATATTTCAATCTTAATATGCTTATGTGTAAATATATTCGTGTCGAAATGTTTAATAAATCAATGTATTATTAACTCACGAGTAATCATTGTCGTGATATTGACTGAAAATAATCCAGTACACGATCGCTGTCATATACAGTACCAATGGTAGAGACAACAAACTAATGGATGAGAGTACAAACTAAATGAAACTATAGTTAGGGCTACGATATCTACAAACCCTAATGAAGAATAGTGATTTAAGATTAACATTATACAGTAACAGCAATAGAAGAGATTACAAAATAAATACAACTATAGTTGTTGTCTCGTATTCCTGGAGGAAAGAGACCTACGTGCCCTAATAAAGAATAACGATTTAACATTGTCATTACACAGTACCAGGAAAGGAAGAGACTACAAAATAAATTAAATTATAGATGTTTCTGTGGTTGTTGACGTCGTGTGTCCCTGGGGATTACTACGAGACCTCAGTCCGGTGTACGCATGAAGACATAAAATAGACGCAAACACGCACTCAGAAGAAATTATTTGTTTCAAAACGATGTCACTGACAATAGACAGGACGGGTTTCAGATCCTTCTTTCGATATGAGACACCTTTTAACTTTTGGAAGACTGACTCCTTAACCCCAGTTTTACGTCCATGACTTATGAAGGATTCTAACCCGAGCCCCCGGCGTTGGTGGATAATGCCTTAACCAATTTTCCAATAGGCGGAAAATGAAATTTAAAATTTTATTTTCAAAACACAGTGAATGATAATAAAGAAATGTCGTCAGATAATATATATATATATATATATATATATATATATATATATATATATATATCATGCTCTTGTACTCTCTTAAGATTCTTTCTTGAATATTCTCGTCAAATGTCAGATGTCTAACTGTAATATTTTGACAATATTTTCTTCAAAGTCTAATACAAAGTCTAACTACAAGAATTTGTTTATCTTCCATTGAAAATCGGGAAAATTTTATTTACATTAACGAAACACCTTTAATGAATATTACAAAATTTAAATTTATGTCATTATTGTCCTTTTAATGATATTGAATATAAGTTAAAACCATAAAAAAGATTAATGTCTCAAATCTAACAAATAATTTTTTTCTTTATGCTTAGGAAACGATTTTCTTTAGGAGAGATTCATATCTCTCAAAAAGGCAATATATATGTGAAGGTCCACAGGTGTTCCCTGAATTCTTTAACATTTCATTAAAGCAAAACAAAATGAAAAAGTTGGTATATTAATGTTTAGTTTGCATGAAAACAAGGAGAAGGAATGAGCGTTTTTTAAAAATCAGGGTAAAGTTAAATCCAAATTTTTATTGAAAGAAAACGGGATCAGTGTTGACAATGAAACTAAACACTATTGAATGGAACTTAACACAATTTAATCATTGTCAGGAAATCTGATATAATTTTCAAAAGGCGATTGTTTAAAAGATGAATAGGAACAGGTGCGATTGTCAATATGAACAATTCACAAATGCATTTGTGAATTGCTTAGTGACAATCACACCTAATACTCCCCGGCAGATAATGAACTACTAATTGAATCGAAACATGTAGCCAACCATTCAATTATATTGTGGATTTTAAGAAGTTGTTTCCTAATGTTTGCGTGTTCCACATGTTTCCTGTATGTCATGTTTAAAAGATGTCCGCTATCACGAGTATTGACAGAATGTAACCGAATAAAAACACCAGCCACAATGTTGATAAAATTAATTGATTTACCGAAAATATTCTAATATTTTTTAGAATTCATTAATCGTCTTTTTTTCCCTCTATTTCTTAACGATAATTTATTAAAACCCTTTAACGTTAATACATAAATTCTTTAAGTAGTGTTTGAGTACATTTAAAATCGAAACAACTGATTAGCTGAAAAATTTACATGTTTAACTTTTTATATGTTTTGAAGTGCTATCTCAGATAATATCAGTTTCCATTCAATTGAGATGAGTATGTAATACATTCGTATAAATAAAAAACTTTAAAAAGCACAGAGTTTATGTTTTTCAATTAGCAAAGTAACAAGCAAAATGCTGTTTAACGAGATAACTTTTATAATATTTAAATGCAAAATTGGACAGAAAATAATTTTAAAATATATCAATAGCCATAAATCAAAAGTTCCGCATATTTACGTCACATATTTTCTTATGAAAGTAGAAAGTATTAACCAAGGCATTTGCGATTAATTTAGAAGAACTTGATAAAAAAAACTTCAGTTATTTCTCTTTTCTAGCGAAACTTTCTCACTTTTGCAAAATTATTCTCTTCATGTGTCACGCAAAGAGGTGATTAAGAATTTGTTTCTGTACTAGTCTGAACGAGAGACTTCTATTTTCGTAGAAACTAATATACTTCTAAACGTACTTAAATTTAGCCGGTTAAAATACAGCGTAAGCAAATTTGGGGGGTGGGCTAACATAACTAGATTTTTTGCAAAGTACATCTGTTGATCATACGATCATTGAATGCAAAGGAAAATGCGTTTATAATTATACTTATATATCATGAGTAGTTATTGCCTGAACAATGATTTCGTCCCATTTAAAAATTTTAGACTTTACTTTTACAACTTCTATTTTTTTAATATATTTAAAAACACATTCAGAGGAAAAAGTCTTTCTGAAATTTACTGTATTTGAATTATCAATTGCTTGTATTTTGAATTATCTAAATATCAGATTTACTGGTAATAATTTTTCTCCATAAAATAAAGACATTTTTCTACATAGAACCATGACACTGCGTTATTTCTTTCTACAATAAAAACTTAAAAGTTTCTGAATATTATAAATAAGGCGAGATATTTCAACTGCCGCTATCTTTTCACTAGTCTTAAGGTATCCCGTTTTCCTTCTCCTTATCCACAAAGAAAATTCTCATAACAATGAAAAAAGTTTTCTTTGTTATGAGATTCAGAACTTTTCTTTTTCAAGTGTGGGGCACTTGCCCAGAGACAATTAGTTGAAAACTTGTTGCCATATTCATTTATCCTAGACTAGCTGAAAACCCGCATTTCGCTACGGAGTACATTCAAATCAAATAAACGGTCAATGTATACAAATGATGTAATATATATATACAGGGTGTCCACAATTAAAGTCCCACTTTCAAAAGGCTATAAAAAAAGAACCACTGGTCAGAATGACTTCATATTTGAACTGAATATACTGGAAGAAGGGGGAAACGATTTGGCATAATAGAAAATAAGTTCCAAAATGTTACAATACCATCTATTGATACATTTTGGAACTTTTTTTTTATTATACCAAATCGTTTCCCTCTTCTTCCAGTATATTCAGTTCAAATTTGAAGTCATTCTGACCAGGGATTCTTTTTTTGCAGCCTTATGAAAGTGGGACTTTAATTATGGACACCCTGTATATATATATATATATATATATATATATATATATATATATATATATATATATATATATATATATATATATATATATATTTATATATATATATATATATATAATCGTAAGGGATATTTTTAAAGACAAAATAATGTAGAAGAAAATATTCAAATTAAATCAAATAG
This sequence comes from Dolomedes plantarius, assembly GCA_907164885.2. Lineage (NCBI taxonomy): Eukaryota > Metazoa > Arthropoda > Arachnida > Araneae > Dolomedidae > Dolomedes > Dolomedes plantarius. Next base: position 163,051,579 of record OU015491.1, on the reverse strand, counting down.
GACATGCTAAAGAATATAGTCCAGTTAATATATGCTACAGTTTGAGGAACATATATTTTACTGCATTTTAATATTTTTTTGGATAATATCCAATCGTCTGCTTTACCCAATAGACAAAAATTCTTTTGTCTATTTCGTTGTTATCGCGTGACGATAAATTTATTTAAAGTACCAGAAAAAAGAAATCACGTGATCAGCATTCAATAAATTAAATTCTAAAAATTAATCTTTAAAAATTCACCAAAAATCAGAAAATGGAGGTAAAGATTCGAAAATATTTTATTTTAAAGGCATTTTTATGATCTTTCTCGTGATATAAATTTTATAACCCTCAAATTATTATTTTAAATGCAAACTTAAAAAAAGTTACTAAAACAGCTTAAAAATTTAATTTTAAAAATCTAAGAAATCTTTTCAAAAATCTTTCTTAGTGCACCCCTATACCATAAGAAGAATCGCCATACAAATTTTCAGTCCTTTAGGTCCGGCGGTTTAATCTGTGCGTTGTTTGTCAGTCAGTGAGTCAGTCAGTTACGGAACTGTTTTATACATACAGATAATGAGAAACTGAGTGCTCCTGTTAAGCGTAATATTTTAACTCGAGTGAATATTTAATATATGTCATAAATAAGACATTTCTTGTTTTGTTGCATTAACCTGAC